>JAYKKM010000362.1:77500-675000 GCA_035772405.1 Chrysogorgia sp. JL179-B06 | reverse complement strand
CGCTTTCAAATAGTCGTATAAAAGATTCCCAGAGCTGTCTTCGTAGCTCGTTTTGTGTTCACTGCCTCCTTCACTCCTTGTCATCTAATAGTTTCTTCAAATAATTTTCTGTTACGTTGGCGAATCTTTGCGAAGAACCCGCCATATTCCCATTTTCTAACATTGACGTCACATGAAGCGGATGTCACGAATTAGCCGTATGCCAACAGCCAATCGAAATCCAAATAGAGGCATGAACCGAGTTGTTGTAATGATCATGAAGTTTATAAACCTAAGATGCCGACAAACAATCGAAAATCGACTCGCTAGGGATTTAAAAAGGAATTTTTCTATTCTTTGGTATCCAGAATTAATGAACGGACAAAAATGTTGAAATTGGCAACACTGATGTACCCTGTGCGCAGCGCTATTCATAACTAGAACAACCCTAATTTCGTTTGGAAAAATCTGAAATTCATATGTAAATTGCTGAATATCATATGAAAACGTCTGAAATTAAAAATTGTGAAATATGAATATCATTTGGAAAATCTGAAAATCATTTGGACATTTCTGAATTTGACCTGGCAAAGGTGTAGTGGTTCAATACAATCTGATTGGGTACACTACTTACAGATATAGATGGAATTTTCAGAGTGCCATTTAATATTAAGAGCTAGAGGTGTGCAAACTCCGGTTTTTCAGCTCCGGCTCCGGCCGCTATACAGCTCTGATATCCGGCTTCGGCTTGCTGGGGATAAAGTCCAACCGGATATTATTCGCCTCAAATTTGTCCCCAGGGTCTTTTCCCGGTGAAAGCCATAAAACTGTCAAGCGACTCAACTCAAGCAAATGCAATGCTACAAGTACAACTAGGAATGCCAGAAATGAGGAAAACTTTATAGAACCGAATAAGTTATGCTACTACAAAATACAAAGAACGAAATACAAGTGTAAATTGCCAAGGGTTTTTAAAACTTTTTATAATTAAATGTTGCCTGGAAGCTGCGCAACGCTTCTTTGAGACGATGTTCCCGTCAACGAAAAGATCGTTGTGAAGTGACAGAGGACGGTGCACAAGAAAGATACGAGAGAGCTAGACGCGCGTCAAAGTAGGCCATTCGTTTTTGTGGCGACACCAATAATCCAATAATTCCTAAGTATTAACTTTGGCGTCTCTGTTAATTTGGCTGTTTGCGGTTGCTGAAATGGTTTGACTCAACAGACAAGACTTCACATCATATTCACATTCTGCAAATTCAGTGTGCCATTATTTGTGAACAAAGCTTTGTCGAAATTGTCATATTTTTTGTCATTCTGATTTTCCAGCCGGAGCGGGAAGAAAACAACCCGGCTCCGGCAGCGCTCTGGCACTCCGGCGCACAGCACTATTAAGAGCTATGTACCCGAAATTCAGCAAACCCAGTATTTGGGCAGACAACGCGAAGCGGCCATTGGCGATTTGTGATATGACGAAGTACATAAGCAGGTTTTTACGAAGGGTACACGTTTGCGTAATATAATAGGCACGTATGTTATGTATTCAGACTCGGTAATTCCAAATCTGCTTTCAGAATTGAAAACGGTTAAATATTGATCGAGAGTTCAAAATAATATACGACGAAGCGGCCGCCCGATTGCCGACTAATTTCTAAGCACATAAACCGTTTTTGCAAAGGGCATGCACGTTCTCGTAATGAATAGTTAGTTTACAATTAATTAATATTATATAGCCTGTACACTTTATTTAGTGGATCACACACGTGTGATTGTGGCCAGTTAAGAGGTCCCAATTGACCCATAGACCTCGATTTCGTATGGTGATGTACATGCATGCAGAGTCTTTCCTTAAAGTCCATTGCGAAAAGTTATCCAAAATCACTTTAGGGCTAATTGGAAAATAGATACATGATAAGAGAAAATCACCCTATAGAGCTTATTGTGTTATCGCAAATCACTCTAGGGCCTGTTTCGCAAATCGTTCCATATATGAGTGTTTCCCCTGACCAATTTTATCTCAGGGCCCAGCTCCGAACGATCTTTACTCAGTACATCACACTGGAGCGGTTGTCCCACACTTCCATAACCCCATACGACTCTATCGTCAAATGTATTCCTTCGGCTCATTACATATGGAGTATAGGACGTTAATATGTATTTAGACTCGGTAATTCGAAATCTGTTTTCAGAATTAAAATCGAGTAAATATTGGCCGAGATAACGTTCAAAATCTACGTACGACGAAATGGCCTTGATTTGTCATGATCAACATATTTCTAGTACAACAATAAGTTCTACTTACAATGCACGTAAGAAACCATTATTTTACGTGAATGAACATAAACGCCCTTAACTGTGAAGAAAATCATCCAATATTCTCGTTTTTCTTCTTGTCGGCTGTCACAGAACATATTTATCGACATTTTAGCTGTTTGTGAGCAAAGGTTCGTCTTACAGTCCATTTTATAAAAAATGGCGGGTAAACTCCATGTTTTCCATCGAGTTATAGAAACACGGCTCTCAGCCAATCAGCGCGTGCGTTTTTAACTCTTTCCTGTCCGGCCCAGGCAAAAGGGGTCATAGAAGACCCCCGAAGTCGTCAATCGAAAAACACGGCACACGGTAACGCAAGATTAAAAATTGAAATTTTTAATTTTGGAAAATAGATACATGATAAGAGAAAATCACCCTATAGAGCCTATTGTGTTATCGCAAATCACTCTAGGGCCTGTTTCGCAAATCGTTCCATATATGAGTGTTTCCCCTGACCAATTTTATTCCTCGATTTTGCTCCGAACGATCTTTACTCAGTACATCACACTGGAGCGGTTGTCCCACACTTCCATAACCCCATACGACTCTATAGTCAAATGTATTCCTTCGGCTCATTACATATAGAGTATAGGACATTAATATGTATTTAGACTCGGTAATTCGAAATCTGTTTTCAGAATTAAAATCGAGCAAATATTGGCCGAGATAACGTTCAAAATCTACGCAACATATTTCTAGTACAAGAATAAGTTCTACTTACAATGCACGTAAGAAACCATTATTTTACGTGAATGAACATAAACGCCCTTAACTGTGAAGAAAATCATCCAATATTCTCGTTTTTCTTCTTGTCGGCTGTCACAGAACATATTTATCGACATTTTAGCTGTTTGTGAGCAAAGGTTCGTCTTACAGTCCATTTTATAAAAAATGGCGGGGAAACTCCATGTTTTCCATCGAGTTATAGAAACACGGCTCTCAGCCAATCAGCGCGTGCGTTTTTAACTCTTTCCTGTCCGGCCCAGTCAAAAGGGGTCATAGAAGACCCCCGAAGTCGTCAATCGAAAAACACGGCACACGGTAACGCAAGATCCACTCACACGCCAGATTTGATTTGATTTCATAAACAACTCTGCGATTGGTGGCATTTTGAATTTTCATGATGCTACGCGGGCGTGAAAGATGGCCTTTTCTAGAAAAATGGAAGTTTTTCAACCTGATTTATGATAATTAATGCTAATTTATATTAACATAATGTGTCTTGTTCGGAAAATTCAAAAGCATTGGTAACAGCCGGTTTATTGGGCTTTCAGAACAGGTATAGGTTTCGCAACAGTTATGGATATTTCCCGAGATATCAATAGAACAAAGAGGTAGTTCAATTTTGGATGTTTTTCAGCCGGACAGGAAAGAGTTAATTTGTTATTTTATAAATTATATATATTATTAGGTATAATATTGTCTGTGTTGGGAAATTGTTTGTAACGTTTGTTATTGTGTTCCAGATGCCAAGACCAGCCCAAAAATAGAAGGACCACATCGTAATTCTCTGCATGAAAATCGCGCCTCCTGTGAGTCCGACTCAGCTACATTTTCCTTGCCCGTAATTCGGAGGAAACATGTTGGATACTCCGAGAGCAGCGAAGAAGTCGATAGCCTGTCGTCATTGTTTAACAGGAATAAGGTTCCCGTTGGTAATCAACAGAACCAAGCAACATTTGTTACGCCACAGACAGTCAAGGCAACGCCTCAATCTGTATCGACATACAGTAAGTTGTAGTTATACATACAGTAAGTTGTAGTTATAGTTAAGACTTCTTAACCGAGAGCGATGTCTGAACGAGAAAGTATATATATAGAATTATAGAAGGGTGATAATCTTGCCGCGGCAGGTAGAGGTGACTGCGTGCACATAGTAGAGGTGACCATGTCCACTTATAGTAGAGGTGACTGCATCCACATAGTAGAGGTGACTGCGTCCACATAGTAGAGGTGACTGCATCACATAGTAGAGGTGACTGCGTCACATAGTAGAGGTGACCATGTCCACTTATAGTAGAGGTGACTATATCAACATAGTAGAGGTGACAATATAACATAGTAGAGGTGACTGCGTCACATAGTAGAGGTGACTGCGTCACATAGTAGAGGTGACTGCGTCACATAGTGGAGGTGACCATGTCCACTTATAGTAGAGGTGACTGCATCCACATAGTAGAGGTGACTGCATCCACATAGTAGAGGTGACTGCATCCACATAGTAGAGGTGACTGCGTCACATAGTAGAGGTGACTGCGTCACATAGTAGAGGTGACTGCGTCACATAGTAGAGGTGACTGCATCCACATAGTAGAGGTGACTGCGTCACATAGTAGAGGTGACTGCGTCACATAGTAGAGGTGACTGCGTCACATAGTAGAGGTGACTGCGTCACATAGTAGAGGTGACTGCGTCACATAGTAGAGGTGACTGCGTCACATAGTAGAGGTGACTGCGTCACATAGTAGAGGTGACTGCATCCACATAGTAGAGGTGACTGCGTCACATAGTAGAGGTGACTGCGTCACATAGTAGAGGTGTCTGCATCCACATAGTAGAGGTGACTGCGTCCACATAGTAGAGGTGACTGCGTCACATAGTAGAGGTGACTGCGTCCACATAGTAGAGGTGACTGCGTCACATAGTAGAGGTGACTGCGTCACATAGTAGAGGTGACTGCGTCACATAGTTACTAGATAGAACCCTGTTTAAATCCTAGATAGAACCCTGGTTAATATACGGTAACGGTTAATGCACAGTAACCGCATGTTACATATAGGAGACTTCGTGTCTGTTTGACAGTAACTTAAAATGAAATCCGAATGCTGTTTTCTCTTCCGCAGAATATCCCACTGGTGGTTCATCGCTAACAAATAACAAAACTCGCAGTCAGAAGCGGCTGGGCTTCATCGGCTTGCCGCGAAGAGTCGCTATCCCGAAAAAGGAAGAGACGGAAGATCTGGAGGAAGACGAGATTGATCCCGCAGAGGAGGAGAAAAAACCCGACATTGAAACGCCAAGAAATAAGGAAGGAGATTCCGTCGATGGCGTCTTTCCTTTCGCGGAAAGTGAGAAGAGAACGTTACCGAGTGTTACTGAAAACATTTTACTATTCAGCAGCAGCAGCAAACGAATACAAGAAAACCGTTCCAGCACGTGTGCAGCGGCTACACCACAACAGCATCCAACCCCTTCCCTCCCTGATGGCCAACCTCGGCAACCATGCTCTGTCTCTGCAGCTGCTACCTCGTATGAGAAAGTGCGCGCCGAACCATCTGGTACCAGCAGTCACAAGCATGAATATAAAACTCACGACACTAGTTCTCGTCCAGTGGACTTGGCCCGACACATTCCACATGCTACGCCGTTCTACGATGCTGGTGGTAGGCTCCCTAACGGCGCTATAGCCGCGCAACCAATGTCCGCTCCGTTTACGTCGAACAACGTTCTGGTCGTCAATGGCAAAGTGTATCATAAACTAATCACCATTGGAAGAGGAGGCTCTAGCAAGGTACAGTCTAAGGATTTATGGTGAAGGAACATTTCGAGTGTCGGAATATATACATTTTAAGACCAAATCGGGACTATTTGCGAAAAAATGCAACTTCTAGGCCTTCCGGCTGGATATATATATATTATATTATATATATTATATATATTATATATATATATATATATATAGTAGAATAAGAATTGATTCCTTCGTCGTAAAGTGCTCAACAAGAAGGAGCTGTATACATGAAGTTAAAACTGGATAAAAATAACTATTTACACATAAAACACTACAAATCTGTTTCAAGAGTGTTCCCAAGAGCACTCTCTCATCAGGTGTAAAAATGTGCTGACTAACTAACCTACTTAAATACACTGATCTATATGACGTCATATAACTTCATACTCTTTAACAAATATCTGTTTGCGTGACGGCATGTACTCGATAGTTCGTTCCTACTATTTAATGTGCATAGGTGTGGTTGTTTTATAATAAAGTATTTTTCTGTTATGCATAAATTGCACCGTTTACTAACATTAGTATATGACGTGACGTGGCCTTGCAAGGATTTTCCATGATAGGATGTAATTAATATTCCCTTCTTTCAATGTCCAAATATATTTGCTTAGTTCTGTTGCATTTTTCATGTTGATATTCCTAAATGAGGCCGTGTGATTGCGGTATCTTGTTTTAAATTTGTTTTGGGTTAGTCCGACATAAGTTTCTTTACCGTTGCCTGTTTCCACTGTGGCTTGGTAGATGACATTTGTGGTAAGGCATTGGCCGTCTAAGGGACACTCTGATTTGTTTCTACAATTGCACGTCGGTTCACTTTGTTGGTCGTTGTTGCTTGCACGGGATTTCCCTAAGGTTGATTTGTTATGGTTGCTGATTTTCGATTGCAAGTTAGGCATACATGAATAACTTAACTTAAGAGTGTTTTTATTAAAAATTTTAAAACAACCACACCTATGCACATTAAATAGTAGGAACGAACTATCGAGTACATGCCGTCACGCAAACAGATATTTGTTAAAGAGTATGAAGTTATATGACGTCATATAGATCAGTGTATTTAAGTAGGTTAGTTAGTCAGCACATTTTTACACTTGATGAGAGAGTGCTCTTGGGAACACTCTTGAAACAGATTTGTAGTGTTTTATGTGTAAATAGTTATTTTTATCCAGTTTTAACTTCATGTATATATATATATATATATATATATATATGTATATATAGTATATATTACAAGTAATATTTGGCATTTCACTCGATTTTACGACCAAACCGGGACCAGTTGCAACTTCTAGGCCTTCCGGCTGGAATTGAACCCGCGACCCTGCGATGCTAGTGGTCTTAAAATGTATATATTCCAACACTCGAAATTTTCCTTCACCATAAATCCTTAGAACATGAAATGCCAAATATTACCTATAATATACCCATAATCTTATCCCGGCATTACCACCACTATATATACAGAACTCGTGACTCGGAACAGCTTCCGTATCTCAGTGGGCAGAGCAAGCCCAAACAAGGGCTCGGCCAGGGCTAGTTTCGCCAGTGTAAACAGGGTATTATTTTCTGCATCAATATGAAGATTTAATCTTGTAGTGCGAAGGGAAAGAAAACAAACCAAAATAATTTAGTATTGAATCAAATTCATTGGGCCAAATAAAAATAAATGTGGGGTTCCTATTTTTTACAATCGACCCCGGGTTCAATTCCAGCCGGAAGGCCTTGAAGTTGCATTTTTCGCAACTGGTCCCGGTTTGGTCTTAAAATGTATGCATTCCAACACTCGAAATTTTTCCTTCACCATAAATCCTTAGAACATGTAGTTTAATCGAGTGAAATGCCAAATATTACCTATATAATATACCCATAATCTTATCCCGGCATTACCACCACTATATATTATACAGAACTCGTGACTAGGCTCTCGGCAACGGCCTCCGTAGCTCAGTGGTCAGAGCACTGCACTAGCATCGCAGGGTCGCGGGTTCAATTCCAGCCGGAAGGCCTTGAAGTTGCATTTTTCGCAACTGGTCCCGGTTTGGTCTTAAAATGTATATATTCCAACACTCGAAATTTTCCTTCACCATAAATCCTTTCAACATGTAGTTTGATTGAGTGAAATGCCAAATATTACCTATATAATATACCCATAATCTTATCCCGGCATTACCACCACTATATATACAGAACTCGTGACTAGGCTCTCGGCAACGGCTTCCGTAGCTCAGTGGTCAGAGCACTGCACTAGCATCGCAAGGTCGCGGGTTCAATTCCAGCCGGAAGGCCTTGAAGTTGCATTTTTCGCAACTGGTCCCGGTTTGTTCTTAACCAAACCAGGACCAGTTGCGAAAAATGCAACCAACACTCGAAATTTTCCTTCACCAAAAATCTTTAGAACATGCACTTTAATCGAGTGAAACGCCAAATATTACTTCTAGCATGGTACGTTATGAACTCCCTTTGTTTGCGGGTGGTTTCCACATAAATTATGATTTACCCGAATAATCATTTTTAAAGCAGCAATTCCAAAGTGAATGCGCGTGCGCGAATGTTTGATTTTAGCATCCTGTCCAGCGAAAAACCTATTAAAAATAGTAAAATAGTATTCTATCTTTACGTTCAGGATTTTATTCTGTTCGAAACTACAATATTTCCTAGTTTTCCTCCTCGGAAGTCACGCCGTCCGTTGGACGTGCAATGGAGTGTCGATGTTTTCATTCGATAAACACTTTAAAGTCTTTCGTGTTTATTCCTTCAGGTTTACAGTGCGTTTGACGGCGAGAAAACGTGGGCCATCAAGTACGTAAGTGTGGAAGATGCCGACCATGCTGTCATTCAAAGTTACGTCAATGAAATAACACTGCTAAAGAGACTTCAAGGCCATGAAAGTATTGTGAAATTATATGATTGGTAAGTCATCCAAAGTTTTTAAAGTGAACGAACTCCTAAAATAACGTCGTTCTTGAGATATTTCGTCTTTTGTGATTTTTGTGTCTTTTGTCACGAGGTTTGCAAATTTTCAAAAAATTAAGTAATTAGAAATATAGTAAATTAATTTGGCATCGCTATTTTGATGTAAGGATGTTAAGTTTAAAGGGATATGGCAATATAAATTAACTTTGTCTCATTTGAAAGAACTCGTGAAATGGTATAACAAGACCTTTTACAATTTTCCCTTATCTTTTTTGGTTTTCGAAATAATTTGACGAAAGACAGCGTTGTGACAGCGTGCTGCCCGCCATCTTGGAAATTATTTTCGACATGCATGTGACGTCATAAGTAGGGTAAAGTGAAAATTTTATCTTGAAACTCTATTATGTTGCACTATTTTCATTTTCAATTGGCCCACAACATTTTAAAAAGCCTTCCGCGGAAATTCGGTCACCTATGGAGTAGTTTCATCAGGTTTACCCTGCTTGTGACGTCACCAATTTCCTAGTTAATTAGGTCAAATATTACAACAAGATGGCGGATTGTAGACTGTCTTTTGTCATAATTATCTGAAGAAAAAAAAAAGATAAAGAAAAATTGTAAAAGGTCTTCTTATACCATTTTACTAGTTCTTTCAAATGAGATAAAGTTAATTTATATTGCCATATCCCTTTAAAGGTCAACTATACCTTTTGAGGTTCTATTTTCCTCCGAAAGAGATATCATCTAATTTTGTAAAAGTGAAGAAAGAAATGAATTTCATGATATAGCGCAGGATTTATTGAGGAGTATTTCTTCGAATCTCTTGTTACACGACCGTGTTATGAGAAGAATGGCACTATTACCGGTATGACGTCATAGTGTCATACTGGTAATAGGTTTATTGAACAAAATAATATTCCAGCGCTTGATATTTGGTTTGTCACTTATCACTCACCCAAGAGTAAACAGTATTCCAAATTTCACTAAAATAAAACCAAAATATACAGTATTTTCTCGCCGTATGACATCATTATGACATCACTTACCGGTAGTACCAGGCTTTCTTCCGACGCGGTCGTTGTTCAACTAAGTTATTTAAAAGGGCTGAAAACTCGATCTTTAACAGATCATAAAAGTAGAACCGAGTAACCAATTTCAATTATTTCTTCGGTTTTGAATTGAACTTTTCGAATTCTAACGAAAAATAGAATAACCTCAAAAGGTATAGTTGACCTTTAACGAAGTGTCGTAATGTGCAAAGTTTCAAGTGATTATGTTGAATAATCTCAAAGATATACCTGATTTTCTAAAAACGTGTCAAAACCTCGTGACGTCGGTGGTTATTTCATTTGCATATCACAAAAGTCTAAATATCTCAAGAACGACATGAGATACTGAAATAATGTTTAGAAATGTTAACAGCTTTTTTATTGCATTCGCCACAAAATTAAAATTACACACAAATAACAAAGTAACGAGAAATAATAAATAAATAAATAAATAAAAGTGACAGGTGGCTGGGAGAGAAAAACATGGCTTTCGCCCCAATTGACATTTTCCCCAAATAATAATAATAATTTCATGTTTAATGACACATCATCATCGCATAATAAAATGAATTACAATGTGTTTACATAAGTCATATAAAATATATAAAAAATTTACAATATTCAAATAGACTTAAGAGTCAAAGGCAAACATTAACAATTAAAGTTTAAAAACTATATTAATATATATATATATATCTATAAAGTATAAAATTATGTACATTATTTATTTAAAATACGAATCGTGCTTGGGAAAAAACTGTTATTAAACCTATCAGTTCTACATTTAAAAGAGGAAAAATGGTCTGCATGTTCCTTAAATTATAATCATGTTCGTTTTTTCTCTTCAAAGTAAGGTGATGCGAAATCTTTTTCATAGTTATTTCACAAAGATCCGCTCGACGTTTATCAAGCCTAGGGCACTGCAATCATAGTCAATCGAGATATGGTCTGGAAACTCGGCAAACTTCAAAGTGACTATTTTTTGTTGTTGACTATTTTTGTTGGATTATGTGCTCTTACCATCGACAAAATAAAATAATTTTACTATAAAGACATTTTTCAAATTACTGGGTAAAACGATTCATTGCCTGCCTACATACAGTACTGCTCAGAAATAACCTAACAAAAACCGCGGTTGAACCTAGGTCGAACCTAGGTCGAACCTAAGTCGAACCTAAGTCGAACCTAAGTCGAACCTAAGTCGAACCTAAGTCGAACCTAAGTCGAACCTAGGTCGAACCTAGGTCGAACCTAGGTCGAACCTAGGTCGAACCTAGGTCGAACCTAAGTCGAACCTAAGTCGAACCTAAGGTCGAACCTAGGTTAGGTCGAATCTAGAGACTGTTCGCCTTCGCCATTCGCCAACGTCGTTTGTAAAATGGGAAAGCTGTCTCTTTACGCAAGGAATCGCCTTATTTTGCTGCAATCTTCTGGAATAGATGTCACAAAAATTACAAATATTCTTCGAGAAGAAGGATTAAGCACATCTAGATCGGCTGTTAGCCTATTTCTGTCTCGTTGAAAGCAAATTTTAACCGAACAACATTGCCAATACATCAACGATAAGATGACAGGGAACGACGAATTAACATCAGCAGAGTTGAAAACTAAACTGATGGAAGAATGCGGTGTGAATGTTTCCAATCCTACTGTTCGTCGAATCAGACGAAAGAAGCTGGGTTGGAAGGTGGAGAAGGCACGCTACTGTCAATTCGTACGGGAGCCAAACAAACTTAAGAGATTGGCATTCTGCCTCAAAACTTTGGCGAAACAAACAAGCGTCCAAATTTATCATACTTGATAAACGCGTTATATCTTTGCCATATTTGTGCGTATTTGCCCACGCACTGGCCGTCATTAATATTTGGGTCATTAAATGCGGTAAAATGATACGTTTCCGTTAGGGTTTCGACGTTGCTTGAAAGGTCGGCTATGACACCTCACTCTGACAATGATTATATTGTAATTTGTCAAATCGCTCAAGCCGCCATTCCCGTTATAGTTCATACGACACTTCTATTACACTTTCAGATACTAATATCTGTCTTAATAACTGTCCTAATATCTGTCTTGCTTACAAATTTCACATTATCTTAAAGGTTGCCTGCTTCTTGTAATTGAAATTGAAACGCGCGTTGAATTTAATTTTAACTCGAATCCTAACTCGAATCCTAACTCGAGTCCTAACTCGAATACTAACTCGAATCCTAACTCGAGTCCTAACTGGGGTTCTTGCTGTCCTCTGGTCTAAAATAGAACTGACCGATTCGGTCGAAAAGAGAATGTATGATCAAAGACTACGAAATCATATATTATGAATATGTATACCATTTTTTCGTTTGTGAATTGCAAAGGATTGTTGACATAAGATCAAGGAAAACTTGTCATTCGTTTTGCTCCCTTGTTTTGTTTACATGAAGGAAGCGGAATGAAAGTTTTCGATCAAAACGCATGGATGAAGTGATTTAACTTGGCATTCAATCATGAATCGGTTCCAGAAATTTTTCGAACCGATCGAGATTAACTTCATATTTATTTGTATATTTATGCGTGTCGGAATTTTAATACGCACATGAAGCAGAGAGTTAAACGTCAGTAAACGCACATAAACATTACGTATCAGTGGAAAACAACACGACGTATTAAAATAATAAAGTTGAAACAAGCTTTTTTTACGCAAGCTCCCCACTTCGATCGAAGCATGAATAGATTCGCGCTTTACCCTATTACGCTTTTAATACCGGCTACCGACGTCGTTCACTACGTTGCCACGAAACATAAGGAGTTTGGCAGAGCGATCTTTCTCGATATGTGAGCAACCGAAATGTAAAATTATTATAGCATCAAGTACACATCAACCTAAGTCAGTTTTAGGGTTAGGATTAGGGATTGGTTTGTATTTCGGTTTGTATATCGAGAAAGCGCCAACTTTATTTGAAATCCCTAATGTGAATGGCGAGACATGAGATCAATGAAGACATGAAGCGATAACAAACCGAACCGAAAACCGAACCGAAAACCGAACCGCAACCTAACCGGAACCGAACCCCAACCTAACCGAACCTGAACCGAACCCGAACCGCAACCTAACCGGAACCGAACCCCAACCTAACCGAACCTGAACCGAACCCGAACCGCAACCTAACCGGAACCGAACCGCAACCGCAGTGTTAGGTTATTTCTGAGCAGTACTGTATTTACGCGACTTTGGTCCCTTAGTAATGGCCGCCGTTGGCTCTAATTATCCAGTGAGAGAAGCCTAATATGAGACGTCAAATTAGGTTCAAGATTTTATGCATTTAATGTTAACAAAGAAATTATATTGGCCAGACACTAAACCTATTTCGCGGGCGTCACAGTTTGATTTGCTTGCAAACTTGGAGCTTCTAATGATCTCTCGTTAATTGACATTTATATGCAAATATGCAAGCTTCATCAGATACAATAGAAAGCTCAATCCAGTCTTATTTTTGAGATCAGTGTACCCAACTCATTTCTCTTAGGTACAAACCCCAGCCATAAATAATAAACGTTTCCTAATACCTATAATTCGTATTGTGTTATCGCGACTTGATTAGGGAAATGGACGAAGTTGGTAAAGTGATCAAACTAGTTTTGGAAATTGGCAGCATCGATTTAGCTGGGTACCTGCGGAAGAACCCGGAGAAAATAACACGAGATTTCATCAAGGTCTGTTGGAAACAAATACTCGACGCAGTCCAAGTCGTGCACGACAATGGCATAGTTCATAGTGACCTGAAGCCTGCGAACTTCTTGCTCGTCGAGGGAAACCTGAAGCTAATTGATTTTGGAATCGCCAATGCCATTCAGGTACGAAGTATTCAGTTGCGAATATCTCAAAGTAAGGGGCTATTGACATGAATCCGGATTGAGTTTCATTCCGGATTGAACTCATACCGGTTCTGTTAAAATCCCTTTAGGTGTTTATATCAATCCGGAATGAGATGCAGCTCAATCCGGATTGAGTTCATTCCGGTTCTCATTCCGGATTGAGTTTCATTGAAAGCAACATACCCGCTATAATGTTATTGATCGCCATCTTGTAATTTCAGATTTCGTGCGATTTTCCATCCTGGGTAGAATTCCTATATAAACGCGGTTTGAATTCACGTTCAATCACAACGCGCGTTTTTTTAGCAACCAATCACAACGCGCGGTTTTACCGGAAGTAACCTGTGCTATATAATAATAACTAGGGAGATGCAAAGCATCAAGGGGCGATCCCTCATCTCATGCGATGGTGCAACTGGTGGCCTTACTCATCTTACACTTGATAAAACCTGATAAATAAACTCCAGTGCTCGGTCACCAACATTCGTGAACCTCATCAAGCATGATATATGTGCACCCTGTAGAGTATAGCAAAGCATGGTTTGATTACGTTTGAAGCAATGACAATAATTTGATATTTGTTCTTTGCTATATAGTATATTTAAAGTGCCTATCCGGGGTTTGGGGATTTTACATATTCGTAATCTTTGGGTTCTACCAAAAAGAAATGTAATATATCTTGTCGATCGAAAATTTCATCTTTATGTCTATTTTCCCTGCTAAAGTTGATTTACTATTCACAGGAAATGACGTCAAAGCCGGGACACGCGAAGTCATTGCACACTGATTCAACAGTGAAATACAAAGAAAGTTTGGTTCTGAACTTTAAAACACACCTGTTTAGACAAAATTCGCTCAATTCCCAAACTTTCTTTCTATTTCACTGCTGAATCGATGTGCAATGTTTTTGCGTGTCCCTGCTTTGACGTCATTTCCTGTGAATAGTAAACACGACAAGATATTTTACAATTCTTCTCAAGAGATTCCAAAGATCACAAATATGTAAAATCCCCAAACCCCGGATACGCACTTTAAAAAGTTCATTAATCATTACAAAATGTCTCACCGTGGGGCTTTTTCACCTGCTTTTGACCCGGTTTTACATACAGCACTTGGTTTTTAGTCGCACTGGCGACCAATCAACTGGTCTCGGGCCCTGACTGTGTAATTTAGTTAGTCTAAAGTGTGATCAAAGTGTGATTGATTGTTTTGCTTTTTCTTCCAAAGGCCGACATGACCAGTTTCATGCGAGATTCACAAATTGGAACACTGAATTACATGTCACCGGAAGCATTGAAGGACGTAAAGGTATATGATTTGTATAATATACATGTTAAGACGCCATAACATTATTGAAGATCTCGCGTAAACTATACAACCTATATTATAGTCATGTAATAAACATGCTTACCACGGAATTTATGTCATGTTTAGGCATTTTATTTGAGTGGTAAGTTTGAGAAATTACGCTCAAGTAAAATTGATGTTAAAGTTTTTATCTGAAAAACTACTTTTAATTTATATAATATATATGTTTATTTTTTCCAGTCCGTATCCTACCAAATCCTGCTTTCTGATTGGCTAACGATTTGAAAATGAACTCAAAAAAAAATTTGAAAATTAACTCAAACGAGA
Source organism: Chrysogorgia sp. JL179-B06 (assembly GCA_035772405.1). Classification (NCBI taxonomy): domain Eukaryota; kingdom Metazoa; phylum Cnidaria; class Anthozoa; order Scleralcyonacea; family Chrysogorgiidae; genus Chrysogorgia; species Chrysogorgia sp. JL179-B06. Next base: position 659,748 of record JAYKKM010000362.1, on the reverse strand, counting down.
TTAAACAAATTGAAATACATATAAGTGATCCGAAAAGAGACCTTAACGAAGAAAAAGCACAGACTTTTCTTTTTTGTCCACTGACTAGAAATACTGATGACGACCAAAAAAACAAGTCAGGATATTAAGGAAAAAAAATTATTTACCGTTTTGGTCGGTCCGTATTGAGAAATATTTCCGGTAAATAACATATGTGTATGTTGTGTGTGCAAATGATTTCGATATACGTCATTTTGGTTTTGTAGATTGGTCGAGCTAGTGACGTGTGGGCCTTGGGCTGCATATTGTACTTAATGGTGTACGGTAAAACGCCGTTTCAACACATTTCAAATCACATGCAGAAATGGCAGAGCATTATGGATCCAACCTACGAGATAAAATATCCAAGAATCGAAAACCAAGATCTTGTTGATACAATGAAGGTAAAACGTTGTCTCCCGGCCCACCCCCAAACAATAAATTATTTGTAAATGTGTGGTACTGCACACGACATATGATCTCGAAAGAAGACTGGATCGAGTAACTATTGTTCAGAAAATGAAGCCGGAAGTCCGCCATTACTAAGGGACCAACTGAGGATCCTATGAGGTTTTTGTTGGATTATGTGCTCTTACCATCGACAAAATAAAACAATTTTACATTTTTCAAATTACTTAGGTAAAACGATTCATGGCCTACCTACAGATTTACTGCGACTTTGGTCCCTTAGTAAATGGCCACCGTTGGCTCTAATTACTCAGTGAGAGAAGCCTAATATGAAACGTCAAATTAGGTTCAAGATTTTATGCATTTAATGTTAACAAAGAAACTATATTGGCCAGACACTAAACCTATTTCACAAGCGTCACAGTTTGATTTGCTTGCAAACTCGGAGCTTCTAATGATCTCTCGACAATTTACATTATGCAAATATGCAAGCTTCGAAATCATCTCATCAGATACAATAGAAACTAGAAAGCTCAATACAGTCCTATTTATGAGATCAGTGCACACGACCGACACTCATTACGTCACACTCATTAACACTTACAACATAAACCTGTATAAAGTATCGAAAGAAAGATCAAATCAAAGAAATATAGAGAGAATCGGTATTGCGAATACCGGTATATCGCCATCAACATACCGGTATATACGGTATATCGGTATTTTTACCATATTTAAAAAAAAAAGAACACAACACACTTGAGCAGTGATGCCTCCAAACTCTTTGGCAATCGTTGCCGAAAGTTTGGTGGATGGCGGGAAACTTTGCTTTGCCGTTGGAAAGCACGATAGTAATTTCCTCCTCGCGAAGGCATTCCATTTTATCACCATTTTATCGCCGTTGTTTCACCGTCGCAAGAGAAATATTGCCCGCGGTACTGTATCCGAAGCTTAACACTCGATTATCGCTCATATAATAACAAAGGCGTTTGTGTATGAGGCAGCTGAAGGTACAGTGTACGTTCAAGTAACAAGATTGATCCATGTGCATGATAACTTGTTTCTAAACGTCATTATAGATGTTAAAATTTGTGAATTATTTTCCCATGGCAAGTTTTGACTGGAAATAGCGTTTCAATCAGGTGTGGCCAGCAAAATACCGAAATGTCGGTATACCGGTATTTTTGGAATTATTCGTATCGCCATACCGGTATTTGAAAAAAATACCGGTATATCGATTCTCTCTAACGAAATATTTCACCGTTCAAATATTTAGGATATAAGGTCTGCAAATCTAAACACGTCCGAACACCCTTAATACAGGTTCGACTGAAACCTCCTTTTTAAAATTCCATTCAGGGTTGTCTAAAGAGGAATCCTAAAGAACGCTATACCATATCCCAACTGCAAAACCATCCATTTCTCACTGGAAAAACAAAAGGCAAGTAGAACGTGTTATAAAATAACATGTATGCTACGCAGGCTCTGATTGGTCCGAGTGAATAATACTCGTGTTTGGATCAACCAATCCAAACACGGAAATTTCCCACGGAAATTTCCCGCCTAAATTTCCTTAAGTTTTGCTGCTCGTTCTCTTGTATTATTTTATAAAAGAAATACCTAATGGTTTTTCCGTGTTTGAATACTGTGATCCAAACACTTGGGAAGTTGCTCGACTTTCGAAAAGCTAAAAAACACTCGCCTAGCGGCTCGTGTTTTTTTACGCTTTTCTCTACAGTCTCGCAACTTCCCCGTGTTTGGATCACAGTATCCAAACACGGAAACCATCAGGTATTTCTTTATTATTACATGTATCACAAGTGTTTACCAAGACTGGTTAACATCCAGTGATGGAGTAATCCTTGAATTTCTTCATTTTAGCTAACGATGTGGAAACCGTTCTTAACTGTCTCAGGCAGATGAAGGAAATCAACTCTCCTACGACCCTTAGGACATTGACACGAGTAAGAACATGTCAAACTATGTTATAATTAGCGAGATGTCATTGGTGGGGTTAGTTTTGTTTGTCTACAGGGGGAAAACTCAAGTCGGAGGTGCATGCTCGCACAGTGACTTTGGATTCGAGAGGGGCCGATTTTCTAAATTTTAAGAGCATATTAAATCCCACGATTTCAAGAACAGTGCTTGCGCTTACGTCGAGCCTCTTTTCACTGTGAAATAAGGACTCTTGTGCTTTCGCTTGCGTCGCTCGTGAAAACCGGGCTTATCTAAGTTGAAAAGGAAATTGTATAGTTTTTAAAGGAGATAAGAGAGGTATGTTCTGGTATGTATCTTGGTAGACTCTTCCAGGGGAGTTATATAGGTATAGGGGAGAGTTATGAGTTGTAGGGGGGTTATGAGTTATAGGGAGTGTTATGAGTTATAGGGAGTGTTATGAGTTATAGGGAGTGTTATGAGTTATAGGGAGTGTTATGAGTTATAGGGAGTGTTATGAGTTATAGGGAGTGTTATGAGTTATAGGGAGTGTTATGAGTTATAGGGAGTGTTATGAGTTATAGGGAGTGTTATGAGTTATAGGGAGTGTTATGAGTTATATGGAGTGTTATGAGTTATAGGGGAGAGTTATGAATTATAGGGAGTGTTATGAGTTATAGGGAGTGTTATGAGTTATAGGGAGAGTTATGAGTTATAGGGAGTGTTATGAGTTATAGGGAGTGTTATGAGTTTATAGGGAGTGTTATGAGTTATAGGGAGTGTTATGAGTTATAGGGAGTGTTATGAGTTATAGGGAGTGTTATGAGTTATAGGGGAGTGTTATGAGTTATAGGGAGTGTTATGAGTTATAGGGAGTGTTATGAGTTATAGGGAGTGTTATGAGTTATAGGGGAGTGTTATGAGTTATAGGGAGTGTTATGAGTTATAGGGAGTGTTATGAGTTATAGGGAGTGTTATGAGTTATAGGGAGTGTTATGAGTTATAGGGGAGTGTTATGAGTTATAGGGGAGAGTTATGAGTTATAGGGAGTGTTATGAGTTATAGGGAGTGTTATGAGTTATAGGGGAGTGTTATGAGTTATAGGGAGTGTTATGAGTTATAGGGAGTGTTATGAGTTATAGGGGAGTGTTATGAGTTATAGGGGAGTGTTATGAGTTATAGGGGAGTGTTATGAGTTATAGGGAGTGTTATGAGTTATAGGGAGTGTTATGAGTTATAGGGGAGTGTTATGAGTTATAGGGAGTGTTATGAGTTATAGGGAGTGTTATGAGTTATAGGGAGTGTTATGAGTTATAGGGAGAGTTATGAGTTATAGGGAGTGTTATGAGTTATAGGGAGTGTTATGAGTTATAGGGAGTGTTATGAGTTATAGGGAGTGTTATGAGTTATAGGGGAGTGTTATGAGTTATAGGGAGTGTTATGAGTTATAGGGAGTGTTATGAGTTATAGGGAGTGTTATGAGTTATAGGGAGTGTTATGAGTTATAGGGGAGTGTTATGAGTTATAGGGGAGTGTTATGAGTTATAGGGAGTGTTATGAGTTATAGGGAGTGTTATGAGTTATAGGGAGTGTTGAGTTATAGGGGAGTGTTATGAGTTATAGGGAGTGTTATGAGTTATAGGGAGTGTTATGAGTTATAGGGAGTGTTATGAGTTATAGGGAGTGTATGAGTTATAGGGAGTGTTATGAGTTATAGGGAGTGTTATGAGTTATAGGGGAGTGTTATGAGTTATAGGGAGTGTTATGAGTTATAGGGAGTGTTATGAGTTATAGGGAGTGTTATGAGTTATAGGGAGTGTTATGAGTTATAGGGAGTGTTATGAGTTATAGGGGAGTGTTATGAGTTATAGGGAGTGTTATGAGTTATAGGGAGTGTTATGAGTTATAGGGAGTGTTATGAGTTATAGGGAGTGTTATGAGTTATAGGGAGTGTTATGAGTTATAGGGAGTGTTATGAGTTATAGGGGAGTGTTATGAGTTATAGGGGAGTGTTATGAGTTATAGGGAGTGTTATGAGTTATAGGGAGTGTTATGAGTTATAGGGAGTGTTATGAGTTATAGGGAGTGTTATGAGTTATAGGGAGTGTTATGAGTTATAGGGGAGAGTTATGAGTTATAGAGGAGTGTTATGAGTTATAGGGAGTGTTATGAGTTATAGGGGAGTGTTATGAGTTATAGGGAGTGTTATGAGTTATAGGGGAGTTCACCTTGAGTGAAAGCCCTTGGCAAAGAGTAAAAACGAAGAGTTCTTCGCACTATTTCAGCAGTACACCAACGTTTCAGAGTTTTCAATTTGTATTTCGACATTGTCTACGTAGCGCACCACTTTTATATCATGCTAGAAAATCAGTGCAACTTTTGGAGAAAAAAACTTTCAAAATGTTTTTGTTTTAGAATATGTTACAGGAATTATCGTGCGGTCGTTCGTTGGACATGGCCTCAATACAGCCCTTACACATATCTTCACAGGTATACTCTTCCTATTTGAGATTATTTCATTTCTATTTTATGAAACCCAAAAGTACCGTCGAACTTAATTCCTCGCTCGCTGTCGTGGCAATATTAAAGGACATTGGCAACCCAAAATTAGTACCTTTTAGATCAAAGTGTTGATCTAAATAACCGGAATATTGTAGTTTGAGGTTGTAAAAATGCTCGTATCGCGTGTGAAGGTGAACAAGAAGGCGTTTACTCGGGCTACTAATAGCAATGCAGCTTGGCATAAGCTGAACCGCACAACAGCGTGTACATATTAAGTGTTTGTTAAAAAGTACAACATTTTCAGACGCAATGTAGTTTAATATGCAATGTAGTTCAATATGCAATTTGTCGCTTCGTGTGTCCTCAACAGGGAAATGTCCTCGGCGACACGCCCCCGCGATTTGTCGCCTCGTGTGTCCCAACCTTTAAGCCTTTGATACATGCACTTGCTCGAAGACTTCAGCTGACTTACTGAACACTGTTAATGATCAGTCATGTGGTTGTCAACCACATGACAGATCAATAACGTTGTTCAGTAAGTCAGCTGAAGTCTTCGTCAAACGTAAAGATTAGCCCGAGTAATTAGGTTCTCTGTCACATGACCTGTGACGTCATGTGCTGGTTAAAGTGGCCAGCGTTGGCGGAAATGCGAAGAAACTAAACTTCTTCTCAACGTTATTTTAGTAATTGCTATTACAACATAAACTGGACAATACATGGCCATACGATAGATAGCACAATAGTACGAAATACAACACTTCACAGATCATGACGTCACGGTCGTATTCAAATTGGCGGCGTTTTGACATGGTTTATTCAACTTTTAAAATATGTTGCGAAGAAAAAAACAAAGTACTTTTTCGCGACGCCAGTTTCTTCGCAACAAAACGGAAAACATTTAAAACTAACCATGCGATGCCTTCATGCTCTAAACAATCAATTTATTTTTGTCTCCCTTTTACTGGAACTCACGGTTATCCGTTTTGTATTTCGTCCTTCCTATCACCTTTCACATTTCTTTCCTTTCAAAGACAGAATTCCTTTTGGTCTTAGATCACATGTTGTGTATTCTTATAAGTGTCAATGCTGTAGTGCATTGTATGTCGGACAAACACGCCGACACCTTCACACACGTATCTCGGAGCATATGGGGGATTCACCTTTGACTGGAAAGAAGCGCTCTGTGTCAGTCATGTCAAGACCAAACATCCTGTCTCTTCTTCTGATTTTAAAATACTCGCCTCATCAACTTCAAAATTTGAACTCTTACTGAAGGAAAGTATTTTCATTTCTAAACTTAACCCCATTCTTAACGCTAATATTAGCTCAGTACCACTTTCCTTATTCTAACTATTGACAAACCTTGTAATCCTTACTAAACACATTCAAATAATCTTTCGTTTGACCAGCTGAAACATGATACCTTATTTACCTTTCACTATACTTGTAATTTCAAATTTGTTATCCTACTTTGACCGTTTGTAATCTAATACTAGAATCTATGTGTATATATATATATATATATATATATATATATATATATATATATATATATATATATATATATATATATATATATATATATATATATATATATATATATATATATATATATATATATATATATATATATATATATATATATATATATATATATATATATATATATATATATACCAATAATTTGTAACTATCTTAAACCGCTCTGATGATGTTGCGCTGCAAGCAACGAAACGTTAGCAAGTAAATCTATTTTATTATGTCTTGTCTTAAAGTCATTTTCTGGGCTCTAATATTTATCTTTAAATTACGTTTTCCGCCTGGTATATCTATTGCCACAATAAGGATCAACAACGTTTACCTCGAACAGTCAGTCGTGGCTTGGGCAGGTTTGTTAAGCGATAAAATCATTTCGAATGCGAAAATAGGTATCTGAACGAAGAAGTCAAAGAAAATTCCACTTAAGGTGCCTGCGAAATGAAAATTATGTTTGTCTTATTTAAAAGATTAGGAAAGGTAATTTAGAGTTCCTTCATATCTCGCATCGTTCTTGAGATATTTATGTAATATATGAACAACGAGTTTGAGTGTTTCATCAGAGGATCCAAACACGAGAAAACATGATGAAAACACGAGCGTGAAACGCGAGTGTTTTTATTGTTTTCGAGTGTTTGGATCCCCTGATGAAACACGATAAACGAGTTGTTTATATGGCTTCTCAATCGAACACGGATTTAATTGGATGTTTACTTAAAACGCATATTTGAGAACAAACCCTCATGGGACTGAACTCACGAGGGTGTGTAAAATTTATTCAGAAAATTAACAGACTCTGTTCAGTTGAGGATGAGCGAAGACGGAGGCAGGTCGTTTCGTTCTCCAAAAAATGAATTATTAATTAAGATCTCGGCAATTAGATCAAAACCGGGTTTTGATCTAATAACTGTGGTGGTATATGATTTTTACGTGTTTTACTCGAGTTCCAGCCTCAGTCATGTGATAAAATAAAGTGATTTCATTGGCTAATTGGCTCATGAATTATTAATGAGTTTGAGAAACTTTTGTGATAACCTATGACGTCAATATGTTTCTACATTTTTAGAAAATCAGGTATATCTTTGAGATTATTCACAAAATCACTAGAAACTTTGCACAGTACGACACTTCGTGAAACCTAACATCATTACATCGAAATGGCGATACCAAATTAATTTACTATTTCTAATTTCTTGATTTTCTAAAAATATGGAAACATCTTGACGTCATGACATCATTTCATTTGCATTTCACATAAGTCTAATTATCATTCACTTCGTTTCTATCCTGAATTTTGATTGGTTACTTTACCTGCAAATAACTGACTGCAAATAATTTTCTGAGCATGCGCAATTGTAAAATTTGCCTTTTGCTGCAAATAATTAATAGCAACAGCGGTTTCAAATCATTTTCGCAACCTTGTTTGTCTTGTCGGAGGACGAAATTGAAAGTATTTTGGAGGCAAGAACAAGTGATAAATCTTTCATTATTGAATGATAAATCAATTATTGAATTCGTCTGTCGCAAAATATCATGATTAGTCAGTGTCTCGCGACAAGTTATTTGCCTCTGCCTTCGGCATCGGCAAATAACTGTAGCTCTCGCCACTGACAAATCATGATATTTTGCTTAGACTCATCCAATAATTGATAAATATCTCAAGAACGACGTGAGAGTTTCAGCATTCCTATCAATTTGGTTAAGAAAACTGAAAATTTGAGAAAATTTAAAATTTGAGGATTTTGACGCCATATTGGTTTTGAAAATATGACCTCATTGAGTGCTTCTTTATCGGCTGTGGAGTTGCTTTGATGGTGATCACATAGTGATAACTATTGTGATTGATCAGTCGAAATAAACAATTTAGTTCCTCATGCGGGAAAGTAGAGGAGCTTCTTAGGCATAATACGTCGAGATAGAATCACTCAGTGACGTCATATTTGAGAAACAAACATGGCGTCGAAATTGGACAAACTCTCCAACTTCAACTAGCCAATCTTGTTAATTAAATTGATAGGAATGCTGAAACTTTGGAGATAAACTAAAGTCAGTAAGATCTTTTATACGAACTTCACTTGTATTTTGACTGGGCTATACCCCTTTCACCAATCAACGCTCTAGACACCCATGTGACCACTAGTTTCTTATCCCTCGTTCTATTAACTATGGTAGCAGACGTTTTATCCTGGTCATTTGTTGTACTGTAGTCTGTATATACATAACGCTCGTTCTGTTGATATTTTTCTTTATTTCAAGCAGCCTTGTAGACAACCTTTGTGCCAGAATATATCAAGCAGTGTTCCGCAGCAGAAGAAAAACTACCAGTACTTTGCAGGTGGTCATGAAGGTGACAAGGTACACGTCTTCTGTTGTTATTCAATGTAAATTTTCTAAGCACCCCCTGGATTTTGTTAAATATCCCTAGAGATGTATTCCCCTAGAGATATTGTAATATATCTTGCACTGATCTCGAAAGAAGACTGGATCGAGCAACTATTGTTCAGAAAATGAAGCCGGAACTCCGCCATTACTACGGGACCAACTGAGGATCCTAGGAGGTTTTTTGTTGGATTATGTGCTCTTACCATCGACAAAATAAAATAATTTTACTATAAAGAGGACCAGAAGAATTACTGAGTAAAACGATTCATGTTACTGCGACTTTGGTCCCTTAGTAATGGCCGCCGTTGGCTCTAATTATCCAGTGAGAGAAACCTAATATGAGACGTCAAATTAGGTTCAGGATTTTATGCATTTAATGTTAACAAAGAAACTAAACCTATTTCGCGAGCGTCGCAGTTTGATTTGCTTGCAAACTTGGAGCTTCTAATGATCTCTCGTCAATTTACATTATGCAAATATGCAAGCTTCAAAATCAGCTCATCAGATACAATTAGAAAGCTCAATCCAGTCCTATTTTTGAGATCAGTGATATCTTGTCGTCCGAAAATTTCATCAAGTGAATTTTAAGAAAATTTCAGGAAGTGGCATCAACGCAGGGACACGCGATATTTTGCGGAGTGATTCAGCAATGAAATACAGCGAAAGTTTGGCTTTGAACTTTAAACAGCCTGTTTAGACAAAAATTCACTCAATTCAGAAATATTCACTGTTGAATAACGCCGCAAAATATTGCGTGTCCCTGCGTTGACGTCACTTCCTGTGAACTTTAGCAGGGGGAAAAGGCATGAAGATGCAATTTTTCGAACAACAAGATATATTACATTTCTTTTTGGTAGAACCCAAAGATTACGAATATGTAAAATGTATACCCAGGGAATTTTTCCCACACAGTGGAAGGTTGGCGAAAATAACCCTGGCATCAGCCAGCCACATGACACCCAGTGTTTTGATATGATAATTTATGTGGTCTTAGTCATTTGTCTTTGTTTACATACGTGAATAATGATGAGAAATATGCAACGCTCTGCAAACTTGGTCATGTAAAACATTCGTCTTAAATCCATTCATTCATAATACATCCATGACTAGAAATACGAATCCGCAATAATCCCCTCGCTCGCCTTTTCTACAACTTCCCTATCCATGGTCCCCAGTGCCCAGACCGCGTATGTGTATTTGTAGTCTCTGTCGATAGCAGGTTCGTCGTACGTAGATTTTGAACGTTATCTCGGCCAATATTTACTCGATTTCAATTCTGAAAACAGCTTTGGAATTAGCGAGTCTAAATACATAACATACGTCATACGTACCTATTATATTACGCAAACGTGTATACCCCTTCGTAAAAACTTCTTTATATAGTTCGTCAGATCACCAGTCACCAATGGCCGCCCTTCGCGTTGCAAAAATATTGTCCGATTCAAACGGATCACCAAAAACGACTTTTTACTTCCGCTTAAATATATTTAAGAGATTATCACCCACCGCGGCGAGATTATCTCAGAGGGAAAATTGTTTTGATAATTTTTGTTTTCTTTCGCCCTCAGGAAAATGCAGGAACAAAAGCCTCGAGGTAGCCGCTGCCTGCAAGTTGTGTTTTTTCAGCGCGGAAACAGGAGATGAACAAATACAGTACAATTCAAAATTGTTCTAGTCAACTTGAATTACGTGTATATAGATATAATAGTATCAAAGCTGATTTCCAGTACTGAATTTCTCCTATGTACATTTACGTATGTATGATGGCAGCGTACGCATGTGTTGTATTTAAGAAATACCTAATGGTTTCCGTGTTTCGATACTGTGATCCAAACACTCGGGAAGTTGCGAGAATGGAGGAAAAGCGTAAAAAAACACGAGCCACTAGGCGAGTGTTTTTTAGCTTTTCGAAAACACGAAAAAACCATTAGGTATTTCTTTAATAAAATAAAATAATACAAGAGAACGAGCAGCAAAACTTAAGGAAATTTTTGACGGGAAATTTCCGTGTTTGGATGGCTTGATCCAAACACGGGTATTGACCAATCACAGCCTGCGTAGCATACATGTTATTTTAAAAGAACCATGTCCAACTTTCACGTATGCGTTTACGGACGGGTTTCAGTTAAAGGGGAACAGTAAAAAAAAAAAAAAATTGCCACCTTCAATTTTAGGATAGCCACGTGTATTCGCTTCGATTTTGAGAAAATGGCGGCCAATTTAAATATTCCTTTAGGGACCGTTCATTATTTATAGCACAGGGGTGGGTGGGATAATATGAGGGGGGGGGGCTCCCTTGGATTTTTTCAACCTTGTAGGGGGTATGACAATTTGTGACAACCATGACAGTTTGTTTAATATAAAAACAACAGTAACTTAGTATACATCTACCATTGCCTCGTGGTATCTAAAAATAACTTAAGAGGAACGAGGAAGACCCACTTTATACTATGGATTCCTCTCTTAATATCTTTATGCTCCCGTGATATTAGAGATTTTAGCAAATGTATTTCAATAGTTGGTAATACTTACTTTGTTGCACACAACTTAAATCTCGTAAAGGAAGAAAAGTGTAAAGGAAACTAATCTAAAATTGTGAGTATTTTAATAACCAATTTCACAAAAATATTCAACAAACATTCTTCATTTTAATAGTCCCCAAATTAATATGGTGATATTATTATTATAAGTAATACCATGACTTGAGGGAAATTAGCGATTAAATTTCCCGCCGCCGAGGGAAGATTTGTGAAAGTCCGAGGGCGAAGCCCGAGGACTTTTACAAATCTTCCCGAGGCGAAATGATATGCATGAGGGAAATTTAGTAGAACACAAAGGATTTCTTTGTCTTCTAATTTTCCTTCATTCAAATGCACGGGAAATTTAGTAGACAAAAACTCTGTCTCCAACCACGGGCTGGATAAGGTTCTCAAAGTTATCCTCGGCATCATAATATTACAAACTAATACCATGACTTGTCCGGAAATTAGCGATTAAATTGCCTAGGAATGAGGAAAAATTAGAAATTTTCCCTAATTTGTATGCATGAGTAGTTTTCAAACAAATAAACGTGGGGAATTTAGCGATTAAATTTCCCTGCGAGAACAAAAGAAACCGAGTAAATCATGGTATTATATTAGTAAACACTAGGAATCCTTAATTGTTGTATAAAATATAAAAAATAGTGTAACAAACTGCATACAATAGAAACAATCGTCACAGCTCTTTATATACCGACTTTTGTCAAAAATTTTGAAAGCATCAAATAGGGGGTACTATTAGCCTCCTCCGCAGGCAACTCTGTGGGTTCTTTTTCCCGAGTCAAATAGCTTCCAACGCTTGCAGTCCCCTCTTCGTCAATCAATCTCTTCACAATCCTTATACTTCCCTGCAATCCAGCCAAAACATCGCTCGCAGAGATTTGACTCGGAAAAAAGAAGCCACAGAGTTGCCTGCGGAGGAGGCTAGGCTACTATAAGATTTGCTTATATGATAAGGAATATCCCACACCATACATGCTATAAATAATGAATGGTCCCCTTATGTGCATCTAAATATCCTTCCGTCGAGATGACATCAGTATCCATGTTTGTCCGCATTTACCCATAATTCTTGCTTCCATAACAAAAGAAAATAGCTCATTTGTAATAATTTGTGAGTCAAATTTGGTTTGTTTGTCCGCATCTTGAGCTATTAATAACAGTCTGACGCTACGCTATTCGCCTTTATGGTCTCGTTTGTGTGTCAGCAATTCGAAAGAATCTTTGCTTTCTAATAGCTAATTTATACGCGCATAAAAGCATATTTAAAATGGCAACCATTACGAAAGAGGTCTAAATATCATTTTTAAGCGTCTATGTACAGTTAATAACACCGTTCGAGAAGAATGGATGAAAATCGCACGCGTGTTTGGCGAAATATTCATAATACAACGAGTGCGAAGCACGAGTGGTATTGGAGTGGTGGTATGAATATTTCGCCAAACACAAGTGCGATTTTTCATTAATTATTCGAGAACAAGTGTACCCTGGGTGCCAGAGGTTCTTCTTCGCTCGTTGGGGGATAACGGGGGCACGCGAGGATGCGAGGCGGCAAAAATGGGCGGGGCGAAACGGGGGGCGAGCGCGAAGAACCTCTGGAACAGTTCGCCGTGTTTTTAGATCGTGCCGAACCAATCAAAATGCTTTATTGACCAAACTAGTCCAGAATCTGGACTAAAGCGTTGATTGGTTAACAGCATGATTTTTGAAAAACAATGAATTTCATTGGTTATATGAAGCCATGTGACCACTGTGGCTTTGAGAAAAACCATCATTCAGAATACGTTCGCGATCGGCCTGATTTAACACTCATATTTACATAATTTGTGTTAAGTTTTTTCTAATATGCCTTTGAATTCGCGAGAAGATTTTAATGATGCTGTTGATAGTGTTTTGGACGGCTGTTCCATCTCATCCAGCGCCAAGACGTCTTCGCGATCCAAAACAGGTTTTGGGAAATCGCTAGTATTCCAAATTCTGCCAGCATATTAAATGTGTCGAGAGCTGCATAACATGGGCTACGTAAATTACCCGACGAGCGCAATAGTGTTGGTTATATGCCCACTTGTTGCGCTCATCGAATCTCATATGAACGAACTTCAGATGAGAGGAATTTCGTGTGCGTGTCTCTCTTCTGTCAAAGACCAAGACAAGAAGGCAGTCTTCGACGGGAAATGTTCATTTGTTTTTACAAATCCCGAGACTCTCATGGGAAATTGCTTGAGATGCTCCAAAATCCATTTACCAAAATAACCTATTTGCAATTGTCGCTGACGGACGTAATTCCAAAGATAAAGTAAATCCAACTCGTGAATATATTATTAGTATAAACTAGCTGTATGAGTCTTGTTTTCATCTGATGACGGACCTTATCTACAGCTATTTTCCTTTATGTAAACAGATTATATATTTTGTCTAAGACAAAGAAGTTTTTTATTTGCTGTATGTTTTATAATTACATGTATGTACTTTCAAACAGTAAAATTTACAAGAAGCTAGACAGAAGGCAGTCTATTTGAGGATGTACACACATAATTCAAATATTTAATTACCTCATAAGTTAATATAAATTCACAATATCTTTCCCCTTGACAAGTAAAATTAGAGGGTAAAATATTTTAGAAAAGGATGTCTGTAACCACCCTGCCAGTGAAAAGGTTAATGGGGATACTAACACCCTTTTAACTGCTAGGGGTGATTTGTGACCTTTATGGAGCTCAAGATTGCGAAACAGAACAGGTTGAGATGGCTGGGACATGTACATGTATTATAGAAAGATCACTGGGTGAAGATAATTATGTTGTTGGAAGGTTTGTGAAAGGGAAGACTCTCGCAACGACTCACGAGAAAAATCCAGGCTATACGACTACCCAAGTTGCACAAAAACGGCTCAAGGAATATCAATCTTATGACCATATCCACCTTGCGTGCAATAAAATGAAATCTATTGAGATCGAGAAGACAATGAAAAAGGTGTAAAAAGCGAGCCAAATTTGATTTTCAATTAAGACAAACACATCAATTGCTTTGTCGCGACCGGCCGTATTATTATAATTTAGCCGACTAGGCTTCATTGATTTTGCTAGCGGCATATTAGTTTTGTCTCCTCAACACCGCTGCAGAAAATTACAGATTCTGAAGATATATTTTTCCCAGTGATTTGTCATGTTCAATGCAATTGTTGTTGTGTGTACTGTGCAATACTGCAATAGTACTGATCTGAAATGTATATCTGCATAATATACACCTGGTTGAATCCAACACGAGTCAAGTACACGGCTGCACAACCAAAATGCTAGTGGACCGCACAAACAGAAAAAAACTATGTATTAAAGTGGTATTAAGGTTATATGCTTGCGGGGACTTGTGCTTGCTTATTTCGGTTATGCTTACGTTGTCGCTCACATAATAAATCCACTATTGCATCCAGTGGACGCAAATAAAGCCGACAAGCACAGGAAATAATATATAAGATGGAGTTAAAAGAGTAGAGTATAAGCAAACGAACTCCCGGTTTACACTGACATTTTGGTATTGTGCTTGCGCGCGCGTCTCTGCAGTCTCTCAAAGAGCTTGATGAGTTGAGTACGTGTATTAAAATAAAACGCGAAGAAACAAGATCTCACAAAATTTACCCGTCAATATTTGTTCCAGTGGGGCGGCTTCCAAAGAGAGTGAACGTCGGGCTTGTATTTGGCTACGCGAAACATCAGTCAGGTTGTTGTCAGATCTTGTTGTTGTCAAATTTTGTGAGATCTTGTTTCTACGCGCTATTTTAATTTCTTGCAGATAAGGTCAGATCCCGTTGATTCTGTAACTTTACTTTCGAGCAGCTTGTAAGTTGAGGCTATTCTGACTTTTCGCTGAAGATATTGAAGTAACCACTGTGTAATAAAACCTCACCACAAACTCGGCAATATTTATTATCTACAAATCGTTTTTGTTTATTTATTTAGTTGAAATTGAAATACTTTTCTCTAAATACCATCACTCAAATGTTTCATTAATCACGGATCAGACACGTGTTAGCAAAAATTTTATTGGCTAATTAACAATTAGACAACGAGAACGAGTTGTCTATGAGCAGATAGTCAACGAGGGCGAAGCCCGAGTTGACTATCTGCTCATAGACAACGAGGGCGAGTTGTCTAATTGTTTTAGTATCAACCATAAACAACCTTTCTAACATTGTTCCAAATTTTCAGATAGTTTTACCTTTTTGTTTGTAGAAGTCTCCCATTCAAAATGTAGAGTTGCTCGATGGCACATGATAAACAATCGCTCACAAAAAACGAGTTTGTAATTACTTTGCTTCACATTTGGTATTTCACATTTAGTGATTTTGGAGTAGCTTCTTTAGAAGATATCATTCTAACCAGCGAACAAGTTGCAGGAATTTTGAGTCAGCTTCATTCTAATAAAGCTCATGGTCCTGACGGGATTCCGGCAAGAATACTAAAAGAATGCGCAAATGAAATCGCTCCTTCATTATGTAGTTTGTTCAACAAATCCCTTAGACTTGGACGCTTACCATCGCAGTGGAAACTTGCTCATGTTGTGCCCGTTCATAAAAAAAATGATAAAGAACTCGTGTCCAACTACCGACCTATATCTCTTTTAAGCATCGTATCTAAAGTTCTTGAACGCTGTGTGTTTCTAAACGTACTTCCGCATGTTTCATCCAAGATCAACGGTGCTCAGCATGGTTTTTTGAAAGGCCGATCAACAGTCACGCAACTTCTATGCTTTCTACACGATATTGGTTCTGCACTTGATAAAGGTTTTCAAACGGATATAGTATACCTTGACTTCAGTAAAGCCTTCGACAGTGTTAACCACAAGCTGCTCATCCACAAATTACGAGCCTATGGTATTGGTGGAAATCTTGCCACTTGGTTCTCCAATTATCTAACAAATCGATTTCAAAGCGTTGTAGTTGATGGTGTAGTTTCTAGCGCTCTCCCAGTTTTATCCGGTGTACCACAAGGATCGATCTTAGGACCTCTACTATTTACGATTTATGTGAATGAACTACCCACTATAAATTCAGAAAGCAGCTCCATTTTCCTCTATGCAGATGACACAAAGTGCTATAGAACCATCCACCAAACCGCTGATGCAATATCTCTACAAAACGATCTCAAACTTCTGCATGACTGGAGTAAGAAATGGTTTCTGAAATTCAATGAACTCAAATGCGAGTCTCTTTCTATTACAAGAAAGAAAAACCCGGTGTGCTTTGACTATAAGATGGGTAGCCACGTCCTTGGTTCTACATCTACCCAGAAAGATCTTGGAGTGTTGGTGACTTCTGATCTCACGTGGAAATCACATACGTCCAATGCGGTCAGTAAAGCGAACAGAATACTTGGACTATTGAAACGAAATACCAAGTCATTCAGCATTAGTTTCAAAGAGATTGCTTTACCTGGCCCATGTTCGTCCTCATATTGACTATGCTAGTGAGATATGGTCTGGCCAATCAATTAATCAAATGAGAGATATCGAGGGCGTCCAAAGGCGAGCCACAACATACATCCTTGGCATACCAAAGTTGTCCGCCGATTACAAAGTCAGACTAATAAAAACCAAACTTCTTCCGCTTTCATATTGGCACGAAATTAAGGAATTGCTTTTTCTTCATGGTTGCTCAAATGGAAAATACAACATCGATTTATCTAACTATCTTCCAAATCTACCGGTTAACCATCTCAGGCATTCAAATAAACATAATTTCAAAATACCAAAACCTCGGACTAAACATTTTCAAAAAAGTTTTTTCATAAGATCATCTAGACTTTGGAACACACTCTCCGATCAAACAAAAGAAATTAACAAATATAGTCTCTTTAAAAATTATTTAAAATCAAGATACTTTGTCGCTCTCCAGAACACATTCAATACTGATATTATATCTACCTGGCGCTCAATATGTTTAAATTGTAATTCTGTCATGAGAGACCTTGAATCGCAGAACTTCAGTATTTGTTGTTAATATTAACTGTGCGTGAGTGTGTGTGTTAGTATAATGTATTTGTTGTAATAAGTGATATAATAAGCGTATCACAGGCTGTGATATAGTAATATGTAAATGTTATAGTTATATATGTAATGTATTATGTATGTTTGTTAATTCTTAGGGTAAGACACCATGACTAGGGCTGAACATCCCTGTTGTGTCTTGCCTTGTGTATGTAAACACGAAAACAAATTAAATTAAAAATTATAAACAATCGCTCACAAAAAAACGAGTTTGTAATTACTTTGCTTCACATTTGGTATAGATATACTCCATAGGCATAAGCGAATTCATTTTCCTATTCGAAAATGTGAAACTGAAACAATTTTCCATTGCTTTCGGGCCAATGTTTTCATGATTTCATCACTCGTATATAAATTTTCAGCGGGCGCCATGTTTGGACTAGATTTCAGGTTTGGCCGTGCAGCGTGAATATGTCGTGACTTGTGATTGGTCAGGATAGGAATATTCCAGCATAAGAAGGTTTGTGATTGGGTAACACTACTCACCGTCTATCACCAATAGACAGTGAGTAGCTCAGCCAATCAGAATGCCGAATTTGTAATAGACCACTATTATACTAATTGATACTAATGGTTGATAATTAGGTTGATACTAATGACTAGTTGATAATTAGGTTGATACTAATGACTGATAGACAAGTCTTTTGGAATGTCAATCAAAACAGTAAAACACGGCGAACTGTTCCAGAGGTTCTTCCACTGACCTCTATATATAACTGGACTGCGTGCTCTCGTTGCAAATGACTCACGGCAGGTGACCGAAAAATGATGGCGTAAAGGTACGTTTACACACTACGATTAATCGGCCCGATTTCTGGTTTAGCTGGATGTTAAGTAACGAGAGACAGGAATACGACCAAGGTAAATGAGCCCACGGGACACTCCGCTGACTGTTTCTCCACTTAACATCCAGCTAAACCAGAAATCGGGCCGATTAATCGTAGTGTGTAAACGTACCTTAAGCAGAGGTTATTTTTTTCATAGTAGCGACCACTGGTCATTGGATTATTGGCGCAAGTTTGTCGAACGACCAATCAAATTTGTTTTAACGATAACTATGGCGTCAGCTGGAGTACTTTTTCCCGTGTCGTGATACAAACGGCATTTTCTCTCTTCAAAAACGACACTGTACAAAAAACCTTGAAAGTGGAGATGTTTTTTATGACCAGAAAACTTTCCAATAAATTCTAAAAGCCGTCAACACTAGTTGTCAACACTCGGAGGACGTACGAAATTATTTTCGGTTGTATGACATTTAATCTCTTTTTAAACTTTTATCCTCAGGTGAGATATATAAAAGTGCGAACTTGTTGCTTTTGTTCTTGAAGGTTGTTTATCTATAGAAACTTTTTACAGAAAAAAGAATGCTGAATAGATATTGGATACGTGTTTACTGTTTTTTAAAAAGTAATCCGGCCGAAGAGCGGTCAAGAGTGGCTGTCAGGCAGGGCCGTAGCGAGGGGGGTATTGGGGGGGGGGGGGGGTGTTTCACCCCCAACATTTTTGAAATTGAGATATTCGGAAAATCGAATTACTCGTTCGGAAAACTACGGCAACGTAGGTTAAGCCAGATTTCAGTCAGTGAACAGCAAAAAACTCATGTTAAGTTTATAGAACTTACAAAATAATATTCACAAGGATAACAAATCTATTTTTGTCGATTTACTGCATACGTACATCAGATAGATGACACCTTTTGGCTTTTGCTTTGCAATAAAATTTATCATTTCCGGATTTTAAACAGCCTTCACAAAACCACGAATTATGATACCGTATACCGTAGAATTAAATTGTTTATATTTCGCCTCTTTTTTATTGTTGAAAACTAAATTCCTACATCTGTAAACTGTCCAAGGAAATCTCTTAAAACTGCTCCCAGAATGCGGGAAATGCAATTTCCGAGACCCTAGAATTAAAAATTTCCCGGGACCCCCATAGATTGACGCGCCTTACGGCGCGTGCCTCATATTCGGAAAAATAATTTCAGATTCGGAAATTTGGGACTTACACCCTCCCCAACTTTCACATGCTAGCTACGGCCCTGCTGTCAGGCTGAAGCATGATAAACATAACCCAGTAAACATTTAAAACACAAATTATATCACGAATTGCAAATTTCAAACTCGTATATTTTGTATTGATAATGTCAAATGTCATCTGGTCAAAAAACGTTGCTTTAAAAACCACCTTAAAAGCATAAAACGAAAAAAATACTGTATATTTGTATTTAATTTTTCAAAGTAAAAACATTTGCCGCTTAATAAGTCGCCAACAGATTGTTGTAAATACAGGTCAGTGGTTCGCTACTATGAAAAAAATAACCTCTGCTGACGCCATCATTTTTCAGCCACTTTTTGGCGAGAGCACGCAGTCCAGTTATATATAGAGGTCAGTGGGTTCTTCGCGCTCAGTTTCGCCATTTCGCCCCGCCCATTTTTGCCGCCTCGCATCCTCGCGTGCCCCCGTTATCCCCCAACGACCCAGGTAGAACAAGTGTTATTCCCTTTTAATACCTTTTCAATCACCTGAGTTACGCGTTGCTAAATACCCCCAGTGGCCTAACCCTAACCCTAACCAGCCCGCGGTTTTTTAGGGGTTGGGGGGCAAGCTGGCACCGGCTGTAATATCCCATCATAGTTCGTAGAAGGGATGGTTTGGAAGGTCAGCAAAAGTCATTGTTCTATGTTGTTGTTCACTTTCACGGTCACTGAACGTATTGTATTTTCTGAATAATGAAGCAGTCATCCAATAACAACGTTCAGATTTAATTATGTGTAGTCCTTCATCGTCACGTGTTGTGAGTCAGTTTCGCCGTCACGTGTCCATAGAATTTCCTTTCTCCAACCAATAACAAACACTTCCTCCACCCCTCTACTTTTTGCAACGACACGGATATATTAGGCCCTGGGAACGAGGAGTTGGAAAATAGTTTGAAAGAGTTTTGCAAGAGTTTGAAAACTTTTAACAATGTGGAGGTTTCTGGGCGGCAGAATTGCTTTAAAACAAAGCAAAGTATTGTTCTGTGGCACCGCCAGCAAGTCCATCAGACTGTTTAGCGTAAAAAGCACGAGAAAACGTGGCATTTTGAGGTACACCAGTGCTGGTGTGGCGACTGTGGCCGGCTTTGGCTTTGCTGCTTGCCTGGGCCAGCTCTGACATGCTTTCAAAAACATTGGAAGAAGCGAACTGTGAGGAACATTTTTCGACCGAAACGCAAACGAAAGAAGCCGAGATAACGTTTGTATCAGTTCGCAAGCTGTCCTTATTGCAACAAGGTGCGAGCATTTCTTGATTTTTATGGCATGGAATACACCATTGTCGAGGTCGACCCTTTGTTTAAAAAGGAACTCAAGTTCTCGGAGTACAGGAAAGTACCGATTGTCATCGTACAAGGCATTCAAGTAAGTGTTCATTTACAAATTTATCGTTGTTCGAAGCAGCGACTTATGTAATGCCTATCA
Organism: Chrysogorgia sp. JL179-B06; assembly: GCA_035772405.1. Taxonomy (NCBI): domain Eukaryota; kingdom Metazoa; phylum Cnidaria; class Anthozoa; order Scleralcyonacea; family Chrysogorgiidae; genus Chrysogorgia; species Chrysogorgia sp. JL179-B06. Next base: position 638,924 of record JAYKKM010000362.1, on the reverse strand, counting down.
AAATCCCCAGGGGGGGGTTCAGGTAAACCCCGTTTTTGGTGTAAACTGCATTGTAATTTAATGGTAAAATATATAAAGTCTAAATTGAAATAAAATATGCACTGTCAAAACAGTCCTTTCATTTTTCAAGATGGTGGCTGATTTTCCCTACCCTGGTTATCAATCCCCCGTAGGATTACGTTGCTTGCCCCCCACCCTGGGGGATTTGACCATAGAGATCATAAATAAAACTAGAGAGGGCACTTTGAGGAAAATCGGGTAGCCAATTGGCTGCCGCCATTGACTCAGTTGGAGGCAAAATAGCCCACCCGGATGTACAATTACCAGCTCCCAGACCTCTGCCTAGACCACTAGTAGGAGGAGAATTTTAATGTTTCTAACATTACGTCTGACGTCTATAACTGCACAGACAACGGCAAAATGGAATTAATTTGTTTTATACAATAAAAATTGGAAACAAACCATTCAAAAGGTTTATTAGCTCTTTGGCGATTTCTGGGGCATGGAAAAAGATAAAAGCGTCGGCTGACGTGATCTGGCGTTAGCTGACGTGAGCCGTTTGAGCATTCTACAAACAATCATGAATTTACCATGGCTGGTTTAATTTCCGAAAAAATGTGTATGAGCATGAGTTTCAACACAACTTGCAAAAAACCTCGAAAAAACAACACGGTTTTCGTTTTCTACACTGTTAAAAGACATGAAAAACAGCGAGCGACCTTTGACCTCACGACAATCACCGTATTTTTACATCCGGCGTGCTATTTTGCCGCCAATGTATCCAACCCAGGAGTTACTGAAATGAAGATTGGATGCCCTCTCTAGTTTACTGGCACATCAGCTCAGGGGGTGGGGGACTTTAGATGGCACCATCTTGAAAGTCAGCAAAGGCCTGAGAACGAACATTTGGGTTTCATGCATGATTGTATGAATATCATGCATGATTGTGAACTTTGCGCACTTCGAACTAGTGGTAATGGCGGACGATTGTGGAAAATCAACATAGTTTAAAATAAAATTCTAACCAATTATAAAATATTTAAACCACAATATATACCGTACATACATGTTGTAATAGCTTGTTGACTTTTTATATAACCAGTACAATTACATAACATTACCCCATAGCAAGAGATTTTGACCATTGTTGATTGCCCTCAAAATCCCCTGTCAAAATCACTGACGTAATTAATCCACCAATTGTTGAGGTAATTAATCCACCTTAGTGATTAGTAAGGTAATTAATTCACCAATTGCTGAAGTAATTGATCCACCAATTGCTGAGGTAATTAATCCACCAATTGCTGAGGCAATTAATCCACCAATCACTGAGGTAATTAATCCACCAATTGCTGAGGTAATTAATCCACCAATCACTGAGGTAATTAATCCACCAATTGCTGAGGTAATTAATCAACCAATTGCTGAGGTAATTAATCCACCAATCACTGAGGTAATTAATCCACCAATCACTGAGGTAATGTAGTATGTGATATGCCTCGCGATCTGCCTAGCAATAAGCTCAGCGATCTTAGCCTGACGATCTACACAATAAGACTTCCTGAAATATATACTTAATCCACCAAGGTAATTAATCCACAAATCACTTAGGTAATTAAAATCCTCCAATTGCTGAGGTAATTAATCCACCAATTGCTGAGGTAGTTAATTCACCAATCACTGTAGTAATTAATCCACCAATTGCTGAGGTAATTAATCCACCAATCACTGAGGTAATTAATCCACCAATCACTGAGGTATTAATCCACCAATCACTGACTTAATTAATCCACCAATCACTGAGGTAATTAATTCACCAATCGCTGAGGTAATTAATCCACCAATCTATGTGGTAATTAATCCACCAATCACTGAGGTAATTAATCCACCAATCACTGAGGTAATTAATCCACCAATCACTGAGGTAATGTAGTATGTGATATTCCTGGCGATCTGCCTAGCAATAAGCTCAGCGATCTTAGCCTGACGATCTACACAATAAGACTTCCTGAAATATATACTTAATCCACCAAGGTAATTAATCCACCAATTGCTGAGGTAATTAATCCACCAATTGCTGAGGTAATTAATCCACCAATTGCGGAGGTAATTAATCCACCAATTGCTGAGGTAATTAATCCACCAATTGCTGAGGTAATTAATCCACCAAGCACTGAGGTAATTAATCCACCAATTGCTGAGGTAATTAATCCACCAATCACTGAGGTAATTAATCCACCAATCACTGAGTTAATTAATCCACCAATTGCTGAAGTAATTAATCCACCAATCACTGAGGTAATTAATCCACCAATTGCTGAGGTAATTAATCCACCAATTGCTGAGGCAATTAATCCACCAATCACTGAGGTAATTAATCCACCAATTGCTGAGGTAATTAATCCACCAATCACTGAGGTAATTAATCCACCAATCACTGAGGTAATTAATCAACTAATTGCTGAGGTAATTAATCCACCAATCACTGAAGTAATTAATCCACCAATCACTGAGGTAATTAATCCACCAATCACTGAGATAATGTAGTATGTGATATGCCTGGCGATCTGCCAAGCAATAAGCTCAGCGATCTTAGCCTGACGGCTGACGATCTATACAATAAGACTTTCTGAAATATATACTTAATCCACCAAGGTAATTAATCCACAAATCACTGAGGTAATTTATCCACTAATTGCTGAGGTAATTAATCCACCAATTGCTGAGGTAATAAATCAACCAATTGCTGAAGTAATTAATCCACCAATCACTGAGGTAATTAATCCACCAATTGCTGAGGTAATTAATCCACCAATTGCTGAGGCAATTAATCCACCAATCACTAAGGTAATTAATCCACCAATTGCTGAGGTAATTAATCCACCAATTGCTGAGGTAATTACTAATTAATCCACCAATTGCCAAGGTAATTAATCAACCAATCACTGTGGTAATTAATCCACCAATCACTGAGGTAATTAATCCACCAATCAGTGAGTTAATTAATCCACCAATTACTGAGGTAATGTATTGAGTGATCTGCCTGGCAATCCACCAATCACTGAAGTAATTAATCCACCAATTGCTGAGGTAATTAATCCACCAATCACTGAATTAATTAATCCACCAATTGCCAAGGTAATGAATCCACCAATCACTGTGGTAATTAATCCACCAATCACTGAGGTAATTAATCCACCAATTGCTGAAGTAATTAATCCACCAATCACTGAGGTAATTAATCCACCAATTGCTGAGGTAATTAATCCACCAATTACTGTGATAATTAATCCACCAATTGCTGAGGTAATTAATCCACCAATTGCTGAGGCAATTAATCCACCAATCACTGAGTTAATTAATCCACCAATCACTGAGTTAATTAATCCACCAATCACTGAGGTTATTAATCCACCAATCACTGAGGTAATTAATCCACCAATCACTGAGTTAATTAATCCACGAATCACTGAAGTAATTAATCCACCAATCACTGAGGTAATGTAGTATGTGATATGCCTGGCGATCTGCCTAGCAATAAGCTCAGCGATCTTAACCTGACGATCTACACAATAAGACTTCCTGAAATATATACTTAATCCACCAAGGTAATTAATCCTCAGATAACTGAGGTAATTAATCCACCAATTACAGAGGTAATTAATCCACCAATCACTGAGGTAATTAATCCACCAATCACTGAGTTAATTAATCCACCAATCACTGAGGTAATTAATCCACCAATCGCTGAGGTAATTAATCCACCAATCACTGAGGTAATTAATTCACCAATCCCTGAGGTAATTAATCCACCAATCACTGAGTTAATTAATCCACCAATCGCTGAGTTAATTAATCCACCAATCACTGAGGTAATTAATCCACCAATCACTGAGGTAATGTAGTATGTGATATGCCTGGCGATCTGCCTAGCAATAAGCTCAGTGATCTTAGCCTGACGATCTACACAATAAGACTTCCTGAAATATATACTTAATCCACCAAGGTAATTAATCCACCAATCACTGAAGTAATTAATCCACCAATCACTGAGTTAATTAATCCACCAATCACTGAGTTAATTGATCCACCAATCACTGAGTTAATTAATTCACCAATCACTGAGGTAATTAATCCACCAATCGCTGAGTTAATTAATCCACCAATCACTGAGGTAATTAATCCACCAATCACTGAGGTAATGTAGTATGTGATATGCCTGGCGATCTGCCTAGCAATAAGCTCAGCGATCTTAGCCTGACAATCTACACAATAAGACTTCCTGAAATATATACTTAATCCACCAAGGTAATTAATCCACAAATCACTGAGGTAATTTATCCACTAATTGTTGAGGTAATTAATCCACCAATTGCTGAGGTAATTAATCCACCAATTGCTGAGGTAATTAATCCACCAATTGCAGAGGTAATTAATCCACCAATTGCAGGGGTAATTAATCCACCAATTGCCAAGTTAATTAATCCACCAATTGCTGAGGTAATTAATCCACCAATTGTTTAGGTAATTAATCCACCAATTACTGAGGTAACTAATCCACCAATCACTGAGGTAATTAATCAACCAATCACTGTGGTAATTAATCCACCAACACTGAGGTAATTAATCCACCAATCACTGAAGTAATTAATCCACCAATCACTGAGTTAATTAATCCACCAATCACTGAGTTAATTGATCCACCAATCACTGAGTTAATTAATTCACCAATCACTGAGGTAATTAATCCACCAATCGCTGAGTTAATTAATCCACCAATCACTGAGGTAATTAATCCACCAATCACTGAGGTAATGTAGTATGTGATATGCCTGGCGATCTGCCTAGCAATAAGCTCAGCGATCTTAGCCTGACAATCTACACAATAAGACTTCCTGAAATATATACTTAATCCACCAAGGTAATTAATCCACAAATCACTGAGGTAATTTATCCACTAATTGTTGAGGTAATTAATCCACCAATTGCTGAGGTAATTAATCCACCAATTGCTGAGGTAATTAATCCACCAATTGCAGAGGTAATTAATCCACCAATTGCAGGGGTAATTAATCCACCAATTGCCAAGTTAATTAATCCACCAATTGCTGAGGTAATTAATCCACCAATTGTTTAGGTAATTATCCACCAATCACTGAGTTAATTAATCCACGAATCACTGAGGTAATTAATCCACCAATCACTGAGGTAATGTAGTATGTGATATTCCTGGCGATCTGCCTAGCAATAAGCTCAGCGATCTTAACCTGACGATCTACACAATAAGACTTCCTGAAATATATACTTAATCCACCAAGGTAATTAATCCTCAGATAACTGAGGTAATTAATCCACCAATTGCTGAGGTAATTAATCCACCAATCACTGAGTTAATTAATCCACCAATCACTGAGTTAATTAATCCACCAATCACTGAGGTTATTAATCCACCAATCACTGAGGTAATTAATCCACCAATCACTGAGTTAATTAATCCACGAATCACTGAAGTAATTAATCCACCAATCACTGAGGTAATGTAGTATGTGATATGCCTGGCGATCTGCCTAGCAATAAGCTCAGCGATCTTAACCTGACGATCTACACAATAAGACTTCCTGAAATATATACTTAATCCACCAAGGTAATTAATCCTCAGATAACTGAGGTAATTAATCCACCAATTACAGAGGTAATTAATCCACCAATCACTGAGGTAATTAATCCACCAATCACTGAGTTAATTAATCCCACCAATCACTGAGGTAATTAATCCACCAATCGCTGAGGTAATTAATCCACCAATCACTGAGGTAATTAATTCACCAATCCCTGAGGTAATTAATCCACCAATCACTGAGTTAATTAATCCACCAATCGCTGAGTTAATTAATCCACCAATCACTGAGGTAATTAATCCACCAATCACTGAGGTAATGTAGTATGTGATATGCCTGGCGATCTGCCTAGCAATAAGCTCAGCGATCTTAGCCTGACGATCTACACAATAAGACTTCCTGAAATATATACTTAATCCACCAAGGTAATTAATCCACCAATCACTGAAGTAATTAATCCACCAATCACTGAGTTAATTAATCCACCAATCACTGAGTTAATTGATCCACCAATCACTGAGTTAATTAATTCACCAATCACTGAGGTAATTAATCCACCAATCGCTGAGTTAATTAATCCACCAATCACTGAGGTAATTAATCCACCAATCACTGAGGTAATGTAGTATGTGATATGCCTGGCGATCTGCCTAGCAATAAGCTCAGCGATCTTAGCCTGACAATCTACACAATAAGACTTCCTGAAATATATACTTAATCCACCAAGGTAATTAATCCACAAATCACTGAGGTAATTTATCCACTAATTGTTGAGGTAATTAATCCACCAATTGCTGAGGTAATTAATCCACCAATTGCTGAGGTAATTAATCCACCAATTGCAGAGGTAATTAATCCACCAATTGCAGGGGTAATTAATCCACCAATTGCCAAGTTAATTAATCCACCAATTGCTGAGGTAATTAATCCACCAATTGTTTAGGTAATTATCCACCAATCACTGAGTTAATTAATCCACGAATCACTGAGGTAATTAATCCACCAATCACTGAGGTAATGTAGTATGTGATATTCCTGGCGATCTGCCTAGCAATAAGCTCAGCGATCTTAACCTGACGATCTACACAATAAGACTTCCTGAAATATATACTTAATCCACCAAGGTAATTAATCCTCAGATAACTGAGGTAATTAATCCACCAATTACTGAGGTAATTAATCCACCAATCACTGAGGTAATTAATCCACCAATCACTGAGTTAATTAATCCACCAATCACTGAGGTAATTAATCCACCAATCGCTGAGGTAATTAATCCACCAATCACTGAGGTAATTAATTCACCAATCACTGAGGTAATTAATCCACCAATCGCTGAGTTAATTAATCCACCAATCACTGAGGTAATTAATCCACCAATCACTGAGTTAATTAATCCACCAATCACTGAGGTAATGTAGTATGTGATATGCCTGGCGATCTGCCTAGCAATAAGCTCAGCGATGTTAGCCTGACGATCTACACAATAAGACTTCCTGAAATATATACTTAATCCACCAAGGTAATTAATCCACAAATCACTGAGGTAATTTATCCACTAATTGCTGCGGTAATTAATCCACCAATTGCTGAGGTAATTAATCCACCAATCGCTGAGGTAATTAATCCACCAATTGCAGAGGTAATTAATCCACCAATTGCCAAGTTAATTAATCCAATCACTGAGGTAATGTAGTATGTGATATGCCTGGCGATCTGCCTAGCAATAAGCTCAGCGATCTTAGCCTGACAATCTACACAATAAGACTTCCTGAAATATATACTTAATCCACCAAGGTAATTAATCCACAAATCACTGAGGTAATTTATCCACTAATTGCTGAGGTAATTAATCCACCAATTGCTGAGGTAATTAATCCACCAATTGCTGAAGTAATTAATCCACCAATCACTGTGGTAATTAATCCACCAATCACTGAGGTAATTAATCCACCAATTGCTGAAGTAATTAATCCACCAATCACTGAGGTAATTAATCCACCAATTGCTGAGGTAATTAATCCACCAATTACTGTGATAATTAATCCACCAATTGCTGAGGTAATTAATCCACCAATCACTGAGTTAATTAATCCACCAATCACTGAGTTAATTAATCCACCAATCACTGAGGTTATTAATCCACCAATCACTGAGGTAATTAATCCACCAATCACTGAGTTTAATTAATCCACGAATCACTGAAGTAATTAATCCACCAATCACTGAGGTAATGTAGTATGTGATATGCCTGGCGATCTGCCTAGCAATAAGCTCCAGCGATCTTAACCTGACGATCTACACAATAAGACTTCCTGAAATATATACTTAATCCACCAAGGTAATTAATCCTCAGATAACTGAGGTAATTAATCCACCAATTACAGAGGTAATTTAATCCACCAATCACTGAGGTAATTAATCCACCAATCACTGAGTTAATTAATCCACCAATCACTGAGGTAATTAATCCACCAATCGCTGAGGTAATTAATCCACCAATCACTGAGGTAATTAATTCACCAATCCCTGAGGTAATTAATCCACCAATCGCTGAGTTAATTAATCCACCAATCACTGAGGTAATTAATCCACCAATCACTGAGTTAATTAATCCACCAATCACTGAGGTAATGTAGTATGTGATATGCCTGGCGATCTGCCTAGCAATAAGCTCAGCGATCTTAGCCTGACGATCTACACAATAAGACTTCCTGAAATATATACTTAATCCACCAAGGTAATTAATCCACAAATCACTGAGGTAATTTATCCACTAATTGCTGAGGTAATTAATCCACCAATTGCTGAGGTAATTAATCCACCAATCGCTGAGGTAATTAATCCACCAATTGCAGAGGTAATTAATCCACCAATTGCCAAGTTAATTAATCCAATCACTGAGGTAATGTAGTATGTGATATGCCTGGCGATCTGCCTAGCAATAAGCTCAGCGATCTTAGCCTGACAATCTACACAATAAGACTTCCTGAAATATATACTTAATCCACCAAGGTAATTAATCCACAAATCACTGAGGTAATTTATCCACTAATTGCTGAGGTAATTAATCCACCAATTGCTGAGGTAATTAATCCACCAATTGCTGAGGTAATTAATCCACCAATCACTGTGGTAATTAATCCACCAATCACTGAGGTAATTAATCCACCAATTGCTGAAGTAATTAATCCACCAATCACTGAGGTAATTAATCCACCAATTGCTGAGGTAATTAATCCACCAATTACTGTGATAATTAATCCACCAATTGCTGAGGTAATTAATCCACCAATTGCTGAGGTAACTAATCCACCAATTGCCAAGGTAATTAATCAACCAATCACTGTGGTAATTAATCCACCAATCACTGAGGTAATTAATCCACCAATTACTGAGCTAATGTATTGAGTGATCTGCTGGCAATCCACCAATCACTGAAGTAATTAATCCACCAATTGCTGAGGTAATTAATCCACCAATCACTGAATTAATTAATCCACCAATTGCCAAGGTAATTAATCCACCAATCACTGTGGTAATAATCCACCAATCACTGAGGTAATTAATCCACCAATTGCTGAGGTAATTAATCCACCAATCACTGAGATAATTAATCCACCAATTGCTGAGGTAATTAATCCACCAATTGCTGAGGTAATTAATCCACCAATCGCTGTGGTAATTAATCCACCAATTGCAGAGGTAATTAATCCGCCAATTGCTGAGGTAATTAATCCACCAATTGTTTAGGTAATTAATCCACCAATCACTGAGGTAATTAATCCACCAATCACTGAGTTAAGTAATCCAAGCAATCACTGAGGTAATTAATCCACCAATCACTGAGGTAATGTTTGTATGTGATATTCCTGGCGATCTGCCTAGCAATAAGCTCAGCGATCTTAGCCTGACGATCTACACAATAAGACTTCCTGAAATATATACTTAATCCACCAAGGTAATTAATCCACAAATCACTGAAGTAATTAATCCACCAATTGCTGAGGTAATTAATCCACCAATTGCTGAGGTAATTAATCCACCAATCACTGAGGTAATTAATCCACCAATTGCTGAGGTAATTAATCATCCAATTGCTGAGGTAATTATTAATCCACCAATTGCTGAGGTAATTATTAATCCACCAATCACTGAAGTAATTAATCCACCAATCACTGAGGGCAATTAATCCACCAATCACTGAGGTAATTAATCCACCAATTGCTGAGGTAATTAATCCACCAATCACTGAGGTAATTAATCCACCAATTGCTGAGGTAATTAATCATCCAATTGCTGAGGTAATTAATCCACCAATCACTGAAGTAATTAATCCACCAATCACTGAGTTAATTAATCCACCAATCACTCAGTTAATTAATCCACCAATCACTGAGGTAATTAATTCACCAATCACTGAGGTAATTAATCCACCAATCGCTGAGTTAATTAATCCACCAATCACTGAGGTAATTAATCCACCAATCACTGAGTTAATTAATCCACCAATCACTGAGGTAATGTAGTATGTGATATGCCTGGCGATCTGCCTAGCAATAAGCTCAGCGATCTTAGCCTGACGATCTACACAATAAGACTTCCTGAAATATATACTTAATCCACCAAGGTAATTAATCCACAAATCACTGAGGTAATTAATCCACTAATTGCTGAGGTAATTAATCCACCAATTGCTGAGGTAATTAATCCACCAATCGCTGAGGTAATTAATCCACCAATTGCAGAGGTAATTAATCCACCAATTGCCAAGTTAATTAATCCACCAATTGCTGAGGTAATTAATCCACCAATTGTTTAGGTAATTATCCACCAATCACTGAGTTAATTAATCCACGAATCACTGAGGTAATTAATCCACCAATCACTGAGGTAATGTAGTATGTGATATTCCTGGCGATCTGCCTAGCAATAAGCTCAGCGATCTTAACCTGACGATGTACACAATAAGACCTCCTGAAATATATACTTAATCCACCAAGGTAATTAATCCTCAGATAACTGAGGTAATTAATCCACCAATTACTGAGGTAATTAATCCACCAATCACTGAGGTAATTAATCCACCAATCACTGAGTTAATTAATCCACCAATCACTGAGGTAATTAATCCACCAATCGCTGAGGTAATTAATCCACCAATCACTGAGGTAATTAATTCACCAATCACTGAGGTAATTAATCCACCAATCGCTGAGTTAATTAATCCACCAATCACTGAGTTAAGTAATCCAACCAATCACTGAGGTAATTAATCCACCAATCACTGAGGTAATGTAGTATGTGATATGCCTGGCGATCTGCCTAGCAATAAGCTCAGCGATCTTAGCCTGACGATCTACACAATAAGACTTCCTGAAATATATACTTAATCCACCAAGGTAATTAATCCACAAATCACTGAGGTAATTTATCCACTAATTGCTGCGGTAATTAATCCACCAATTGCTGAGGTAATTAATCCACCAATCGCTGAGGTAATTAATCCACCAATTGCAGAGGTAATTAATCCACCAATTGCCAAGTTAATTAATCCAATCACTGAGGTAATGTAGTATGTGATATGCCTGGCGATCTGCCTAGCAATAAGCTCAGCGATCTTAGCCTGACAATCTACACAATAAGACTTCCTGAAATATATACTTAATCCACCAAGGTAATTAATCCACTAATTGCTGAGGTAATTAATCCACCAATTGCTGAGGTAATTAATCCACCAATTGCTGAGGTAATTAATCCACCAATCACTGTGGTAATTAATCCACCAATCACTGAGGTAATTAATCCACCAATTGCTGAAGTAATTAATCCACCAATCACTGAGGTAATTAATCCACCAATTGCTGAGGTAATTAATCCACCAATTACTGTGATAATTAATCCACCAATTGCTGAGGTAATTAATCCACCAATTGCTGAGGCAATTAATCCACCAATCACTGAGTTAATTAATCCACCAATCACTGAGGTAATGTACATGTGATATGCCTGGCGATCTGCCTAGCAATAAGCTCAGCGATCTTAACCTGACGATCTACACAATAAGACTTCCTGAAATATATACTTAATCCACCAAGGTAATTAATCCACAAATCACTGAGGTAATTTATCCACTAATTGCTGAGGTAATTAATCCACCAATTGCTGAGGTAATTAATCCACCAATCGCTGAGGTAATTAATCCACCAATTGCAGAGGTAATTAATCCACCAATTGCCAAGTTAATTAATCCAATCACTGAGGTAATGTAGTATGTGATATGCCTGGCGATCTGCCTAGCAATAAGCTCAGCGATCTTAGCCTGACAATCTACACAATAAGACTTCCTGAAATATATACTTAATCCACCAAGGTAATTAATCCACAAATCACTGAGGTAATTTATCCACTAATTGCTGAGGTAATTAATCCACCAATTGCTGAGGTAATTAATCCACCAATTGCTGAGGTAATTAATCCACCAATCACTGTGGTAATTAATCCACCAATCACTGAGGTAATTAATCCACCAATTGCTGAAGTAATTAATCCACCAATCACTGAGGTAATTAATCCACCAATTGCTGAGGTAATTAATCCACCAATTACTGTGATAATTAATCCACCAATTGCTGAGGTAATTAATCCACCAATTGCTGAGGTAACTAATCCACCAATTGCCAAGGTAATTAATCAACCAATCACTGTGGTAATTAATCCACCAATCACTGAGGTAATTAATCCACCAATTACTGAGCTAATGTATTGAGTGATCTGCCTGGCAATCCACCAATCACTGAAGTAATTAATCCACCAATTGCTGAGGTAATTAATCCACCAATCACTGAATTAATTAATCCACCAATTGCCAAGGTAATTAATCCACCAATCACTGTGGTAATAATCCACCAATCACTGAGGTAATTAATCCACCAATTGCTGAGGTAATTAATCCACCAATCACTGAGATAATTAATCCACCAATTGCTGAGGTAATTAATCCACCAATTGCTGAGGTAATTAATCCACCAATCGCTGTGGTAATTAATCCACCAATTGCAGAGGTAATTAATCCGCCAATTGCTGAGGTAATTAATCCACCAATTGTTTAGGTAATTAATCCACCAATCACTGAGGTAATTAATCCACCAATCACTGAGTTAAGTAATCCAACCAATCACTGAGGTAATTAATCCACCAATCACTGAGGTAATGTAGTATGTGATATTCCTGGCGATCTGCCTAGCAATAAGCTCAGCGATCTTAGCCTGACGATCTACACAATAAGACTTCCTGAAATATATACTTAATCCACCAAGGTAATTAATCCACAAATCACTGAAGTAATTAATCCACCAATTGCTGAGGTAATTAATCCACCAATTGCTGAGGTAATTAATCCACCAATCACTGAGGTAATTAATCCACCAATTGCTGAGGTAATTAATCATCCAATTGCTGAGGTAATTATTAATCCACCAATTGCTGAGGTAATTATTAATCCACCAATCACTGAAGTAATTAATCCACCAATCACTGAGGCAATTAATCCACCAATCACTGAGGTAATTAATCCACCAATTGCTGAGGTAATTAATCCACCAATCACTGAGGTAATTAATCCACCAATTGCTGAGGTAATTAATCATCCAATTGCTGAGGTAATTAATCCACCAATCACTGAAGTAATTAATCCACCAATCACTGAGTTAATTAATCCACCAATCACTCAGTTAATTAATCCACCAATCACTGAGGTAATTAATTCACCAATCACTGAGGTAATTAATCCACCAATCGCTGAGTTAATTAATCCACCAATCACTGAGGTAATTAATCCACCAATCACTGAGTTAATTAATCCACCAATCACTGAGGTAATGTAGTATGTGATATGCCTGGCGATCTGCCTAGCAATAAGCTCAGCGATCTTAGCCTGACGATCTACACAATAAGACTTCCTGAAATATATACTTAATCCACCAAGGTAATTAATCCACAAATCACTGAGGTAATTTATCCACTAATTGCTGAGGTAATTAATCCACCAATTGCTGAGGTAATTAATCCACCAATCGCTGAGGTAATTAATCCACCAATTGCAGAGGTAATTAATCCACCAATCACTGAAGTAATTAATCCACCAATCACTGAGTTAATTAATCCACCAATCACTCAGTTAATTAATCCACCAATCACTGAGGTAATTAATTCACCAATCACTGAGGTAATTAATCCACCAATCGCTGAGTTAATTAATCCACCAATCACTGAGGTAATTAATCCACCAATCACTGAGTTAATTAATCCACCAATCACTGAGGTAATGTAGTATGTGATATGCCTGGCGATCTGCCTAGCAATAAGCTCAGCGATCTTAGCCTGACGATCTACACAATAAGACTTCCTGAAATATATACTTAATCCACCAAGGTAATTAATCCACAAATCACTGAGGTAATTTATCCACTAATTGCTGAGGTAATTAATCCACCAATTGCTGAGGTAATTAATCCACCAATCGCTGAGGTAATTAATCCACCAATTGCAGAGGTAATTAATCCACCAATTGCCAAGTTAATTAATCCAATCACTGAGGTAATGTAGTATGTGATATGCCTGGCGATCTGCCTAGCAATAAGCTCAGCGATCTTAGCCTGACAATCTGCACAATAAGACTTCCTGAAATATATACTTAATCCACCAAGGTAATTAATCCACAAATCAATGAGGTAATTTATCCACTAATTGCTGAGGTAATTAATCCACCAATTGCTGAGGTAATTAATCCACCAATTGCTGAGGTAATTAATCCACCAATCACTGTGGTAATTAATCCACCAATCACTGAGGTAATTAATCCACCAATTGCTGAAGTAATTAATCCACCAATCACTGAGGTAATTAATCCACCAATTGCTGAGGTAATTAATCCACCAATTACTGAGGTAACTAATCCACCAATCACTGAGGTAATTAATCAACCAATCACTGTGGTAATTAATCCACCAACACTGAGGTAATTAATCCACCAATTACTGAGCTAATGTATTGAGTGATCTGCCTGGCAATCCACCAATCACTGAAGTAATTAATCCACCAATTGCTGAGGTAATTAATCCACCAATCACTGAATTAATTAATCCACCAATTGCCAAGGTAATTAATCCACCAATCACTGTGGTAATAATCCACCAATCACTGAGGTAATTAATCCACCAATTGCTGAGGTAATTAATCCACCAATCACTGAGATAATTAATCCACCAATTGCTGAGGTAATTAATCCACCAATTGCTGAGGTAATTAATCCACCAATCGCCGTGGTGATTAATCCACCAATTGCAGAGGTAATTAATCCGCCAATTGCTGAGGTAATTAATCCACCAATTGTTTAGGTAATTAATCCACCAATCACTGAGGTAATTAATCCACCAATCACTGAGTTAAGTAATCCAACCAATCACTGAGGTAATTAATCCACCAATCACTGAGGTAATGTAGTATGTGATATTCCTGGCGATCTGCCTAGCAATAAGCTCAGCGATCTTAGCCTGACAATCTACACAATAAGACTTCCTGAAATATATACTTAATCCACCAAGGTTATTAATCCACAAATCACTGAGGTAATTTATCGTATTCACGTATTACTCCCGATTTTTACTCCCGATTTTTACTAAATATTATTTACTAAAAGCAACACAATGGTGGGTTCGTAAGGCTTCGAGCTGTGTTGCATTTTAAGCATATGCTTTTCCATGTTCGTGAGTCGTCTATGTCATATGTGTTGTTGTTAATTTAGTTTAACGGCTTTATTGGGTACTCTACATTAAATAAACCTACACAACAGAAATTACATATAAAACATACGCTAAGTAGGTTACCCAAACGGGAAGAGCGCGAACGGGACTCAGGGACCCATGCGAGGCGCTCTCCCGTTGAAAATTAAAAGTAAATAAGAAAACTATATTACAAAACGGAGACTCTGTGACAGGGACAGTCACGCACTAACGACCATGTACATGGCATATGAATGTCAAATGTTGAGGTTAGTTCTAATTTATAAGTTTTTGAAAGGAATCTCTTGAAGGTGCTAAGACTGCAGAAGCTACTGGGTGGTGCTGTTTTACAAATAGAGTTCCAGAGTGGGACGATTCGGTTGAAGTAGGAGGATTGAAAAGTTTTTGTTTTACATGACGGAACTTTAAGCATCAGGTTGGGGTTATTACAAAGACGGGTACGTCTATGACTAACGAAAGAAACAAAATTGGAAACATCGAGGTCGGTGAGTCCGTAGAGAGTTTTGTACAGGAAAATTAAATCTTTAATTTCCCTGTCATAAGAGAGGGGCAGCAGATCCAGTACCAGCAGGCGTTCCTTATAAGGCATGTCCCCTATCTTGCATTGTATAGGATCCATCTCGTTGCCCCTCTCTGTATCCGCTCGGGTTTTGCCTTGTGGGTGCTGAGCGAAGGTGACCACACCTCAGTGGCATAGCACAGCTGTGACTTGACAAGTGATAGGTGCAGTGTTCTACGAGCAGCGCAATCTTTCAGCAGGGGACAGGTTCTTCTCAGTAACCCTAGCAACTTGTTGGCCTTAGCTGTAACCATATGGATGTGGGAGTCCCAGGACAGGTTACTGGTCACTTTAATTCCGAGATCGATCTCTTTGTTGACGCGTAACAGGTCGGCAGAGCCTAGGTGGTAATCAAACAGCATGCGCGATTTTTTACGGGAGACGGTTAGGATTTTGCATTTAGATGAGTTGAAGCTAATGTTCGACTCTTGACTCCAAAAGTTGGCGTTTGTCAACGCTTCTTGCAGCTGTACACTGTCTACGAAAGATCTGATTCCCTTGTACAACTTCACATCATCTGCATAAAGGGCCGTCGAAGTGTCGTTTTGTATTACATCTGGGATGTCGTTAATGAATAAGTTAATGATGTCGTTAATGAATAAGTGCGTTAATGTAGTAGTTGAATAGTAACTTCCTGAAGTTTGAGAGTGTGATGTTTATTCTTGTAATAGTTTTTGGTAGTATGATTTTTGGTATGTCGAAGTATTAGATTTTTTGGTTTGATATTTGTCGCAGTTGGATGATCTTGTTTTTTTGTGATGTTGAGGGGTTAGTATAGGGTGGTCTTGTTGAGGATGTCGATGCCGTGTTTGGCAAACATTCTATACGATATTACGGGCCATTTCTATGGAGTAAACTATCTTCTACAACAAGAAATTATACTACGTTTGCATCTTTTAAGAACAATATAAGAAAACAGAATCTGACAGAACTTGTAGACAGGGCATTCCCACTAAGTTGTCTCCTTTGTAATACAGTATGTGATTACCACCTTTTATTATCTTATTTTATTTATTTATCTTTCTTCATTTTATTCTTTTGTGTACTGTATCAATTGTATATATTTATTAGTTAAGTGTCCCCGATTAGTGCGCTAGAAGACAGACACATTAATAAAGTTGTTGATTGATTGATTGGTTAGTTTTGTAGAAAAATACAATGTCTATAGCAGTGTTCGCCAGTAACGAATAAATTTTACTTCGTTACTTTACTTAAGTAAAAAAAATTAGTATTTACTTGTAACGAAGTATATTTTTCAACAAATACTTTTTACTTGTAACGAAGTAAAATTTTTGTAAAATAATTACTTTTTTACTTCCTTACTTTTTGTTTTATCGGCAAAGTAAAAAAAAGAAATTCGGAACTACTCGGTCCACTCTCCATCCGCTGCAGATCTTGAGTGGAGAAATCGCGTGAAGTTCATTTTGCGTGTGTACGTGTTGGCAACTGTTGAGTTGGCGCCGCCAAACAGCGCGCAGATTAAAGTACAGTACCAGATTATCAATTGTCATTTGTCATGTTGGTTAGTGGTTCGATATATTGTTTGTTTCTGAAGTACTTTTCTGGAATATGTTTTGCCATACTTTTACTTTTACTTAAGTAAAATTTTCCGGCCATACTTTACTTTTACTTAAGTAAGATTTTCAGGCCATACTTTTACTTTTACGTAAGTAAGATTTTCAGGCCATACTTTTACTTTTACTTAAGTAAGATTTTCAGGCCATACTTTTACTTTTACTTAAGTAAGATTTTCAGGCCATACTTTTACTTTTACTTAAGTAAGATTTTCAGGCCATACTTTTACTTTTACTTAAGTAATAACATAGTCACCTCGGTTTCTTTTGATTTAACAGGGACGTTTACTGTCGTATTTCCCTCATCAATACTGGATGAGGGACATTTAGAGTAAACATCCCTCATTACTATTTATTAATATAAAATCACCGAACTCCTTATTCCTTGCATCTGCCCATTGTTCGTATACGTTGCTACTCCAACTTGTATGTCGTTTTGTGGCTAAAGGCAGTCGATCTTCTCTTACTTTCGAAACTTCCTTGTCGCTCACAAAGGAAAAACGAAGAGCCATCATTCATTCCGAATAAAAAAATACTGTATTTGCAAACCAAATTTATACCCAGATTCACTGAACCAATTCTATAAAGAGATTTTACAAAACAAAAGCATCCATTGTCTTGTTTATTTCCTGGGTGACAATGTGATTACAAACTAAACACATGGTTTTGAGGGCATTACGGCCCTCGGGACTTCCACAAAACCCTCCTTCGGCTTTCGGGGACATTTAATCACTAATATCCCTCAAAACCATGTGTTTACTTATAATAAGATTTTCAGGCCATACTTTTACTTTTACTTAAGTAAGATTTTCAGGCCATACTTTTACTTTTACTTTTACTTAAGTATAAACTGAGGAGTTACTTTTTACTTTTACTTAAGTACAAAATATCAGTACTTTGCTGAACACTGGTCTATAGGTATTCATGCCAGTACGTTAAAGGAAAGAGTTTAGTCATAAGTAGTCGTTCTTCGTATTTAATGTCTCAAAGAAAGGGTAGATCCAGAATGAATTTCGAAGCCCGTCGTTGAAAACGACTTACCTGTCCCAGTGACCGTTCCTCAGCAAAGGAAATTCTACCTTGGTCTTGGCATTCTTTCAGCGTGTCCGTTTGTTTTTTATGCGAAAGAAAAAGTGATTGCTGGTTATTTTCCAACTTTCGCGCTTTCGAAGTCCAGGAACTCCAGAATAACTCGGACTGTTTTCCCGTTGCTATGCAACGTGTTACGTCACGTAATTAGCGCGTGCGCTTTCATTTCCGGCGGAAGTTTTCATTGTTGCTATGGAAAATAATTTATGGTACCAATTCAAGATAACGTATGATGAAAAGTCCAGTCCAAGTATCCTTTTCGCCATCTAAATAATGTTTAGTGAAACACCGGATTGTCTATACCGAGATTTTTAACGTTTATTTTTCAAGCTCGCGCAAAAACGGTTGGTCTTCACATGCAACTCTGTACGCGCGTGCTTCAATTTGCTCTGTGCGCGTGCGTGCAGTAATTAACTTGGAATAAAACTCATCGAACTGTACTCGCTGTAGACACACGCGCCATGATTTTGCTCCGAACAATCCACGTTATCCTTTTTGTTTGGTTGATTCTTCGGCGCGGGATTCGTCACACTGAGGAGAACCTAGTGGCCTTGTTACGTACTGCAACGGATCAACTTCGACCACCTTATTTTTCTCAAACACGTCGTTTGGGGGAAATTAATAGTTTTTTTGTTCATAGTGGTAATATATGTAGTAGGTTTTATCTTATAATGAAACTGTAATTAGTTTTATAAGTAACATCATGGATAGTAGAAAGACTGGATAGGAAACTAAGATCACGTGTGACGTTTCCAGCGTGCTGATTGGTTAAGGCACCAGTTGATCGCGTTTAGTCGCGTGAAAACCTAGTTGAAAATCGTGACGTTACAAAATCACCATAAATCGCAACTTTTAGCAATAATACAGCTAAAAATGATAGTCAAACTACCAAAAAATATAACAAGGCCACTTTACGATGGAATATCCGACTACCATTACTCATTTTAGGCGAAAAGTTCCAAGTTTAGACGGTTAAAAACGCGTTGCAAATTTCAACTAAAACAACGATAGTTTTTACGACGCCAGTTTCTTCACAACAAAAAGAAAACAGCTGAAACAAAGACGAACAACATTTACCTCGAACATTTAGTCGTGGCTTAGGCAGGTTTGTGAGGCGATGAAACTTTTTGGAATCTCAATATAGCTACCTGAATACGAAAATATCGAGAAGTCAAAGAGAAACTCAGCAAAATATGCATACTCGTGACATCTTCGTGATATCACGATTTTCAACTAGGTTTTCACACTGACGTCAGCTAGTTTCCTATCCAGTCTTTTTATTATCCATGGTAACATTAAGAATATATTGTTGTAAGAGCATTGAGACTATTGTATAATTTTTTTATTTTTTTTTAAAAATAATACAATTTTATTCAATATATTCTCTATAATACAAATTTCTTAAAAATCTAAAAATATTCTTCAAGTAATTTATATATATACATGAACATAATAAAATAGCAAGAAAAGATTAGAAGATACAGAAACAAAAACAAAACATAAAAAATAAAATATAAAAAATAAGTATGAAGTTCTAAGATAATCGACTTTCTGCAATAGTAAGTTCGATGTTTGTATCCGAGGATCGATGTGCCGATGATGCTCTAGTGCCTCTAATGCATGAAATAGCAGATCTAAGTAGGGCAAACGAGAGCGAGCATCGCATCCAGGCTAGAGTGGTATTATATTCAGTTTTATGTTTGAATGCCAGCAACTCCGCCAATCTCTTGTATGCTACAGTCGTTTCTTTACTGATTCCCCCAGTTGTCGAGAACACCAAAGGCGTGAAAGAGGCATGCTCAACTTCTCTGATCCTATCTCCGTATTCTCTCTTCTTGGCTTGTTCTTGTCTGCGGTATAAGGCTGCGATGCTTGTGTTGCGATAGCTCGGCGCGTTCGGGTGAAACACCCTTACATATAATGCTCCTAATATGTCTTTATTATTATTATTATTATTATTATTATTATTATTATTATTATTTACATTTAATAAGGGTTACACATACTGGCCAAGCAAGACCTAATTGCACCTAGCTATTCTCGGTTGAATATCTTTCACAATGAGTGGCTGTAATATAAACACTCTGTCTGTAAAATCAAGTTAAACTTGAATCAAGTTAACATTATTCGTAATACTCCATCAGCTCCTATCTACACAGAAGAAGGTGGGAGATGTAGTTCGAAGCGGTGAAGAAGACGCAGAATTTCCTGGCAGGAAATTGTTGCTCAATTAATGAAGAATTGGGTGTAGATGAGTTAGTTCCTGCCACTTTGTCGACTATTGATGAATATAATAATAATAATCATAATAATAATAATCATAATCATAATAATAACATTCAAATTAATTTTTATAATATTTACATTGATATGGACTGTTGAAAAATAATTAAAACTCAAAAATAAATTAAAACAAAGAAAATTCAATCTAAAATTCCAGGCTAAAAATCACGTATACAGTAGTTCTGCTACAGAGAGAGTAAAGTCTTTCGCGATCTCGCGTGACTTAAACGGAATTCTCGAACCTCTCACGCATCTATGTACAGTTCTTAAGATAGCGAATGATAGCTGGATTCGTAACCAGGTAATGACGCTGGCGTAAACTTCATTGTTCTTGCTCGTGAGTTTATCTGCGAGAGTTCTTAAAAAGTTCTGACAGTCGGCTCCCATGCCCCCGTTTGTACCAAACACCAATGGTGTAAAAGTTCCCATTTCAACATCCATCACTCTCTGATTGTATTTTCTCTTATATGTATAATCATAATAATAATCATAATAATCATAATAATAATAATCATAATAATGTAATAATAATAATAATAATAATAATAATAATAAAGACGTATTAGGACCATTATACAATAGTCTCAATGCTCTTACAACAATATATTATTAATGTTACTTATAAAACTAATTACAGTTTCATATATTACCACTATGAACAAAAAACTATTAATTTTAAGAAAGAAAAGTATTAAGTGCTGACTTAAAACTACTTAAAATATCAATGCTTCTAATTTCCTGTGGTAATGAATTCCACAGTTTTGGTGCGGCAACTTAGAATGTTTTGTCTCCATGAGTCACCGTTTTGGATTTTGGCTCAAGTAGCAGATTTCGGTCAGATGATCTTAAACTACGAGTAGGTTTATATTTAGTTAGTAAATCAGTAATATAAATAGGTGCCTGGCCATGTAAAGCTTTGAAAATAATTATCAGTATCTTAAAAAATCCTTGATCTCACTGGCAACCAGTGAAGATTACGAAGCACAGGGGAGATATGATCTGATTTTTTAACTCTTGCAACAAGTTTGGCAGCTGTATTTTGAATTCGCTGTAACTTGCTCAATTCAACTTCTGGTAAGCCATAAAGGATGCTATTGCAGCTGTCAAGTTTTGATGTTATGAATGGATGCACCAACTTCTCACAGTCCTTTTTACTCAAATATTTCCTGATCTTGCCGATATTTCCGATAGCCAAAGTGGCCGATTTACAGATGTTATTTACATGAGTATATTTAATGTTAAATGTCTATCAACAGCAACACCGAGATCACGTGCAACCGGAGCCGGTTGGATTATCACATCATTGACATATATTTCTGGCATTGGTTCACAATGCATAAAACGGGATGATAAATGGACAATCTCGGTTTTACTTGGATTACATATACTGTAAGACCATTCAGAGTACACCAGTTGGTGATTTCCTTAATACATAACTCAAGTTTAGCTAGAGCAGCAGGTCGATCACATGGAGATCAAATAAAAACGAGTAAACAAAAAAAGAGTTATGGTACCAATATGAAAAAACTGATCCAACTGTCTTTGAGATTTTCTACCCATAGTTAATGAACAGGATATGTATATTGTTATACATAATACAGGATAATGTACCTCGGGATATTGTTGAGTTGCTGTTAACATTAATTGCTACGATCTTGTTGGAGTCAGTCTGAGAGTATGTCTAAGGATACTTTCTTGTTTTAATATGGCAATAATTCCAACCTTCCTTGGATCCTACGCTAAGGACCAAATAATTTCTTCAAAAACATGGTGGTCGCACTACATTTCGCAGGACTAAAAGTCTAAAACAATCGCTAATAAAGCCATGCCTAACAATTTGCTAGTAGCACTGTAGCAAAATCCATTGAATTGAATAATCTTTTATCTTTAGAGTTTAGGCAGTTATGTAATTGTGCATAACTACATGTCTACTACATGTAGCTACAGACTGTCACACTCACAGACTAACCTACACGGCTACAGGCTACAATGGTACTGCGGTAGTGCAGTACAGCCACAGGCGCTGCAGCACTGCGTTGTGCCCATGCACAGGCCACATTTGTTCTAAGCCTGCCTGTAGTTAAATTGGGAGTAGGAGTTGTGACTTGCCAGCCCAAAATTTTCTTACAACTAAAATATTTTCTTGGAACGAGAATCCCAGGATCCACCACTATTTCCAGGTCTGAGTTAGAAGTTATCAAACACAACATCACAAAAGTCAGCATTAGCAAACTCGTCTTGCCATGTGGCTAGTGATGTAATAAGAGAATGAAGATGGGCATCATGTAGTAGATGGTTACCATACGCTGATGAGAGTGCTCGTAGGAAAGGGCCAAGTAGATGCCTGAAGGGGAAAACATAAAAAAACCATCACAAAGAAATCACAATAAAACCAATTTTGCATTACTGAAATCATGTTAGAAAGAAAATAGAAAATGATGTTACTTTATGAAGCAGTAACAATTTTAATAAAGTAAATGGTTTGAACCTACAATCCTGGACAAAATTATGTGGACAACGCCAAACATCCAACTTTAATTACCTACTTTCTTTTTATTGCCAAATTTCTGCCTAACAAAATAAACAAAAACAAATTTCGGTTTTTGCGCGTGCAGATTCACCAACATTGCCTAGGGTGAGGGATACCGTATTTTGTTGGTTCCGAGTAAAATGCTTTTAATAATGCAAAAGCACGCGCAGTGTCCACGTGAATTTTGTCCAGAATTGTAGGAGTATCATTAGATGTGTGAAGTTGATCGTCCAGGTTGTTGTAGTCTTGAGAAAGACTATTGTTGGTGACCAGTTGTCATGGCCTGCTTCGCCAGTTGCCACTACAAAATAGTGAACGCTTGGGAAAAAGCTTGTTATCGTGTGGGGTATATACGTCTGGTCCAATGCTAAACACATTGAAAATTCATCATCTTAACGCTGACCTTATCATTTCTTATTACACGATTGAGTCGGTTTTCTTTGATGTACCGCGGGCTTTATCTAGCATAAAGACCATGAATACTAATTAGATAAGACATGAAGGAAAAACTAAGGGAAATCTTTGTCCAAGGTGGATAAAATGGACAATGTTGTTGGAAAACCTCCTCACTCGTGAAATAAGTCAGATAAAGCCATCGGACGCTGCGCGTCCTCGGGTCTTTATATAGCATAAAGCCCTCCTTCTCGGGCGTTATCTCTTACATAATGTTGACCTTATCTTAACACTGACCTTGTCATTTGGCCCGGACGCAGACACGAACGCGGACGCCGAGGGTATAGCAATAGCTCTTCTGCACTAACGTGCAAGATATATAAGACGAGGCGGTTGGGCCGGGCTTGCTGATTGCCGAATAATTTCTAAGTACATAAACCGTTTTTACGAAGGGTATGCACGTTCTCGTAATATAATGACACGTATATGTTATGTATTTAGACTCCAAAACTGTTTTCAGAATTGAAATCGAGTAAATATTGGCCGAGATACCATTCAAAATCTACGTACGACGAACCGGCTTTTAAGGATTTGTTATCGATAGGTACGGTCTGGGCACTGGGGACCATGTATGGGGAAAAGAAACTCTAGGGGTGGGGTGGGGTGGGGCGAGGGGATTATTGCGAATTCGTATTTCTAGTTAATTTTTAATCTTGCGTTACCATATGCCGTGTTTTTTTATTCACGACTTCGTCAGTCTTCTAGGACTGATTTTGATTGGGCTAGACAGGAAATATTTAATATACCTCATTATAGCAATGTTTGCTTATCTGGGAAAGTTTTAGGATGATGGTAATGGTTTGGTTACTCTGAAGATGTTTAATACTCATTTGATTATTACTCAATGAACCATATACTGTGTATATAGTATAATCAATGGCATTTTTTTGTCCATTATAGCTTAATGATTCCTCGTTAACCGTTAGCGTGTTGAGGTCTTACCTTTTGAAACAAGACAGTTTGGAGCAGCTAGTGAAGTATTATCCACCAATAACAAGCAGAGATTCTCGTGGGAAAGAAGTGACCGAACATGGGAATCGTTACAACATTATGTATAAGACTGATTTTGATAAAACTAAACAAGAGGAGATAAAGTAAGTTACAGTACATATTGAACTAGACTGTACTGTAGTAATCTGATGGGAATATCTATTTAGTTGGTTTTGCCACAGATATTAAAGAGTGAGTGTCGACCGTCGTGCATTGCGCTTTTATGTTTATCTTTCCGTACGATAACGAAGAGTTTTAATTTGAAGTGCTTCGTTGCCAACTTGACATGGTAAATACTCAGGAAATTCGCCGAGTCTTCTCAGAAAACCCTATAGAGGCTATCTTATTCATCAACAATCCAAATTAGTTGAATCGGAACCTGTTTTTTTTGTTTGAACCTCGTCACTTGGTCTTGCACGCTTCGCGTCAGTCAAGGCTGACATAATTCGAAACGAAATTCAAGAAAAACGTTGAGTTTTGTGAAAAATGCAGAAATAATTACTTTCTCGTGCAGAACTTATTTCATTAAAGTGGTACTACGATCAAATTTTACCTATCGATATTTTTACGTATTTATAAAGCAGAGCTGCTAAATATTACTCCTCGGTCGAAACCGTTTTGCGATTCGACGATTGCAAGTATTATTTTTCTGACTCCGAATCTGGAGTTGTTACGTCCGCCATTAATCGATCATGTTCCTGACCAGCGTAACGAAGTGACGTCAGATTCTCAACGCGAAGACTCCACATGGCTAATTTTCTGAAAGGCTGGAGATTTCATCTACTTTTCTCGAAGAAAACAAATAACCTCGACTGAAATTCAGGCGTAGCATTGAGAATCTGACGTCACAAACAATATTACCTTTTGAAATTGCGGGCTCACTTGGAACACGTTCTTAGTAATGGTGGCCTAAATAGTAGTGATCTCAGAGCTCAAAATACTTACTTCAAAATACCATTTTTTAGTTATTTTTTTTTACATCGATGATCACTTTCGACCCTGAAATACTATTCTATGCTAAAGAAAATCTAAAAAACGGGGTAATTTTCATCGTAGGGCCGCGTTAAGACCTCAAAAGACAAAGGAAATTCCGCTCCGCGCGCAAAGTTCCACCGAATGGAAATCATGCAATATAGATATTAAAGTGAAGTAATACGAACAACAAACCGCAGAAACGCATTCCGCAACAACGCAAGCCATGGCGCGACACAACACGTACCACCACTCGCCCGTAGCCGCTGTTGATATGATTGATATACATAGTTAATACAGTAATACAAAAGACTGTGTTTTTGCCAATATGCCTTTTAGTTAGTTCCTTTTTGTAATTAGTCGTTTTGCTTTTAAGAAATAGAAAACATTTTCCGTGTTTCCATACAGTTATAGAAACACGAGTGGAAGTTTGGGAGAACGAGAAATTGCTGTTTTCATTGCGATTTTGAGTTCTCTCAAACGTTTACGAATCTTTCGAACTGTATTGAAACAAGGAAAAACGAGGAAATTGTTTAACACGATGGATTTAGATGAATAAATTATACTCTATCTGAATTAATTAATTTTGCACTGGCCAATAAGGTCGCCATTTTCGCCAACCTTCCACCATAGAGGCAAAATACCCTGGATGCGAGGTTTCGTCTCAGCATGGAAAAGTGAAGCCAAACATGGTGGACATGGAAGTGATTTTGTCTGTTAAACTTCTCAAGATCGTTTCTTTAGTTATCCAACAGGGGTAAAAGCACAAGATTATCGTATGCCTAGAATGTGTAATTTCTTGCACGCCATTACTTGCACTCGTTCCTTATTGTCATCTTTTCAAAAAAACATTGCACATCGGATTTTTCAGAACTATTATTCAATCCCTGATAGAGACGGTAAATTATTGTAAGTAATACCATGACATGAGGGAAATTAGTGATTAAATGTCCGCGAAAGTCGAGGGAGGATTTGTGGAAGTCGCCCGAGGGACTTTCACAAATCCTCCCGACGCTTGAGGGGAATTTAATCACTAATTTCCCGACATGTCATGGTATTAGTTTGTAATACCATGTTTACCGACGCAATATAATTTATATTGTTTGAAATTCATTGCGAACTGTCAACCAATGAATGTTCGCTCAGGCATGCTAACGAGGGAAAAATTAGATATTTTCACTGTTTATAGAGTGAAATTAGCGATTAAATTCCTGGTGAGAACAAAAGAATAGGAAGCGATCATGGTATTATTATAAGTAATATCATGGTAGTGAGGTGTATTAGCTGTTAAACCGCCCGCTCGATGAGGGTCATTAAGTAAATTCCTGAGGGCCGCAGGCCCGAAGGAATTTTACTTAATGACCCGAATCAAGTGGGCGGTTTAACAGCTAATACACGGTTACACCTCATTATCATGATATTACTTTGTAATACCATGGTTGTCGAAATTTCATGTCTTTGCATGCCAGGTGAGAAGAAGAAGCTAATACTACCTATCATGACGTCATTCAAGGTTGTATTAGTTCTAATACGACCTCTAGATTGTATAAATTAATCCAAATGAGGTAATTTAGTTATTAATTCAACCTGAAAAGACAAAAGAAATTGAGACAACCATGGTATTACTAGCTTTATTACATGTGTGACAAAATTACTGCATTCTGATTGGTGGAGAGGAGTACAATTAATTCGTTAATTGTACTCGAGTACAATTAATGATTTTCCCAAAACAAACAAAATGGCGGATCAAATTTTGTCATGCATATAATAAACAAGTAATCATATAAATAATTTCCCAACGCAACCAGGTGATAAATCAGACATAGTTTGACGCTACTCTGGCTTTAAAACGTTTTTTGAATGTAACTTTAAAAGTTACTGTCCATGACCCAACCGTTTCGACACTCCAATCTAGTGTCTTCATCAGTGGTGATCGTTGTAAAGTTAGGATCCCTATTTATACCTTCATAGAACCGATGATGACGTTATCTATTAACAAGATGTAAATAAGCTTCTGGTAATAAACCACCGTCATCGCGATTCAATGGGGCGTGGGCGCTATTGATCAAGCCTCCAGAGTGTCGAAACGTTGGGTCATGGACAGTAACTTTTAAAGTTACGTTCAAAAAACCTTTTTAAAGCCAGAGTAGCGTCAAACTATGTCTGAAGTAATCATATGATATTACTCGTGATATTTGTGATAATTGTGCCAAATTGCACTCGCCCAACGGCTTGTGCAATTTTGGCACAATTTTCAAATATCACTTGTAGTGTAAATCCCAGGCTAGAGTTGAGCACCGTGGGCGCTACACCCAAGCGAGAATACTTACTCATACTGGGTCCACCCAGGCTAGAGTTGAGCACCGTGGGCACTACGCCCGAGTGAGAGTATTTACTCATACTGGGTCCACCCAGGCTAGAGTTGAGCACCGTGGGCGCTATACCCAAGCGAGAATACTTACTCATACTGGGACCACCCAGGCTAGAGTTGGGTACCGTGGGCACTAAGCCCAAGCGAGAATACTTACTCATACTGGGTACAATATAACGCAGTACTACATTGTTCTATTGACTCTTTATTTACAAACATAACTGTTGATCCCAATTAACCATATGTGCTTAATCAGTTTGTTGTGGCCAAATAAATTGCGACACTCTCCAATAGGTCGGAGGTGTTTGTATATACACTTGGTAGGCATCACGAAGCCATCGTCCTAGCGTTTTAATTAGGTGGTCTGGAATTCCCATTGGCCTGAATTACCACCTCGCATATCAAGGTAATTCATTATGGATCGAACTGCGCAAATGTGAGAATTAGTGATCTCAAAGTATGACGTAAGCGAATTTGGTATGTCTTAGCTTAATTAATTGTAACCAATATTATTCCTGGGTTGTCCTGCCGGTCAACTTTAACATCATCAAGCGACAAGTGGACCTTTGGATCGTAGGCTGTTGAGGTGGTTGTAAACTCGCCACCCGTACTCGCTATCATATGATTACCTATACTTATTGTAATATGTTAATTCTTTTAGTTAACTGTTGTCGTTTGTGTCGTAGGGATGAAAGAAAATGGCGAAAATGGGTGGATGATACATTTATACATACTCTGTCACCAAATATCTACAGAAGTTGGCGAGAAGCTGTTGATGCATCCGATTACTTTTCAGAAGTTGGGCAGTTTAGTGCCACACAAAGGTTCCTGGCAAAATATGTTGGGGCCGTTGTAATGTACTACATTGGCAGAAAGATGAAGAAAAAGTATGTATACGTAGTGTACGCCTTTCTCATCATTTAGACTATCGAGCCACCTTAAAGGGTTATTCCTCAAATTCTGGAATTTGAAGGCCACGAGATGCTATTTTTGTGATATTATCAAAAATATTTTACCTATATGCATGGAATTTTTACTGTGCGTTCATACACGTATAATCTGTGCAATGACGAATTGATTTGTTGTTAGACTACTCAAAAAAAATATCTAGGGCCTTTGGAAGAGATGTAATTGGACATGTTTCTCCCTCATTTTTGGGAATGGCTAAAATATATGAAGGCATTGACATATCTGTAAAATAATTCGTCATTGCACAGCTCTGGTATTGCATGTACCACATATAAAATTTCAGACCTTTAGCACTTATCTGTTTGGAGAAATCACTATTGGCGCGTCCTACAGTTTCGTGCCTTTAAAAATGTTGTGTTCGCGGAAAAGGGGGTGACTGCTAAAATATGATTATATAAAATTTGTAGTATGATAAATCGTGCTCTCAAAATGACTCCATTTTGACTATCGAGCCACCTTAAACATTAATTAAGACATCATCAGGTTTTTACGAAGGGTATACACGTTTTTTAGTTTAAACGTGGCGAAAATACCAATATACGCATAATCAGCCGGTGGCAGTTTTAGTGTAAACAATTTGTAGTTTTAATATTAGAAGGGTATTCCCGTTAGTTTGTTCTATTTCAAATATGACCTATCGACCGCCAGATAAGTCGTTCAATTCTGCAAATATTACAAACGTGAAGTTCGATTTAGCAAAAGTGTCACTTGAATGAAAAAGTTATAACTTCGCGAGGCTTGCTCGTTTCGAGTGAATGTTGTTCGAATTAGATGCATGGCGTTCAAATGGTCATACCGAATTTTGATATTATAACGCGCAATATGATTACCGTATGTTATTTTAATATTAGAAGGCTATATAGCCTTGATTTAGATTGCGGTTTAGATTCTCACATTCTATTTATTTGATCCTCATAGAAAATTTCTAGCATTATTCCGCTGGAATGCCTGATCCTGAACATTGAGCCTCCAATCTCGTACCCACTGCTCCTATGTATGTCCGAGGCAGCATTTCACTTCTGATAAGAACTCCTAGCTAGTATAATTATCATTTATAGACCCGGAACGAGGGGAATTCGACGAAATATTATCCCGAGGGATGATATATCATCCCGAAGGGTAATATTTCGACGAATTCCCCGAGTGGAGGGTCTATAAATGACATATTATACCGAAACAATCTTGAATGCTGTCTTGAAACGTCTTGAAACGTCTTGTTGTTCCTCCATTGTGTTATTTGGTTATTTGGCGCGAAAACCAAATAACACGCGCGTGTTATTTGGTTTTCGCGCATGGTATTTGGTTTCGCGCGTGGTATTTGGTTTCGCGCGTGGTATTTGGTTTCGCGCGTGATACTCGAGTCGAATACCCCTCCACGGAGGGGTATTCACTATTATACTCCTCCACGGAGGGGTATTCACTATTATATCCCGCCACAGCGGGGAATTCGAGTTTAAATTGACTGGCACGTGGTACAAATCTAGCTCTTTGATTGGACAATTTATAGTTGAGGTATAATATTAGTAATAATCCCATGTGTAAAAACTTTCGAAGATTATAGGAAATTTCATATTTCGGTGCCGTCATTATGACGTCATTTTGTGACATTACCAAACGAAAGAGTTTTACCCACATATACCACATACATACTGCCTTGATGGCTTCTTAAATCTGTGAACCTTCCTCACAACATCCGAACAGCCTTAATCAGAGTAACTCGTTTTTTCTAGGTACAGGTTGAAAGATGATGTGCGAGAGTCCATGTACGACGAAGCAAGAAAGTTCACCAAAGCATTAGGGAAAAGAAAGTTTATGGGAGGGAAACAGCCTAATTTGGCCGACTTGGTAAGTTTCATTTTGTTTATATATACCTTTCAACATTTTATTCCTGAGAATGATCGTAGCGGCATAATCACAGTACCTCCGAAGAACAAAAGAAAGTGAACCAGTGCGATGATGTAATAAAAAGTCTTTTGGTGTAGGATTAGGGTGAGGCGGTTAGGGTAAAAAAACGAAAACCGTCCTGAGAAAACCGAGTAAACCTGTGTTTTAAACCCGTGCGAAACTACAGTTAATAAACACATGCATGCCGCTACTCGCACTACTAGGTTACCTGCAAGGTAGTGAATCTTCTAGCGTAATTGAGAAAGATTTTAAGTTTTTGCAAAAGTCAGGGACTTCCGTGAGACTTATTGACGGCAATATGTTCGATGGTGTCGGATAGCGTTACGATTCCACGCCAGACAGAAATTAACTTTGAATGGAGATATTTAGAAAGCGCGTGCTTGGATTTTGTTAAAGAGTGAGTGTCAGGGTAGTGCTTTGCGCGCTTGTTTTCTTCTTAGCGGCCATTTTATGGGACGCCTATTTCAGTTCACAAACGAATCCGTCGATATTTGATCAATCCTTCTTATAAATTATCCATTTTCAAGTTTTCTAAGAAGTAAATATACCTGAGTGATCAATTATTGTGATATTTTTCGTAAAATTTATCATTTACTATAGTAATCTTTTAGATACATAGAAGCTGCTACGAGCGCTTCACCTCCGAAGCGTAGAAGGCCGGGTTATGCTGCTGAAACAGCGCGAATAAGTTTGCGAATGGAAGTGTTTGATGAGTGACTAGTAAATAAATATATTTTGTTTCTTCTGATGTTTTGTTCATTTGAATTTGCAAATATTCAGGAACTAAAGCCATCCGGGCCAGCTTGTTCGTCAGAAACGGCGTTGTGCGGCGACTGTTCAAATCGTCTTGAACATTAACTTCATCAACGCCCCGAAGTCAGGATCGGACTCCAATTTCAACATTTCCAAATAAATCTAGAGTTCACATGCAAATTATAGTTCTAACGATGCGATGGATTGCAATCAATTCGTATGAAAACAAAAACACAAGCGCGCAAAGCACTACCCTGACACTCACTCTTTAAGGTATACGATGCTCACTATATATGTATCCGTGATGTTCTTTCTAGCCATATCAATAAATGCCGCTAAAAGCGAATGCCAAAAAGAGTTTGATCGGTAACCAAAAACCGACTTTCTATTCGGCGACGTCAAAACCGGAAAGGCCCTAGAGAGAGGACGCCGTCGACGTCGCCAGTCTTTTGTGTTTAAGATTTTCAACAACGCCAATGGCGACTTCAGATAAGAGCGTTTCGTTATTTTTGTTGTTTTTACTTGAAAGAAAATCTTTCAATTCTGCCCCCGTGAAGTGGAGTTTACATTGCTTGCTACCCAATCGAAGAATTTACACATGAATAACACATAATTATTTACTAAATTCCCATACTTTGCTACTAGCAAATGAATATTAGAAAAAACACACAATTAATTTAATAAAAATATATAATTATTTCAAACGATTCTCAAATAGCCTGCGCCGTATTCGAATTAAACCCTGCAGGTTAAGTCCAAGGTTCGAATGCGAAGCAGACAAGTTTAGTTTAATGAATTATGTCACATTACAAATTACAAATATAAATACAGGGTACTTACATACAAACACCTAAACTAACGATAGCACGAGACAAAGTGACAGGAGAGGAAAACAGGACTGACGTGCCAATTGACAATCCTCCCCCTCTATATACTACAAAGATATAAAATACCTTGTGAACACAATACACAAGGGTAGATTACTGTGTACAATACAAAGCTAGCTTATTTCTGTAATGACAAAGGAGAAGGTTTTTGAATTCGGTGAGACTGGGTGCGTGCTTTATAGAATGAGGGAGCTCATTCCATATCTTAACTGTCCTAGGAAAATATGAATTTATAAAGTAGTTCTGGCGATGGGATAAATAGAAGCGATAATTTGCCTCATCGAAGTTACGCGTAGTATAGCCAGACGAAGCTGGTAATAATAAGTTCTGGAAGTTAGCGTTAATGAGACCAGTCTTAGACTTAAAAAGAAGAATTAAATCTATTTTTTCTCTACGATGTTCCAATGGAAGTAAGTTCAACACGGCTAATCTTTCCGTATAGTTTATAACAAACAACAAACTAACTGAAATCTAAATTTACAACAAACTGAAATCAAAACAATCTGCTTAAAATGTAACTGCTCTCTTATGCGTCCCCCTTCTTGCTGTAATTAGTATCTTTAGTTGGTATTTATGTTGTTATTGTAGGTTTTGTAGTTAGTATTTCAAATAATTTTATTATTTTTAATTTTTGGGCCCGCAGTAATTGGCATTTTGCTGTTGCGGTTACCCTGCCATAATATATATATCTATACTCCGTAATATATTATGTTATAATGGCGAATCTAATAAAAAAAATAATAAAAATAAATAAATGGTGACCTAAACCTTGCCTGAAAGCAAGCGCTAAATAAATATGAATTATTAAAGCAAGAACAATAGTGATTCGTCGATAAATACGTTTATTAATGATTGTCGTACTCTTCCAATAGCTTTAAAACCAATCACCTGTCAAATTAAAGCATAAAACCTATCTAACGTTCTCAGCCACAACGCATAAAACGAGTCCACGCCACTAAGAGTCTAGGAGTTATAATTGATGAGAAACTAAAATGGGAGCAACATATAGACAACATCAGCAAAAAAGTATCTATGGGTATTGGAGGAATAAAACGTCTGAAGCCTTATGTACCAAAAGATAAATTAAGTGATGTATACAATGCAATCGTGAAACCCTACTTTGAATACTGCTCGTTAGTCTGGGGGAATTGTAACAAAACATTACAATTAAAACTCCAAAAACTCCAAAATCGAGCAGCAAGGGTAATTAGTGGCGATAACTATGAAATTCGTTCAAAAGACATACTATACATAAGCTAAATTGGAAACCTCTTAATTATAGGCGGTTAGAACAGCTTCTTGTATTGGTTCATAAAATATTCATAAAAAAAGAAGCCCCAGAAACAATGATTAGTCAATTTCAAGCTTCTGAAAACTTAAGGTATAATCTCCGTAGTAATAATAACATGCTGATGTTGTCAAAGCCTAGGACAAACGCCATCAGCTATAAAGCTGCTAAGGTCTGGAACACTCTACCATTATCACTAAAACAAGAATCTATCTCTGTTAAGACACGCGGCCCTATGAAAAGCAACATTTTAATTCACTTTTATTTTTGTAATATTGTTGATAGGCTACCGTGGATAAAGAATTTTAAATAAATAAATAAAACGCCACGAGTTCTCACGTTCCTCAACGCAGCGTCATGACGTCACAAAACTGCACACTCAGCACTCCTTGTGAAATAATTGCGTTCGACGCAGGAGAACGCATACTAATCTTGCATGTCATTGGTTACCTGTGCTTTACAGCTAGAAGAAATCAAGATAAAAACGTTACCCTTTTTGAATAAATTACCGGAATAAATTATGGAATTAGTATTTTTATACTAATATAACCGTAACCGTATCTTGATCTGAAATCCTTCGAGTTTTCGACTTATATACGTATATACGATCATTTTAACACAATGACGAATGCTATTTTATTTTGGTTCTCGTTTTTCAACTTTGATTTTTGTTGCTCATACCCTTATCATAAGCTTATAAATATAAGACTGGGACTGGAGTCTTACTGCGTCGGGACTGACACAGGAGCAGTGTGTACGAGGTTGGAGTAGTGTTCAGGATCAGGCCAAACGACACTTTTGCCAAATCGAACATCACGTTTGTAATATTTGCTGAATTGAACGACTTATCTGGCTGTCATATTTCAAATCGTACAAACGAACGGGAATATCCTTCTAATATTAAAATAACATACGGAAATCATGCGGGATGTCACCGGGATGTCACCGTTGTCAAAAACATTGAGGTTACAGTGTCTCCTTGAATTAAGACGCTGTAATATATTTATTAGCTTTATTTATTTTCATAATTCGTTACAGCATAATTTTATGTTTATAAACCAATCTTCATTCACCGTTTACTGGTCCACATGCGTCGAACGCACTTACATAATCTTTGATTACTCCTAGTAATAATCTTAAAGACAGGGGCGAAACTCAAGGGGGGGGGGGGGGGGGGTGTAGGGGGGTGTGACACCCTACCAAAAATACTAAAAACGCCAATTGGCAGGGCAAATGGACAATCAGAGATCTTGCAGGGCAGCGCAGACAGAGGCTAGGAGAGAAGCTAGTTAAGGTAATCTACCTATGGGCTTCATCTACACGAGATTTTACAAACGGGTGTAGCCTGAAGTGTTAGCCAACCCCTAAACCCTTGCCAGGCTCTGGGAACAAGATTGGCTGCGCGAGTGTTATATTGGTTCCCAGATCCTTCTGTCAGTACTAGGCGCAAAAAATGGCGGCACTTGGAAAGAGGCAGCAGGTAAGCTTGGATTCATTTGAACTATGCTCGCTGTAGAATTAGATGAAAAGTTAGCTCAAATTGCTGCAAATTGTCTTTCCGAGCTTCTAGATTTCAAAATTTTCGGGGGAAGGACCCCCCGACCCACCTAAAAATGCGGTCACTGATTACCTGTTGTCGACATTAGGCTTCCCAACTTTAAATGCGTTCCTACGCCTCTGCTTCCAGAAAAATAATGCATGACGATTATACTTTTGTCAGTTTTATGCACGATCAATGATCAATTCTCTATGTTATACGAATTAACTAAAGTGAAGTTAGTCCGCGCACGCAACGGTTGTGCAGCTGTTCATAGTTAACCTTCATAGGTACTGTGCTTTAGGAAACCGGAAACGCGCGCGCTGTAGTTGTATCATCCTCGTTGGAGACGGCTGAATGCCTATTTTCGTGGTATTGCTATAAATTAATATCTATTTTTAACTCGATGTATTGCCAATTGCCAGTTTGCCATCACATACCAGACTGACAATAGGAATTTAGAAATGCATGTAGATTGAGGCAGGCTCCATTTATACGTTTCGGTAAATTTCACCTACGGAGCTGCAGGGCACCAAAGATTTTAGCAGGGCAATTTTACCGTACACCCCCCTCCCCCCAACGAAAAAGGGCTAGTTTCGCCCCTGCTTAAAGTCCCTAGTATACACAAGTATGCGGCGGCAATAAACTAGTCTGACGAAGAAATACAGTATAATAATAATATGGTAAGATTTACAAATATCATATTTACAAATATCATATTTACAAATATCATATTTACAAATAGCACACGAACGACTTATAAGTTCTCTGCCAAGAACACTAGCTTATCTACTCGTTCTGGCTTCAGCTGTGCCCGTGCTGGTGTACTAACTTGCCCTGCTTTACTAAAAAGTCTCTGCGTTGGCCTAACTGCTAGCTTGGATTGCAAGATATCTTCTAGCTAACTGGAGAAGCAACCATAGTTCTTTCTTATTTAACTTCCACCATTGTAGTGGATCGTCATCTCCGTCGATAACAGGGAATCCAGAGATGTAGTATTCGATCTCTTTTGGAGAGACGGTCACGGGGGGAGACAGCTGGTCTTTTCAGACTTCTTGAGGCTCGTCAACTCTCCAAGACTTAGTTTGACTTTCTTTGGCGCAGGCATGGGTAAGGCATCTTCCTCTTCAACAGAGAACTGTAGAAAAACAGTGTTTTTCAAGAGCTCTTCCTTAACTTCATCAACTTGTGATGCTTCACTTTCATCATCGTCAATGTCAACTGCCGATCACACTTGGCAATGAACGCTCGGTATTTCGAAGACGCTGACAAATTCAAACAAAATCTCTTCAGTTTTTCCGTGTGTAAATCCGTTTGTAATAAACTAACTCGCTTTCAAATGCGAAATAATCACGAATACGTCGGTTGTATGTGTGTTTGTGTGTGTGTATGTATGTATGTATTTAATAAAAAAAGTAGAGTGCTGCGTAGACAGTGTTTTGGATATATAGCAAAGTGAAAAGGTGGTAAACTGTCACGAATTTAGTGACGAGATACTGACGTTTCGAGCGGAGCCCTTCATCAGAGTAAGACGAGATGAAATAAAATAAATAGGGCTTATATATATATATGCCAAAAGGGTGTCACAAGTAGAAAGTAGCCAATCAAATGCACGGGAGACAAACAAACTAATAATTAATGAGATGCGAAAAGTTAAATCATTTGCTATTTTTACAGAGGAGGCCTCATTCACATTACGTGATTTTCCGGAGGGTCCTCAAAATAGATTATACAAAAAAGAATAGAAAAATAACAAAATAGTGGGAAAACAGTAAGCAAATTAGTTATTTACATGGTAAAGATTTAAGACTAAGTTTAAAAGAGCTAAAATTATTAAGAACTTTAATTGTTTCAGGCGAAGTGTTCCAATCATTAATAAAAATATAGTCAGTTCTATCTTGACCCCAATTGGTTCTATATAACAGTTTCCTAATTCCTAAACGTCATCGAAGCTCTAGTGTTATAATTATGAATTTCACTACCAAGAGTAAAACTACACTGTAAAAACTGATTGGTTAAAATAACCTTTTTATTTGGTTGCAAGTTATATTTGCATGTGAGCGCCGCATGGCTGCCTTTTTATCACTCA
This sequence comes from Chrysogorgia sp. JL179-B06, assembly GCA_035772405.1. Lineage (NCBI taxonomy): Eukaryota > Metazoa > Cnidaria > Anthozoa > Scleralcyonacea > Chrysogorgiidae > Chrysogorgia > Chrysogorgia sp. JL179-B06. The sequence goes on along the minus strand of JAYKKM010000362.1, from coordinate 601,254 downwards.
CTATTTTACAGTATTTCCCTGATTCTTGTACTTTTTATTGATCTTTCTTTCGTGAATGTACTAACTATCAACTCAATGATCAACATGCTGACTTATTCAAGATCCTCGTTGCTTAACTTTCGCCAGTTGTGGAAAATTCAGTCTCGACGGTATTATTGGAACTCTCCAAATGGTTCAAGAAAGTTAATATCGCCTGATGTATGGAACGCTCTTAAATCTGCTGATATCTTAAAGCCTTTCAGAGGGAAGCGTGGTGGTCGTTCAAAAGAAACCTTTACCGCCATTGGAGTTATAACTTCACGGCGAAATGGTCGTTTGATTCCCGAAAGAAATCGGCCATATCTCATCGAGCGAAACTTATTAAATATTCGAAGTGTCACCTCTGATGTAAATTACACAACGAGATCAACTAATTTGCATATTATTTCAATGCCAAGTTTTTGTCTTATGAATGCCCGATCGTTACTGCCCAAAGTTGATGAACTCGCCAGCCGGTTATGTTCGTTTCCAATGGATTTCGTTGCCATCACCGAGTCGTGGTTGAATGATGAAATTGATGACCATCTATTATCTATTAATGGATATACCATCTATCGCAAAGACAGGGCTCATTGCCGTGGAGGTGGTGTTTGTGCTTTTGTCTCCACTGATGTACCATCTACTAGAAGACTGGATTTGGATAACTCAGCGTTTGAGTGTATATGGGTCTGGTTACGCCCGCACCGCCTCCCAAGACCCCTGTCTGGCATAATTTGTTGCGTCCTTTACAATCCACCAGACACCCGCTCGCAAGAACAAAGAGATCTTGTATCATTCATAATTGAGACTTTGGACCTAGTTCGATCTACAAATCCGGACTGTGGCATTGTTATTTTGGGTGATTTTAACGGTCTGGATTTCTCTGACGTTCTTTCTCACCATGATCTCAAACAAGTAGTGCGTACTTCTACGCGGGGGATCAATGTCCTAGATTTAATTGTAACCAATCTAGCCGGCTTGTATAACATTCCTGTTGTTACCGCACCGTTAGGGACATCTGACCACAGCTCTGTCGAGTGGTCATCCCTGACGAGTACTATTGGTAGTTCGGTCAATAGAGGCGTAACCAAGTGCCGCGTGCGTCGCTTCCCGCAGTCAGCTTGTGATACCTTTGGTAGGTGGTGCAGCGCGCATGTATGGTTTACCAATGTCGAAGACCCTTCCTCTGCAACAGAAATGACCTCTTCTTTCACCAAAGAATTGACAGCTGCCATTGACCGGATTTTCCCTACTAAAGTCATCAGGATCCATAACAACGACAAACCGTGGATGTCTCCCACCCTGAAACAACTGATAACCCAGAGACAAAGAGCGTTTCATAGTGGCGATCTTGAGATCTGGCGTCATTATAGGAAGAAGGTACGCGACGTTATCATCACAACGAAGCGTTCGTTTTACGCTAATAAAGTTCATCAATTAAAGTCTAGTGACCCTAGAAAATGGTGGAATTATATCAACCAGATGTCTGGTAAGAAAAAATCACCATCTTCGTTAAACATCATTAAAGATGGTGTTACTTTGACTGACCTCCCCCTCGCTCAGTTATTGAACAATCATTTTTCGAGTATCTCGGCTGATCTTCCTGGTCTCGATCTTAGGTCCTTGCCAGCTTTTCTTCCAGCTCCTGAACCTGTGCCGATAATTTCGCCTGCCGAAGTATGTATGAAGATGCTAAACGTTAAGGCGTTCAAGTCGCCAGGTTCTGATGGTATACCACCTCGGATAATTAAAGATTTCGCATACGAACTTGCTGATCCTGTTTGCCTCATTTTCAATACCTCGTTGTCATCATGGGAGTTTCCATCCAGTTGGAAGGATGCCGACATTTGTTCAATCCCCAAAGTTCAGTCGGTGTCTAGTGAAGACGAGCTTCGCCCAATCTCCCTCACGCCGTGCCTGTCAAAGATTTTAGAAGATTTTGTCGTCAAGTGGTTAATGTTTGATATTAGACACATGATTGATCCAAAACAATTTGGTTCTCTAAAGGGTTCTTCCACCACTTTTTGCCTAATTGACATGGTTGACAACTGGCTGAAATCTCTTGACAATCCCTCTCATTATTTAAGAGTTTGCTTCCTCGACTTCAGCAAAGCCTTCGATCGTATAAACCACAATATCCTGATCACGAAGCTTCTATCCCTTGGGGCTAGGGCAAGTCTTGTTCCATGGATTTGTGATTTTCTTACCAACCGTCGTCAATCTGTGAAGATAGGCAGTTTTCGTTCTGACTGGGCCTTTATAAATGGTGGCGTTCCCCAGGGAACTAAACTCGGCCCGATCTTATTCCTAGTCATGATTAATGATCTTGAGTTGAAGTCCCCTCTCAGTTGTCACTGGAAATATGTTGACGACATTTCAATCTCAGAGTGCATTCCTGCGCAGGGCTGTTCAAGTCTACAATTAGATCTAGATGAAATTCAACAATGGGCTTCACGTAACGACATGATGCTTAATGGAAAGAAGTGTAAAGAGATGACTGTAAATTTCCTTCGTCAGAGCCCGGTTATCACGCCCCTTTCTATCGATGGCCAGTCTCTTGACCAAGTTCTATCTCTTAAAAGTTTTGGGCGTGACCTTAAATCATCGGCTGAAATGGGACGTCCACGTCGATGTCACTGTGAAAAAAGCCTCCAAACGCTTATATATATTACGTATTTTGCGCCGCAGTGGTGTTCCACCGAGTGACCTCCTTCTTATTTACGTCTCTCTTGTGAGATCAGTCCTGGAATACGCCTGTTCTGTCTGGCATACTAGCCTTACTAAGGGTCAGTCTAATGCCATTGAACTTATTCAGAAGAGGGCTTTTCGTATCATCTATCCGGGTGTTCATTACGCCGATGCTCTACAAAACGCTAATTGTATTCGTACTGATGAGAGAAGACATGAACTTTGCCTGAAAACTTTTAAAAAGATTGGTAATCCAAATTCTCAACTTCACCACCTTTTCCCTGTGTCTCGCGGGAGCATGCATGGGCGTTCGCTACGCAATAACAATAGTTCTACCTTACCTAAGTGCCGCACTGAAAGATATAAAAAAAGCTTTATTCCGGCAATGTGCTACAATCATTAGGTTCTTGTCTCGTTTGTTTTTGAACCTTTGATCTTACTGAACTTCTAATTTTTGAATTTCTAAATTTTTAGACTTAAACATAAACTTCATTATACATTTATATATTTTAGATTAGTTTGTAAATTGTATATATTATACTCTTTCCCTATTTAATTTATTGTAAAGAACATTGTAATTCACCTAATAGGTGCGATAATGTTGTTATTAAACCGTTAATTTATTTATTTATTTATTTATTCCAAGAGGTTAAACAAACCAAATGAATTGGTTGTAACCACAATAAATTGGTTATACTAACCAATAAATATTTGGTCCACACTGAAGTTGTAACTCTTTCAACCAAGTTACAACCGAACAGAATTGGTCAGATTAATCAATTGTCAAATGGTTGGTTGCAACGAAGTCATGTTTAAAAAATAACCATTTAATTTGGCTGTAACCATTTTGAAATGGTTATTCAAGTAACAATTTAAATTTGGTCGTAAATTTTTAAATTTGGTTGTAACTAAATAACCATTTAAATTTGGTTGTAACCAAATTACTTGGCTGTAACCATTTAAAAACGGTTATCCATCCAACTGACTGTGCTAGTCAATACAATATTATTCAAGCAATACAGCATGTTAATTTGGTAGTAATATTCTGTATATTAGTTTTAAAATCTTCTTGACTGAAGGGTCACAAGTGCCTCAGAGCCTGAAGAATAAGTCGGTCGATTTAATACGGCTTTAGCCTTTAGCCATCTTATTCTGCCACACCTGAAGTATATGTCCATCAAACTTTGATTGTGTCGGTCACCCTGAACAATATCGGCATATTCCAAAAGAGCTAGAATTGTTGCATTAGCCACCACCATCATCGTCTGCACGCAGGCTACCATCATCTTTGCTTTCATAGGAAGTAGATGTTTTATACGATAAAAAACCGCCTCACCCTATGTAGGATTAAACTATGGTTTTCTGCTTAGTGCTTATCTTTGAAATACTCTATATATACAGGCCATGTTTGGTGTACTAAGAGGGATAGAAGGTTTGGTTGCTGTGAACGACTTGAAAGAACATACAAACATTAAACCGTGGTTTGACCGAATGAAACGCGCTGTGGAGAATCACGAAGGAGCAGCACTATTATAATCAAGTGAATAGTAAACGAACAACTTAAAAAGAAAACTTGAAAGACAACATATATTTTATCCTCTCCCAAATTTTATATCAAAAAATAAATATGTTTACTGTACGGGGTTCTGTCGAGTCAAAAAGTGAAGCTAAACATGGCGAACATGGAGGCCCACTTTGTACGTCAGTTTGAGTCTTCAACGCGGCCTTGTATACGTCAGTTCCTGGCCTTAGCACCAGCTGTTGTGGTCTAGTGGTTACCACACATGTCTATGAGCTGGGAGACACAGGTTCAAATCCTGGGTCGGACCACCACTCAGGGTCTTAAAAATAATTGAGGAGAAAGTACTGCCTTTGCAATAACACTAGCAAATGGTAAGACTTTCGGGTCTTCTCGGATAACGATCTTAAATCGTAGGCCCTTGGAACCCCTATAATTGAGCTTCTAGCCTGTTGGGGTATTCCGTTCACCGAAAAGAGTGATAAATATAATAAACTAAACTAAACTAATTCACGACATTGGACTTTGTTATGTTTGGTTCGGTTACGAAATAAGAAGTCCTGGAACGAAGTGAATCCGACAAACTTTCAGTAACTAAGTATTTAAAAAGCATTTAGTAATGTTCTGTGACCTGCTAGTGACCTCAGTTGTCTAAAAAAAAACGGTAAAAAGAAATCGTTCGTTAACTTGTTTTTCTTAAGAATTCTTTGTTAGCTTCTTTCGTTATTTTGTGTTATGCAATATGTTTCAATAACAAATGTACCATTTTGAGTCGGCTTGACATTAACATTATAAATTTGCAATTACTGGTTCATTTCTGTCTCTTGATATTATGTTTTGTGCAACGTTATTTATCAAAGTTATTACCAATCACCATAGTATATACGTGTTGTTCAAAGCTATATTTCAGTTTGTTACCACGACAAGTTCGTTGTTCTATTATGTTTTGTGTATGTTTTCAAAATGAACATAGTTGAGAAAAATAGAAAAGTTGCGTGGGAGACTGGAACTGACGTACAGACCGCGTGGGGGACTGAAACTGAAATATAAGTACGTATTCCTTATAAGGAGGCGCAAATAGAAGGCATTGACGAACAAATAGAGTGAATTAACGAGCAAATAGCTGACACGTTGAAACCTCGTACCAGCCTCCTAGTTAATTGGATTGTAACCGACCACAAAACAACAAAGGTCCTAACCCTTTGGCGAACGTTTTCTTGAGAAATAAACCACCCCCAAAGCTATAGAATATATCAAAGGAAAGTTAAATTATCTACCCACAACATACGTACAGCTTTATCCCGATAGCTAACTTAGTTCTCTTTAAAATCGCGGATAATCGAACATGCCCAAAAATATAATTTTCGCAATACGGATATCATCCTGTAAACAAAAACACGAACTTTCGGCTGTCTTCGACGAACGTTTTCTTGAGAAATAATCAACTCCCAAAGCTACAATATATATTAAAACAAAGATAAATTATCTGTTTACAATATGCGTACAGCTTATCAGGCTAGCGAATGTAGTTTTCGAGCGGATAATCGAACATATCGTAACGTGTTAACAATCCCACATCCAGTGTGCTGGTACGAGTGCCTTGCTCGTCAATGCCTTGTATTTGCTCGTCAATGCCTTGTATTTGCTCGTTAATGCCTTGTATTTGCTCGTCAATGCCTTGTATTTGCTCGTTAATGCCTTGTATTTGCTCGTTAATGCCTTGTATTTGCTCGTAGGCCACTTCCTTATATGGAATACGTACTAGAAGTGCCAAGACTAGAACATAGTCCTCCACTTATACATAGAGCTCCCTGTTTCAACCACAGAGATCATAAATAAAACTAGAGGGGGCACTGGGGCCAGTTGAACGCCGCAATTGCGGCAAATTGGAGTGCAAACGTCTTGGTTCCAGGCCTTTTTCTGCAATTCGAGAACCTCGCGGTCCAAAACAAGGAAGGGTGAGGTTATTCTGCACTCAGTTGATGTAGTGACGTCATACCAACAATTCACGAAGTTCGTCACAATTTTTGCGTTTCTTTTTCACTATTTGCCTATTAAGCCTGTTGTTCTATTGTTACTTGGACCATTTTCTGCTGAGTAAAAGATCGAAATGATTACTTTAATATGAAATATAAATATAAAATTGCCATCCAATTTATCCAAGATGGCGGCGTTCAAGATTGGATGCCCCTCTAGTATTATTTATGACCTCTGTGCAGGTTTCAACTTCGAACCCAGGGCGTTATCTTCGCTCCCCCCCGTTCCCGTTATAGCAAGACTTTCAGATTGTGGAGTCCTGCCCAATTAGCTTCCCCGATTAAAAATAAACAAAATGGCGGAATTTCTTTCAGCTTTTCAACGAGTGTACAAACGTTTAAAATTGCTGAAATAAATATATATCAACGAGGGGCTGTACTTCAATTTGTGGAGAAAAATACATGTGTGTTTGTGAATCTACCAACTGGTTACGACAAAGCGTCTCACGTTTGGAGATTTTACATATTCGTAATATTTGGGTCTTCCTGAGCAAAATCATAATATATCGATCTTGTCAGCCGAAAATTTCATCTTCATGGACTTTTTGCTGTTAATGTTATCGGAGTAACAAAAGAAAATGGTTTGGAATATACCTCTTGTGACATCACATCCGGTAACTTTGACAGCGAAAAACTCCATGAAGATGAAATTTTCGGCTGACAATAAACAATTATTGGATGAGGCTGAGCATGATCTGAAGAATTATCCAGACCGAGGTCAATGTTATCTGCTGAAGGAACATTGACAGAGGTCTGGATAATTCTTGATATCTTGTGTAAGCCGAATCCAATAATTGTTTTATTATTCCTATATAAATGTAGAATCCTTTAGGGAGTTTAGGAAGTAAGCCACGCAAAGACAATTACGTCACCTACAGACAATTTTTGATATTTTGTAGGTGGGAAGACATCAATAATTGTCTGTAGGTTTTATAGCCAATCACAATCGAAATAGACGACCGGCCAAGGATTCAAAATATTACTTTTGATGGCATTTTTTGTTGGATAGTACATGTATATACTTTGAAAGTAAGGGGGGGGGGGGATTAACAGTCGTAATCCCTTCGCAAGCGAGGTCGCCAAGCGACAGAGCGAAGCGCGACATATATTTATTTATTATATATATATATTTATTTGAGCGGAGCATGGTAAGGACCAACTCCTTATAAGGAAGTAAAAAGTCGTTTTGGGTGATCCGTTTGAATCGGACAATATTTGAGCAATGTTGTGAAGTGCGGCCATTGGCGAGTGGTGATGTGACAAACAGGGCCGGCGAGAGGGGGGGCGGGTTACGATGCCCATCACCATGTTTTTTGAGAAAAGGAGTTTAGAAATTTATTTAAAAGAAATTGAATGATTTGCAAGAAAATATAAACAATATCTAAGAGTATTTTCACATGTTCAGGACGGCGTCAACTTCTGGAGAACTGCGGCTTAATACGGACTATTTTACAAAATAGGTAAACATTGGCAATAAATTATAAGCACGATATAAACAATGCTAACAATGATCTAGTGGCATAATTCCACAAAAATTCCAGAAATTGGCATATGAGCACATATGGGCCTTTCAAAATTTAAAATATCCTTGGGGGACACGCCCTGGATCCCCCTTTCCGGAAAGACACTATAACAACCTTTTCCATACTCCGATCCACTGGGCTCCAACTTTGGAATCCTGCAGGCTATAATTGTAGTGTGAATAACAATTATACTGCATTTATATAACTACTGTACAAGTCTATTTGCAAGTCATTACTCATATATTACGTAAAACAAAATTAGGAAGCGGGGTATGCTCTCGCCGATCTTGCTGAAAAACTACATTTTTACGAAGGGTATACACGTTTGCGTAATATAATAGGTACGTGTGTTGTGTATTTAGACTCTGTTTTTTAAATCTGTTTTTTAAATCTGTTTTCAGAATTGAAAACGGTTAAATATTGATCGAGACAACGTTCAAAATAATATACGACGAGGCGGCTGGGCCGGGTTGGCTGATTGCCGACTAATTTCTAAGTACATAAACCGTTTTTACGAAGGGTATGCACGTTCTCGTAATATAATAGACATGTATGTTATATATTTAGACTCGGTTAGTTCCAAAACTGTTTTCAGAATTGAAATCGAGTAAATATTGGCCGAGATAACGTTCAAAATCTACGTACGAGCATTTGTTATCGACAGACGCGGTCTGGGCACTGGGGACCATGGATGGGGAAAAGAAAAGAAACGCTAGGGTGGGGTGGGGCAGGTAGAAAAGGCGAGCGAGGGATTATTGCGGTTCGTATTTCTAGTTATTGATTTATATTTTAAAATTTGGAGATTTTAAAAACACAATGTGATGAATGGGATGTCTGTAAAGTGCTGGCTAATACGTTTGTGTTTTATTTGGATTGGCTGAATTCAGAATGCTATCCAATCGCAGGCTATCCAATCAGTGGCTGAGGTTCTAATTCGCATAAACAAACAAGAAACATGGCGCAAATTTACCTAAATATAAGATTTCGAAGAACAGTCACAACAAGCAGCCAACTTAAGTAGTATAGAAAGTGGGGATACCAGCACACTTTTTCCATTTTTCATGTCTCAACTTTTTCTCTGGAGAACTAAGCACTTTTTCCGTTTTTGTATTCCACATATAATTTTCGAGCAAATATGTGGAATCCAAAAATGGAAAAAGTGCTTAGTTCTTCAGAGAAGTTGAGACATTCAAATGGGAAAAGTTTGCTGTTATCCCCACTTTCGAGACTACTAATAGACGATGTGTCACGTGGTTTGGGGAGTCAGAGACGTGTCTCAGCTAGTAGGCTACATAGTGAGGTGTCTGGACGTGGGGCTGCTGTGGGTGGGGATGTAGCTCGTAACAAGACTATGTCAAGTAATATTACGCATGATCCTGGTATGGGCTTTATTTCAAGTCATGAGTTGAGTGGAGCTCACGATTCGAAAGGGTCTAAGGACTTGGCTATATTAAATAGTAAAACGACTCTTATGAAAAGGTCTGAACGTAAACGTAACTCTGTTGTGGGTGGTAATGTCACTCGTAGTGGTACACTATCGAGTGGTGGTGCACATGATCCTGCTATAGGTTCTGGTAATTTAGTTATACCGAATATTAAGATGAGTTTTCTAGATAGGATGTCTGGCTATCTAGCTGATGCTAAAGCATTGGGGTATAAGTGGATGGACCTTATTAGAAGAGGATCTAGAGAGAACGTCATTAGTAGAGTCACCAGAATTAGGGAGGTCAGAGAAGTTCGAAAGGCTAGACGTGATCTTAGACGATATGTGAGGAGGTCACAGTTAAGTCAGGAGGCCTCAGACAAAGAGTATGAGAGAATCACTAGTCTTATTGCTAAGATGAAACGTCCTACTGTAGTACAAAGGAGAGTTGCTCTCAAAGGGTATACCAAGTCGTATAGTGTTGAGGTGATCGACAATAAGGATCCATTAAAACAACTAGTCAAGACTAGAGGAGTAGTGGGCTCAACTTTACAGAAAGAGTTAGAAAGACTGAAAGGTTTAAAGTTTTCTGAGACATTGAAAGTAACTCTAGAGAAAGAGATTGGTGACGGTGAGTCTGTGATTAAGACAGCCTTTTTCAATAGTGTGGTCAAAACAGTGGTTAGTAGTGTTGATATTAGTGGGACTACGAGACAAGCTAGTGAGGAGGTAGTAAATCGTATAGCTGTATGGTTGTCAGAAGGGTCTGGGTGGGTTGTAGACAGTGTTAGTGATCACTTTATTAATGTGGTAGTGTATAAGCCTCTTAAAGGGTCGAGTTATATTGAGCTACCGGAAGAGTTGAGGAATGCGTCGAAAAGTTTAGTTAACATAAGAAATAGTGATGACAAGTGTTTTATGTGGTGTCACGTGTTACACAAGTGTCCTGTGGGAAAGAATCCGCAGAGAGTGTCGAAGCATAAGAAGAACGTGGGTTCTGTCAATTACGAGGGAGTGAGATTTCCAGTGAATACGAAACAGTACAACAAGATAGAGAGGCAGAATGATATTAGCATCAGTGTGTTTGGGTACGAGGACAAGCAGCCATTCCCTATCTACGTTTCTGAGGAGAGGTACGAGGATCATATGGACCTGCTGCTAATAACGAATGGTGTTAAACGACACTACGTGTACATCAAAGACTTTGACAAATTTATGTTCAGACATACTAAACACAAGTGTCGCAAGAATTTCTGTAGATACTGTCTTCAATGTTTTACTACCAGTGAGATTCTAGAGAAACATAAGGAGGTTTGTAATGGTGGTAAATGGTAAGCAAGCGATCAAGATGCCAGCCGAAGAAGATAGCACTCTTGAGTACGAAAATTACCACAAACAATTAGAGGTACCATTTGTAATATACGCAGACTTTGAGGCTATCACAGAGAAGGTCGACAACGTGAAACCACTCACAGGATCGTACACTAGCGAGTACCAAAGACACACGGACTGTGGGTATGGGTACAAAGTAGTGTGTTGTTATGATGATAAATATAGTAAACCAGTAGAGATGTTTCGAGGTAAGAACGCGGTTAGGAAGTTCATGAAAAAGATGTTAGAGGAGGCTAAATACTGTAAGAAAGTCAGAAAGGAGCATTTTAATGAGGACATGGTGTTGACTAGAGCTGATAAGGTTAACTTCAAGGAAGCGACTAAATGTCATATTTGTGACAGGAAATATAAACGTAGAGACGTGAGAGTTAGAGATCATTGTCATGTCACTGGTAAATATAGAGGTTCAGCACATCAGTTATGTAATAGGAACTATAGACTGACTGATAAGATACCTGTCATATTTCACAATCTAAGAGGGTACGATAGTCACTTCATAATGCAAGAGATAGGTAAGATAGGTCAGAAAATCAACGTCATACCAAATAATATGGAGAAATATATGGCATTCATGTTAGGTAAACATCTAGTATTTCTAGACAGTTTCCAATTCATGAGCTCTAGTCTAGCCAACCTAGTGAACAACCTACCAAAGGACTGTCTCAAGTATACGTCTGAACTGTTTCAAGGTGAGGAGCTAGAGTTGGTGTCGCGAAAAGGTGTGTACCCATATGACTATAGTAGTATAGAAAGTGGGGCTACCGGCGCAGGCATAACAATGTCGCTGACATGATATTGTTACGAGCGATATCTTCGTTTTCAGAGGTACCACATTGGTATATAAATATTTAGTATTCTAAAAATAAAGACACGCCTCGTGAGCTCCAAACCGTACAATATATTGCCATTGTCTCCACTCTCGAGACTACTAACAGTGGTGTGTCACGTGTTTTGGGAGTTTAGAAACACGCCTCACAGACTCCAAACCACGTGGTTTATCGCTGTTGTCTCCACTCTTGAGACTACTAACAGTGGTGTATCGCGTGTTTTGAGCGTGTGGAAACACGTCTCACGGACTCCAAATCGTGTGGTATATCGCCATTGTCCCCACTTTCGAGACTACTAAAACGATACGAAGTGAAATTCGTTAAAGTTAGACGTGTGTCAGCTAGTGGGCTACAGAGCTAGGTGTCTGGATGTGGGGCTGCTGCAGGTGAGGATGTCACTCGTAACAAGACTATGTCAAGCAATATTGCGAGTGGTCCTGATATGAACTTTATTTCAAGTCATGAGTCGAGTAGAGCTCGTGGTTCTTAAAGGTCTAAGGACTTAGCTATATTAAATAATAAAACGACTCGTGTGAAAATGTCTGAGAGTAAACGTGACTCTATTATGGATGGTAATATCGCTCGTAGTGGTACACTATCGAGTGGTGGTGCACGTGGTCCTGATATGGGTTCTGGTAACTTAGTTATACCGAATATTAAGATGAGTTTTCTAGAGAGGATGTCTAGCTATCTAGCTGATGCTAAAGTATTGGGGTATAAGTGGACGGATCTTATTAGAAGAGTATCTAGAGAGAACGTCGTTAGTAGAGTCACCAGATTTAGGGAGGTCAGAGAAGTTCGAAAGGCTAGACGCGATCTTAAACGATACGTGAGGAGGTCACGACTAAGTCAGGAGGCCTCAGACAAAGAGTACAAGAGAATCACTAGTCTTATTGCTGAGGTGAGACGTCCTACTGTAGTACAAAGGAGAGTTGCTCTCAAAGGGTATACCAAGTCGTATAGTGTCAAGGTAATCGACAATAAGGATTCACTAAAACAACTAGTCAGGACTAGAGGAGTAGTAGGCTCAACTTTACAGAAAGAGCTAGAGAGACTGAAAGGTTTGAAGTTTTCCGAGACATTGGAAGTGACTCTAGAGAAACAAATTGGTGACAAGGAGTCTTTGTTTAAGACAGCCTTCTTCAATAGTGTGGTCAAAACAGTGGTTAGTAGTGTTGATATTAGTGGGACTACGAGACAAGCTAGTGAGGAGATATTAAATCGTATAGCTGTGTGGTTGTCAGAAGGGTCTGGGTGGGTTGTAGATAGTATTAATTATCACTATATTAATGTGGTAGTGTACAAGCCTCTTAAAGGATCGAGTTATATTAAGCTACCAGAAGAGTTGAGGAACGCGTCGAAAGGTTTGATTAATATAAAGAATGAAGATGACAAGTGTTTCATGTGGTGTCACGTGTTACACAAGTGTCCTGTGAGGAAGGATCCGCAGAGAGTGTCAAAACACAAGAAGAACGTAGGTTCTGTCAATTATGAGGGAGTGAGATTTCCAGTGGATACGAAACAGTACAAAAAGATAGAGAGGCAGAATGATATTAGCATCAGTGTGTTTGGGTATGAGGACAAGCAACCATTTCCTATCTACGTTTCTGAGGAGAAGTGTGAGGACCATATGGACCTGCTGCTAATAACGAATGGTGTTAAGCGACACTACGTGTACATCAAAGACTTTGGTAGGTTTATGTTTGGTCAGTCTAATCATAAGTGTCGCAAGAATATCTGTAGATACTGTCTTCAATGTTTTACTACCAATGAGATTCTAGAGAATCATAAGGAGGTTTGTATGGTGGTAAATGGTAAGCAAGCGATCAAGATGCCAGTAGAAGAAGACAGCACTCTTGAGTATGAAAATTACCACAAACAATTAGAAGTACCATTCGTAATATATGCAGACTTCGAGGCTATTACAGAGAAGGTCGACAACGTGACACCACTCGTAGGATCGTACACTAGTGAGTACCAAAGACACACGGACTGTGGGTATGGATACAAAGTAGTGTGCTGTTACGATGATAAATATAGTAAACCAGTAGAGATGTTTCGAGGCCCGAAAGCGGTTAAGAAGTTCATGAAAAAGATGCTAGAGGAGGTCAAGTACTGCAAGAAAGTCAGAAAGGAGCATTTTAGTAAGGACATGGTAATGACCATAGCTGACAAGGTTAGCTTCAAGGAAGCGACTAAATGTCATATTTGTGATAGGAAATATATACGTAGAAGCGTGAGAGTTAGAGATCATTGTCATGTCACTGGTAAGTATAGAGGTTCGGCACATCAGTTATGCAACAGAAACTATAGACTGACTGATAAGATACCTGTCATATTTCATAATCTAAGAGGGTATGATAGTCACTTCATAATGCAAGAGATAGGCAAGCTACTGTAGGTCAGAAAATCAACGTCATACCAAATAATATGGAGAAATATATGGCATTCATGTTAGGTAAACATCTAGTGTTTCTAGATAGTTTCCAGTTCATGAGCTCTAGTCTAGCCAACCTAGTGAACAACCTACCAAAGGACTGTCTCAAGTATACGTCTGAACTATTTCAAGGCGAGGAGCTAGAGTTGGTGTCGCGAAAAGGTGTGTACCCGTATGACTATATGGATAGTTTTGATAAGTTTAATGAACTTGAGTTGTCATCAAAGGAGAGTTTCTACAGCATCCTAAACGACGAGCATGTGTCAGACACAGACTACGAGCACGCTCAAGAAGTGTGGAAGACAATGGGCGTGGAGAATATGGGCGAGTACCACGACCTATACCTAAAGTCTGACGTATTACTACTGGCTGACGTGTTCGAGAACTTTAGAAGAACGTGTAAACAGTACTACCAGTTAGATCCTTGTCATTACTTCACATCACCTGGACTATCGTGGGACGCTGCTCTAAAGATGACAGGAGTGGAACTAAAGTTAATGACTAACATTGACATGTTTCAGTTCATCGAGAAAGGAATGCGGGGTGGTGTCTCCTGCATAACACATAGGCACGGAGAAGCTAATAACAAATACATGAAGGGGTATGATAGTAGTAAACCATCGAAACACATCGTGTACCTAGATGCGAATAACCTTTACGGTTGGGCTATGTGTCAGTATCTACCGACTGGTGGGTTTGAATGGGTCGAGGGTTTTGACATCAACAATTTAGACAAATATAACAACGACTCAGACAAGGGGTTGATACTTGAGGTTGACTTAGAGTATCCAGAGGAGTTGCACGATCTTCACAACGACTATCCTTTAGCCCCCGAGAGGATGAAAGTAAGTAGTGATATGTTGTCAAACTATTGTAAGACGATCCAAAACAAGTTTAAGATATCTGTTGGAGAGGTTGCAAAACTTATACCTAACCTAAGTGATAAGAGTAAGTATGTCGTTCATTATAGAAACCTACAGTTGTACAAAAGTTTGGGAATGAAGGTTAAGAAGATACATAGAGTACTTCAGTTCGATCAGTCACCATGGCTCAAGCAGTATATCGACTTTAACACAGTTAAGAGAACCCAAGCAAAGAATGATTTTGAGAAGGATTTTTTCAAGCTCATGAATAATAGTGTGTTTGGAAAGACTATGGAGAACCTACGAAAACGTGTGAGCGTGGAGTTAGTAACAGACAAGGAAAAACTGAAGAAACTAACGTCAAAACCAACCTTTGTAAGCAGTAAGATATTTGACAATAACTTGGTAGCAGTTCACAAGATCAAAGAGACACTAACTCTAAATAGACCAGCATACGTGGGTATGTGTATTCTAGACTTGTCAAAGACATTAATGTATGACTTCCACTACAATAACATCAAAAAGGAGTATGGCAACAAAGCCAAACTACTATTCACAGACACGGATAGTCTAATGTATGAGATTGAGACGGAGGATGTGTACAAAGATATGTACGCTAACAAAGAAGTGTTTGACTTTAGTGGATATGATAAGTCATCTCCTTACTTCGACCCAACTAACAAGAAGGTTATTGGTAAAATGAAGGATGAGACGTTAGGAGTCCCCATCGTTGAGTTTGTTGGTTTAAGGTCGAAAATGTATAGCTACATAAAAGAGGACGGAAAAGGTGGGAAGACTGCTAAAGGTATCAAGAAGAGTACCATTAGAAATAATATAAGACATGACAACTATAAAAGTGTCCTGACAAATGGTGAGCAAATGTCTCACATAATTAAAACTATTCGGAGCAAGAGCCACAGACTAGGAAGCTACGAAATAAATAAGATATCGTTGAGCTGCTTTGACGACAAGCGACATATACTATCAGACGGTGTGTCTAGCTATGCGTATGGACATTACGAAATAGTCAAGAACTAGCTGCTTAGGTTTCTCAAATGTTTTCTAGTCTTGACGTGTTTAGATTTAGAGGTCACGTGGTATGACCGATCACACGTCTCACACACCCACTTATGAGTTCTAATCCACTCTTTGGTTTGAGCTCTGGATGCTATCAAAGCTTCTTCTTTGGTTTGGTAAATTTTTGGTCTTGCCATTATATATTACCATATATTTTATTTATCCACTCGTTGTAGTATGGATCTTCTCTCCCATCCCAACATAGATCCTTGTATACTACACTATACAGGTTATACTCGAATCGTACCTTAACCTTACCAGGTTTGAGGTCGTTAAGACTACCTCTCAACTCTATACCTCTTCTAGAGCATATTCTTATGACATAGAAAATATATTTCGATATGTTCTTGACAATCAGTTTGTTTCTTTTAAGAGACCATACTATCTCTATAAAATCACTGACAACTGTTGGTATGTCACTCTCGCTAACTAGTCCAGTCAACATTCTATCTAGCCACTTACTATAACTATGAGCCGATTTCTTGTACATCCAAATGTTAGGTACAAAGTTTCTCACGCGTCCGTAGGTAGTCTCTCCACACTTGTTACAACTAAATACACCATCTTCGATTTGGGTTCTGTGGTTACTACACTCATAACAGTACGTGGTGTCGTGCCACTTTTTTGGTGTTGCGTCCTTACTTCCGTTCTTGATCTCGTCCAATGTATACCCTAATGTAGTACCACTCCACTTTTTTGACGCAATCTCATCTAATGTATACCCAGCATAGAACATTCTCATTGTACGTTCGTCAACCATCTAAGTTACTATACTATATGTGTCTTTAGACTATAGTATAGTAACTTTGTTGTTGAGTGTCTCCAACTCACACTTTATTGTTATGACCTGTTTTAGAGCGTCTGATAGTAGTTGTTCCAACTCTTCTATCTGACGAGTTTGGTAAGAGAGTGTATCTGTCAATTTACGCTTTTTATCGAATTCCATAGCCATCTCCTTCAAAGTTTTAGTGCTCATTTCTATAACACTCTATATATTAAGTAACCTAAAGGTAGTCCAACGACTCCAACGAATACTGTTTGGTATTCTTTCATCTCGTCCGAGGGTTTGTAATAGTCTGACAACTCAGGCTCTTTACTAAATGTCTTCCCATCATACTGTATCGTAAGTACTTGTCTTAGTTGATCCAGAGCGTGGTTCGTGTCGTTTATGTCTGCATTAGCATCTGACAACTGTTGTCTTAATTCCTGGACTTCATCTCTCTGACGAATCTCGTTCTCATAGAACTTTTCTTTAGCTCTTGCAAGACTCTCCAATGCTTTGTTGTGTCTCTTTATCTCTGTCTCGTAACCTGTATGGTTTAGCTTGCTGAATAGAAACCCAGCTCCTGCGAATGCTATGGCGTTGAACAACCCACCTGCTACCGCACTAGCCATTATATATTACGCTGTGTTATTTCGAGAACGGGTCAATAGGTAAGTATTTCTTGCTCTGCGCCCACTTAACGAGTAGCGTCGAAACGCCTACAGCAGTCGCTAACTTGAGGGTGCCCTTCACTGATTCGGGAGTGCCTAACGGTTCTTTTAGTACTTTCTTTGATGCCATGGATACGGCTACGGCTCCAGCAGTCACAAGGGCTGCGTCGTATAGCTCGTTCATCAGTTCTTTTCTGTCTATTGATGCCATATATTATACGACATGTTTTAATCGAGGCTGTCGAGTTTACGTGATGGTTTTATAACAACGGTCTTAGGCTCCTCGGTTACTACTTGTTTGTCTTGACTAATCGTGTAGTACAGTGAGCCAGCGGCTATTACCACTCCAATAGTACCTATGATGTATCCGTAGTTAAAACTATCGTCCTCACTTGTGACTCTCTCTCTCATCTTCCTCTCCTTGGCTGCTTTTGATATAGCAGCCAAGCGTTTGCCTGCCTCTACTCTCCTAGGGTCTTTAACCCTTGTTGTAGACGTTATAATAGGTACGGACTCACTGTCAGTCATCTTATACTATACGTGGTGTCTTGTTACAGATGACCTCACAGTCATCTCACAGATTATCTCACAGATAGAGTATTCGGTGAAAGTATTTTTGGTGATTAGACAGTGTGGTTTCACTCTTAAATCTTCTATTGCAGTACTCGCACAGAACTCTAGAGTCTATCATATATGTTTCTATGAAATGTATTATCTCGTGTTGGTCTGAGGATAGTAACGTGTTGTACCCTTGTGATCTTAGTCTCCTCAATACCCTCAACTGGTTATTCCTAATAACCCCACTACCTTTCGGTGTTTTGAACTCTATAGCAAAACCATTGTATCTCTTGTGTAGTTGTGGAACTATCAAGTCTGGTTGCCCACCACTGTAACCTTTCTTCCATCCATCTATTCTTTTAGTAGATGTGTCTTGGTACTCACCCAACCCTGGGATGACTATTGTTGGATGGTACTCTCTAATGTACTTCACAATGTCGTAGTGTAAATCTGTCTCATTCATAATCGATAGTTGGTTATGTTGTGTGTACTGTCCCGTCTTTCTAATAGATGGTAGGACTTCTGTGAATACCCATTTTTGGAACTTTCTTGCTGACTCGAGTTTCGATGAGAAGACTAGAGCGTAAACTCCTGGCTCCGATATTAATATCGTGTTTGGTTGTAAGTTTAAAGGGGGGCGTGATTCGCGCCCCCCTTCAAACACCTCTCGTTTGACCTTGTATGTATCGTCAACGTGTACGCTGATAGCCCACTTTGCGTTTTTATACCCTAATGCCTTAGCGACTTCTTTTCCATAGAACCAAATATTGTCTCCATCTTTAATAGTCGTAACAGACATGTCGTTATTTCTAAATATTTTAGTGATACTCATCACCTATAATATACCACGTGTTTTATTTTGTGTTTAAATAGCAGTCGTCTTAAGAGAGTAACCACTTAATAGCACGAACACGTGATCTGACCAAGGTCCCATTTTGAGGTGTTGGTCAGACTAGTCTGTTTTGACACTCGAAAACTCAGGTCCCAAGACGGGACCTGAGTTTTTTGTCGTCTTTCATGTGGAACACACTCCTGGTTCTGATATGTAGACCGACCGTGTGTGACTCACCCCTTGTATCTTACCCTATTTTGGAACGTTGGTCTCGTCATATATTTTATTGTACCTTTTCACCATTCCATTGATTGGTGGGCATAAGTCAGTCACATTATCGTCCAACACTTTAACGTCTGAGAGAAACATTGACTCGTTGTAAGGAAGACCTCTAAGATACGATCTTAGTTGTGTCAATATCTTTTTATAGCTAGTGTGTGCAAACTTACAATGCTCCACTCTACTCGTCAGATTGGATTTAGCCAAGTAGCCTTGGATGATCACACCAGGACCACTAATACAAGCAATGATTAGAGGGTTAGAGGTTATCGATCCAGCTACAATACCTACCGTCGTTAACCCTATGCTAGTCATGTTTAACGATAGTTTAATTTTCTTCAACCTCTTGTATTTCCATTTGTAACAGGCTTCTAGTTTGTGGTAGTACGCGTACAAGCGTTTTAGCTCTAGCACCTCTTCCTCTGAGATATCCTTTGATATGTGATTGAAAACAACAACTGACTTCCTCCTCATATATCTTAGCTCACATCATATTCCCTCATCATATCTCTACCAACTAATATTATGTCTCGGCTCGTCATGTAGCCAGAGACAATCCTAACACCGTAGAACTCTATCATAGACGGGTACTTATACGGTGCTAGTGGTACTCTTGGTCGATGAACTCCAAAGATCGTTACGTAAGGAGACCCTATCTCTTCGTGATTAGCTGTGAAGTCTGAGTCTGTTGATCTTATGTTGTTCACCTTAACGTAGGAGTTACCCATCCGCCAATGTATTGATATCATATGTCTCTTGGTGATGTCGATGTTATTTGGGATTGTACACGTATACTCCTTTGCTGGAGAGCCACCACCATATGATAATTTGTCGTTTTCTCCTCCTTTGTATCCTATGTACTTGTCCCACGATCCATCATCGTTTGAGATAATTGCCTCCCAATCTATCGTATTTACCCTCATGGCTAACCTCACTACCATAAAAACGGATATGTCACAGTATTGCATACGTGGACAGTTAAAATGCACTCCAGCTTCAAACGGAATTGGAGTTAGCTCGGGGGATAGGAAGCTATGACTGTTGTTAACACCAATAATAGGACCATACGTTGGATCGTATTGAACTAACATGTTCGTTTTATCTCTAATGGTTTTCACTTTATTTGTTCCACTGTGGTATTCCACCATACTCACAGCATGGTTTGTGACGTTAAAATCAAATAGAACGTTATAGGACTGCGTTCTAAAGTATTGTGATAAGTATACAGACTCCAACACTTTTTTATTGATAGCATCCCAATCGTCTTCTGGATCTGCTACGTTTTTGAGTGCCCTGAACGCCATATCTATATTCCCAGACATCCTCCCACCGCTAAGCTTAACTTAGGGTCACTGTCTAGATGTCTCTTCGCTCTTCTTAATATTTTATCACTCTCGTAGTCTCTGTCCTCAAATCCATAACTTAGACTCATTATGCTATAACACATATTTGCTCACTAAATAGCCAGACACAGCCGAGACCCCTAAGACTAGCCACAACTCTGTCGTGTTGTCACCTGGTGTCACTTCTAGACGACGTTCTTGATGTGTCACCTTTGGTTTGTCAAGTGTCTCCAGATGCTCTCCACCTTCCTGGTGTGCCACGTTTGATGTCACCAGACGATTCGTCACCTTTGGTTTGTCAAGTGTCTCCAGATGCTCTCCACCTTCCTGGTGTGCCACGTTTGATGTCACCAGACGATTCGTCACCTTTGGTTTGTCAAGTGTCTCCAGATGCTCTCCACCTTCTTGGTGTACTTTCTTAACCTCAGTCGTTCTCGCGTGGTTTAACCCAGTGTTTACCCCAAACTTCATACTCTGTGTAGCAGTCTTCAATAGGTTGTTGTACCCAGCGATTTTGTTCTTTAGGATTACAACGTTACTTGGCATTAACCACGTAGACGGTGACAGCGCAAGGTTTTGGACAACGTTAGTGTCCCTAATCGACTTGTTCATGTTAAGAATCCACGTTGACACGTCGTAGTTTATAACACTATCCTCCACCAACTTTCGGAACTCTTGTTGAGTCTCTAGACTGCCTGCAGAATCACCAACGACTGACACACGTGTTCTCGCTTGTGCACCAAGTGTGGAGTAAACAAAGGCTTCTATGGACTGATTTAGATATTGTCGCCCAATGTTGGTGAAACCATTCGATACCAGAGGAACGTATCGTTTGTAGTCGTTCTTAACGTCGTTAATCGTGAAGACTCTCTCCTCACCTGTTGTACCATCAGCAAGGACTTTACCTTGGTAGTAATGTTTTCTAGGAATCTTGTCTGTCTTACCATACAATTCTCCAGCGTCAAACTCTCTACTTATCGATCTCATACTCTCACCACCCTCCATCCTTCTGAGAAGTCTTCTAACAGTAAAGTATAGATGAAACCTCATTACACTAGTGATAACAGGGTGAACTTCTTGCGATGGTGACAAGTGTTGTAACGACACTCCACAACAGAAACTCGCACAATACGTTGCAAACACGACCCTATAGTAGCTCTCATTATCGTCCCACTTTGACTTTGTCTTTGACGTGGTGATTTGTAATATTGGTAACTTTGAGAGAAAGTAGTTCTTTTGATTAACGAAGACTCTAAAGTTATTCACTAGGTAGTTCAACACGTTTTCCGTTGGATAGCCATCCCAAAGTCCCCAGTGGTTCTTGCGACCTTTTGATAGTGGTTGGATAGTTCCACCAGATAGCCATATTTTTGGAAACTTATCGTCGTGACCTTTTGGAGACTTGTTGTTGTGTAACCAAATCCACATACTCTTGTCGTTTTTGAAGGTATCACTAGTTATGTTAGTGCTTATGATGTCGTTGTTTCTAAAATATATGTCAACGCCATTAACCTCACCATCTTGTGAGACAGTTGGATCGAACTCAAACTTACTCAAAGTGACGTGAGGGTACTTTTTAACTAGATTCAGCTTAGCCACGCGTATGGCATTAGCTATCTCTTTTTGGTCAACTATCATTGGTTTGTTTATAGTTAGATACTTAGTGTACTCCGGGTTACTCTTAAACCTACTTGAGTCTACACTAACGTCACCAATATTAGTTTTCGTCACGAAGAATATATGTCTATGCATATTGTCGTCAACATCAAGAAAAAACCTATTCTTGTCAGCATAAGGATACTTTATTTTGAACTCATCCATCATAACATACCGTACGTTATATGAGAGTGGTAGTATTGATTAGTGGTTCAACGAAAACTATAGACCTACCAGAGTCAACTCTAGCAACTAACTCAGACCCTCACTTACTAGTGGAGAAGGCAACCATCTTTTGGAACTACGTTAACGTAACCACAGCTAACAACAAGATAACTTACAACAGTAACAACCACGTTTTTAGTCCTGGGTACCACACCTTTAAAACGATTGCCGACGACTTGAAAGAGTTAGGAGACGTCAAGCTAGTGGCTAACAGACACGACTCGACGTGTACGATAACAACTGATCAACAAATAGAACTGTTTAAATTTGGACAACTTCTAGGGTTTGACGAAAACACTACAATAACCACCACAAAAACCAGTCCTAACGTTGTGAACGTTAACAGAGGACTGAAATACATACAAGTAACATCTAATATTGTGGACAGGTCTAATAACATAGTTAATGGTAGCAAAAGTGGTTGTATCGCAGTACTGCCAATAACTAGCACACAGACATTGAAGGGCTCTGTACAACATTTTGGTGTTGGGTCGAAAATCCCAATAAACAAAGGAGTCATCAACCAACTAGAGTTCAAGATAACAGATCAGGACGATAACAGTATTAACGTTGGCGAGGTGTTGTTAGATTTACACATCACGTAGTGTATATGGAGCAAGAACTAAGAGATATTTACTACAACCCATCAACTGGTTACCAATCTGCCGAGAGGCTGTACCAAAAGGCACAGGAAGGCGGTCTAAAACGTTAGTAGGGTAAAGATAAAGGACTGGTTAAAATCTCAAGACACGTACACCAGGTACAAACCAGTTGTTAAGAAACACAAGTTTAGAAAAACATTTGTTGACTATCTGGGTGAGCAGATACAGATGGACTTGGTTGATATGGGCAAGTACAAGCATAAGAACAACGGGTACTACTGGATACTAACAGCCACTGAGATCCTTAGTAGGTATGCTTTCGCAATACCCGTCTATAGGAAAGACACGAAAAACATGACTAAGGCTGTCACAAAGTTACTAGAGATGGCTAAGGTTAGATTTGGCGAGTACACAAAGCTGGCTCAGTTTGACGACGGTAAGGAATTCTATAACGTTGGTGTGAAGGATCTATTGGATAAACACGATGTTAAGTACTTCAGCACGAACTCTGATAAAAAGGCAGCAGTCGTGGAACGGTTTAACAGAACACTCAAGACGTCTATGTGGAAATACTTCTACAGTAAAGGAACGTACAAGTGGATTGACGTTTTAGATCAGCTCGTTAAGAATTACAACAATACCAAACATAGTACTGTTCTAATGAAACCTAAAGACGTTAGCAAGAAAAACGAAAACGAAGTATGGACGACGTTGTTTGGGTACCATTTCGGTGACTACCCACTACCAAAGTTTAAAGTAGGTGATACTGTCAGGATATCAAAGTATAAGAGCATATTTGCGAAAGGGTATGAGGCTAACTTCACTGAGGAGCTATTCAAAGTGACAAAGGTCATACGTGGTGACCCTACCGTGTACGAGATAGAGGACCATGAAGGGGAACCTATCGTTGGTAAGTTCTACGAGGAAGAGTTGTCAGCTGTTGATAAAAAAGACAATGTATATAAAGTTGAGAAGATACTAAAGAGAAAGAAGGTTAAGGGTAAGAAAATGGTTTTAGTCAAGTGGCTTGGCTATGACAGTAAACATAATTCATGGATACCAGAGAGTGATATTCAAAACATCGAGTAGT
The DNA here is from genome assembly GCA_035772405.1 of Chrysogorgia sp. JL179-B06. Lineage (NCBI taxonomy): Eukaryota > Metazoa > Cnidaria > Anthozoa > Scleralcyonacea > Chrysogorgiidae > Chrysogorgia > Chrysogorgia sp. JL179-B06. The sequence continues at coordinate 577,432 of JAYKKM010000362.1, read as the reverse complement.
ATATAATGGCTGAAGGAGGGTTCGATGAAATCGAAATGCAACGTCTTGACGAGTTTAAGGATTATACAGACGAGCAGTTAGAAGAAGAGTTTGAGACACTTGACAATACTACACTCATAGAAGACGAAACAGATCGAGAAAAAACCGTTAGATTAGCTAAAATCGCCAGGGTGGAAGTAGAGATAGAGAAGAGAGACATAGCACGCAGATTACAAAACAGATTTATGGAGACATTATTCACAGGCAGAAAAGATGGAAAAACAGTGTTAATCACTAGTAAAGGCAGCGATGTCACCACTGAGGCTCCAGCAGTAGTGTTTGCCGAACCGGCGACATATGGTGACGTCCACGACGAGAGCTTCAATTTAGCTTTCGAAGAGGCTAGCGAAATCGAAAGAAGGTTAGGTAAGCTAAAAACACGTAACAAAGAGATTTTAGAAAATGGTATAAAAAGAACCAATCTAATAGATAGAAAAATACGCAAATTGTATAAAAAAAGACTCAGTAACGACGATGTGTCAAGGAATATAGTCAATAGGTCATATGTGACACCCTCAGGTTCTGTTATTTTCAAACCGGTAAACGAAAAAGGTGAATATTTGAAACCTAAACTAATACTAAAACCTGGAAAAAATGGTTTAATCTACAGTACAGACAAAAATAGTAAGAGTGCGATTGAGCAGTTTAAGCAGTTGGTCGGTCAAATCCTCGACACGACAACTAACGTTAGAACAGAAAACGTAGACACCCCAACAACTGACGATAGAACAGGAGACATCGCAGTTTCAAGTAACTTTCCAGTAATTGAAACAGAAATGGACTGGGATAGTGTATTTGGGTTAACAGAAGAAGAAAATCGTGAGCTAAGAGGTGTCCTAAACCCAAGTGATACAATCGACTCAAGCACTAGACCACAATTTCTAACAGCTCAAGCCGACTATTTTCAGGACGCTATTGACAAGACCGCAGACGATATGAATAGAGAGGAGTATAATTCCGTAAATAGGACAGAATTGTATGAGAGATTGACAGGTCTCGAGACAGCTAAGGGTCGAACCTTAAACCAATTGGAACGTGAGAATGTTAGGGAGCGACAAGAAGAGGACATCACTCGGTTACAAAAAATAAAGGAGTGGTTTAGAGAAAATTGGTTGGGTGCCTCAGCTTTAGGAATAACCATAGCCTCTTTTATCACCACGATTATAATATCCGCTAGAAGCGTAGTATTCAAAGGTGGTCAAGCACTTGGAAAACTAGGAAAAGCTATAACTAACCTAGCCACAAAGGCTGGTCCTCTACTGGCTGGACTGCTAAACGTGGTGGCAACTGCGTTAAAGTGGGGAGCTGCAGGCATATCTTGGTTAGCGTCTAATTTATGGATCCTAGCGATAGCACTAGCTTGGTTCGTCTACGATCAGTACAAACAGAGGAAATAAAACATGTGTTATAATATATAGTATGAATACTAGTGAAAAAGAGTTGATTCCTGGATATAGACGTCGCGAAATATCTGCTATCAAAGGCACAAGAACCCGTCACGTTGTGACACTGAACCCTAACAAAGCCAATCCAGAGGAGGAGTTATACATTGATATCCCAAAGACAAAGAGTAACACTTGTTTGGTACCCTCCAGTTTCCATCTTCTATTCGACTTCAAAAGTGTGAACGTGAAATCATGGTTTATTAATAACCTCTCGAGACTACTCTCTGAAAAACTGGTTATAAAACTAGCAGGTGAGACTGTGTACGACAACTGTGGTGAGAGTGTTATCGGTACGTACAGAGATTTGTGGAGATCTAAAACAGAGCGAGCGGCTATGATCGAATACGGCCTAGCAAACGAGAACCTTCGAAAGTTAATCTCGAAGGATGACAGCGGCGCTGCCAGTGGAAACGTGCAAAAAGTTAGTGATGGTCTTATGTTCTCTATTCATGGTACCAAGCAAAAGATTCAACTTGACAAGATTCTAGAAGATCACGGTTTATACGCACCGTATAATATGAACAATAATTTCAGGTACATAATCACACTACCCAAAGCAACTGATATTATGGTGGCTCAATCTGGATCAGCTGTAGCTGGATACACGTTGGAGAACCTCGAATTGGAGTACGAAACTATCGAGAGTCAAGAGATCGCTGACGAAGTATCATCTCTATACGCGTCCGGTAGGTCTCTATCATACGAGCACGTCACGCTAATGAAGACTGTGGAGTGGGATAAAGGAATCACACTCATGAACGAAAACATTAACCTACCAAGAAAATCAATGAAAGCTATCGTTCTACTCTTCACAAATAAGACAAGAACTGACAGTGAGGAGTTCGTCTACCCAAACATAGAGTCAGTCAAACTTACTATTGAAGGCGTGCCAAACATGGTATACAGTCAAGGAATACCAAAATCAAGACTATGGGTAGAAGCGAAACGACTATTTGGACGAAAACTAGACTGTGACCAGCACATGACTGTCCAAAAGTTTTATAAAGACGGTTTCGCTTTGGTTGTTGACCTTAGATCTATCGAAGATAACGCGAAAGTCGCTACTGGAAAAAAGATTGTGAACACTCAGTCAGGAATACTGATGGAAATCATTAAAAAAGTCACAACAGCGAACGTCATGTGTAGAATATTCATACTCTCCGACGGACTCGTAAACCTTATCAACAACGATCTACAATCAATCCAATACTAAAACATATAGTATTCTATATGAAAACACCTTTTAACATGCTAATTGTTGGTATGACAGCCTGTGGTAAAACACAATACCTATTGGATATGATAGAGAAAGAATACACGAATCACTTCGAGTATATCATTCTTATATGTCCAACATTTGAATGGAACAAAACGTACACAGAGTGGAAATACTTGAGAGACCCAGACTTTATCACTATTCAGTGTGAGCAAGATAAGGTTAACGTAGTCCTTAAACACGTGACTGATACTTATAAAGGTACCAATTCACTAATAATATTAGACGATTGTGCTGGTGGGCAGGACGTTAAAAACAGAACAAGCGAACTAGTGAAACTAGCCTTTAGCGCTAGACACTACAACCTATCCACAATAGTCATAACACAACAACTAACCTCAATTAGTAAACCATATCGTGAGAACATCTCGAAGTTAGTAACATTCTACAACCCTAACAGAAACGATATGAAAATTATCGTAGACGATTATCTCAACGGAGTCGATAAAAAGGAAATTCAGAAAATAATAAAACAGTTGAAAGACAACGAGTACGCAAGATTGGAGATACTTCTAAGACATCCATACTCATACGAAATAGTTATTCCGCAAAAAACAAAACACACCGTATAATATAGGACATGCCAAAACGTAAGACAAAAAATCTCGAGACAATTGACGAACTCATTGGAGACATACAAGAAGCAGAACAGGAAGTGATTGACGAACCACAAATCGACACGTCACAAGTTGACGACACTCCTCAAACTGATGTAGACAAGAAACGAGACGAACTAAGAAGACTCTCAGAGGACGGTGAGATAGACAAATCTATTGCTTATCTCAAAAAGGCCTCAGATAAAGTTATCAACAAGATCTACGAAGAATGGGAGGTAAAAAGAATGGAGAAAGCGAACGTGTTTCTCTGTGACCTTTTAATAAGCAAGTTCGCCCACGCGTTAGGAGGGTTCAACGCTATTGAATCACCTGAAAAGCTTGAAAAAGAGTTGATTACTGACCAGCTACTTAAAAGAGACGTAGAGAAGTTTATATCATACGTATCCCCCTACCTTCCTTGTTTAGGGTTGTTATCGGGTGGACTGACAACTAGTAAACACGTATTCAGTCACATGGCTAGAGGAATCCCCGAGGAGGAACCCCCGAACGAAGGAGACAGTTTCTACCCAATTATAACAATTTACAAAACGACCTAAAGACATGAGTATATACTAACTTAATGAGAAGTGTAGAACGTCAGGAGTCAGTGGAGGAAAAGATAGCGAGACTCAACGAATATTTGTTATTCACCTATCAGATTAGAAAGCTCAAACGACAACTATTCGCTAAGAATCGCTTAGAGCGTAATGAAATAGATGAGGAGTTTAAACATTCTGTACTTGGGAAAAGGATGGCCAGTTGTAAAAGAGAGTTACAGCTTCTACGCGCTAGTGCTTGAAAAACTATTCCTGGAAACGCGTGATGGTTTTCGAGTTTAATTTACTTAACGAATTAAATTTCGTATCGTTTTAGTAGTCTCGAAAGTGGGGACAATGGCGATATACCACACGATTTGGAGTCCGTGAGACGTGTTTCCACACGCTCAAAACACGCGATACACCACTGTTAGTAGTCTCAAGAGTGGAGACAACAGCGATAAACCACGTGGTTTGGAGTCTGTGAGGCGTGTTTCTAAACTCCCAAAACACGTGACACACCACTGTTAGTAGTCTCGAGAGTGGAGACAATGGCAATATATTGTACGGTTTGGAGCTCACGAGGCGTGTCTTTATTTTTAGAATACTAAATATTTATATACCAATGTGGTACCTCTGAAAACGAAGATATCGCTCGTAACAATATCATGTCAGCGACATTGTTATGCCTGCGCCGGTAGCCCCACTTTCTATACTATTGACTATATGGATAGTTTCGATAAGTTTAACGAACTTGAGTTGCCATCAAAGGAGAGTTTCTACAGCATCCTAAACGACGAGCATGTGTCACACACAGACTACGAGCACGCTCAAGAAGTGTGGAATACAATGGGTGTGGAGAACATGGGTGAGTACCACGATCTATACCTAAAGTCTGACGTATTACTACTGGCTGACGTGTTCGAGAACTTTAGAAGAACGTGTAAACAGTACTACCAATTAGATCCTTGTCATTACTTCACATCACCTGGACTATCGTGGGACGCTGCTCTAAAGATGACAGGAGTGGAACTAGAGTTGATGACTAACATTGATATGTTTCAGTTTATTGAGAAAGGAATGCGGGGTGGTGTCTCCTGTATAACACATAGACACGGAGAAGCTAATAACAAATACATGAAGGGGTATGATAGTAGTAAACCATCGAAACATATCGTATACTTAGATGCGAATAACCTTTATGGTTGGGCTATGTGTCAGTATCTACCGACTGGTGGATTTGAGTGGGTCGAAGGTTTTGACGTCAACAGTCTAGACGAGTATAGCGACGACTCAGACAAAGGGTTGATACTCGAGGTTGATTTAGAGTATCCAGAGGAGTTGCACGATCTTCACAACGACTATCCTTTAGCCCCTGAGAGGATGAAAGTAAGTAGTGATATGTTGTCAAACTATTGTAAGACAATCCAAAACAAGTTCAAGATATCTGTTGGAGAGGTTGCAAAACTTGTACCTAACCTAAACGGTAAGAGTAAGTACGTTGTTCATTATAGAAACCTACAATTATACAAGAGTTTGGGAATGAAGGTTAAGAAGATACATATAGAGTACTTCAGTTCGATCAGTCACCATGGCTCAAGCAATATATCGACTTTAATACAGACAAGAGAACCCAAGCGAAGAACGACTTTGAGAAGGATTTCTTCAAGCTCATGAATAATAGTGTATTCGGAAAGACTATGGAGAATCTACGAAAGCGTGTTAATGTGGAGTTAGTAACAGACAAGGAAAAACTGAAGAAACTAACGTCAAAACCAACCTTTGTAAGCAGTAAGATATTTGACAATAACTTGGTAGCAGTTCACAAGATCAAAGAGATACTAACTCTAAATAGACCAGCATACATGTACGTAGGTATGTGTATTCTAGACTTATCAAAGACATTGATGTATGACTTCCACTACAGTAACATCAAAAAGAAATATGGCAACAAAGCCAAATTACTATTCACAGATACGGATAGTCTAATGTATGAGATTGAGACGGAGGATGTGTACAAAGACATGTACGCTAACAAAGAAGTGTTCGACTTTAGTGGATATGACAAGTCATCTCCTTACTTAGACCTAACTAACAAGAAGGTTATTGGTAAAATGAAGGATGAGACATTAGGAGTCCCCATCGTTGAGTTCGTTGGTTTAAGGTCGAAAATGTATAGCTACATAAAAGAGGACGGAAAAGGTGGGAAGACTGCTAAAGGTATCAAGAAGAGTACCATTAGAAACAACATAAGACACGACAACTATAAAAGTGTCCTAACAAATGGTGAGCAGATGTCTCACATAATTAAAACTATTCGCAGCAAGAGCCACCAACTAGGAAGCTATGAAATAAATAAGATATCCTTAAGCTGCTTTGACGACAAACGACATATACTACCAGACTATGCGTATCTAGCTATGCGTATGGACATTACAAAATAGTTCAGAACTAGCTGTTTAAATTTCTAAAATGTTTTTTAGTCTTGATGTGTTTGTATTTAGAGGTCACATGGTATGACTGATCGCATGTCTCACACACCCACTTATGGGTTCTCATCCACTCTTTAGTTTGAGCGGCTGCTACTAAAGCTTCTTCTTTGGTTTGGTAAATTTTTGGTCTTGCCATTATATATTACTATATATTTTATTTACCCACTCGTTGTAGTATGGATCTCCTCTCCCGTCCCAACCTAGATCCTTGTATACTACGCTATACAGGTTATACTCGAATCGTACCTTGACCTTACCAGGTTTGAGGTCGTTAAGACTACCTCTCAACTCTATACCTCTTCTAGAGCATATTCTTATGACATAGAAAATATATTTCGATATATTCTTGACAATCAACTTGTTTCTTTTAAGAGACCATAGTATTTTTACAAAATCACTGATAACTGTTGGTATGTCACTCTCGTTAACTAGTCTTTTGCTAGTCAACATTCTCTCTAGCCACTTACTGTAACTATGAGCCGATTTCTTGTACATCCAAATGTTAGGTACAAAGTTTCTCACGCGTCCATAGGTAGTCTCTCCACACTTGTTACAACTAAATACACCATCTTCGATTTGGGTTCTGTGGTTACTGCACTCGTAACAGTATGTGGTGTCGTACCACTTTTTTGGTTTTGCGCTCCTACTTCCGTTCTTGATCTCGTCTAATGTGTACCCTAACGTAGTACCACTCCACTTTCTTGGTGTGATCTCATCCAACGTGTACCCAGCGTGGAACATTCTCATTGTACGTTCGTCAACCATCTAAGTTAATATACTATATATACCTTTAGACTATAGTATAGTAACTTTGTTGTTGAGTGTCTCCCACTCACATTTTATTGTTGTGACCTGTTTTAGAGCGTCTGATAGTAGTTGTTCCAACTCTTCTATCTGACTAGTTTGGTAAGAGAGTGTCTCTGTCAAGTTACGCTTTTTATCAAATTCCATAGCCATCTCCTTCAAAGTTTTAGCGCTCATTTCTATAATACTCTATATATTAAGTAACCTAAAGGTAGCCCAACAACTCCGACGAATACCATTTGATACTCTTTCATCTCGTCTGAGGGTTTGTAATAGTCTGATAACTCAGGCTCTTTACTAAATGTCTTCCCATCATACTGTATAGTCAGTACTTGTCTTAGTTGATCCAAAGCGTGGTTCGTGTCGTTTATATCTGCGTTAGCATCTGACAACTGTTGTCTTAATTCCTGGATTTTGTCTCTCTGACGAATCTCATTCTCGTAGAACTTTTCTTTCGCTCTTGCGAGACTCTCCAATGCTTTGTTGTGTCTCTTTATCTCTGTCTCGTAGCCGGTATGGTTTAGCTTGCTGAATATGAACCCAGCTCCTGCGAATGCTATAGCGTTGAACAAACCACCCGCTATCACACTAGCCATTATGTATTACGTTAGATTACTTTGAGAACGGGTCAATAGGTATGTATCCATAACTAAAACCATCATACTCTATCTCACTTACCACTCTCTCTCTCATCTTCCTCTCCTTTGCAGCTTTAGATATAGCAGCCAAGCGTTTGCCTGCCTCTACTCTCTTAGGGTCTTTGGTCCTTGTTGTCGACGTTATAATAGGTACGGACTCACTGTCAGTCATCTATACTATACGTGATATCTAGTCACAGTCATCTCACAGATTATCTAACAGTCATCTCACAGATTATCTCACAGATAGAGTATTCGATGAAAGTATCTTTGGTGATTAGATAGTGTGGTTTCACTCTTGAATCTCCTATTACAGTACTCACACAGAACTCTAGAGTCTCTCATATATGTCTCTATGAAATGTATTATCTCATGTTGGTCTGAGGATAGTAACGTGTTGTACCCTTGTGATCTTAGTCTCCTTAATACCCTCAACTGGTTATCCCTAATAACCCCATTACCTTTCGGTGTTTTGAACTCTATAGCAAAACCGTTGTATCTCTTATGTAGTTGCGGAACTATCAAATCTGGTTGCCCACCACTGTAACCCTTCTTCCATCCATCTACTCTTTTAGCAGATGTGTCTTGGTACTCACCCAACCCTGGGATGACTATTGTTGGATGGTACTCTCTAATATATTTAACTATATCATAATGCAAGTCTGTCTCGTTCATTATTGATAACTGGTTGTATTGTGTGTAAACACCTGTTTTTCTAATAGATGGTAGGACTTCTGTGAATATCCATTTTCTAAAAGTCTCAGCTGACTCTAACTTAGATGAGAATATTAGTCTATACAAACCACTCTCGTTTATTTGCCAAACTCGTCTATTTCGACACTCGGACCCTAAGGTCCCGAGACAGGACCTTAGCTCCCAAACCTCTCTTTTCTCGTCATCTACCACATGTTCTTGTATTGCTTTAGAAGGTCTTTTATAACCTAACACCTCGGCTACTTCTTTTCCGTAGAACCATATATTGTCTCCATCCTTAATAGTCGTGACTGATTCCTCCTCGAAGATGAATTTTCTAACGAGACTCATTACCATATATTATACCACATGTTTTATTTATATGTCTAAACAACTCATCGAAACAGGACCACCAAGTCCCGAATCGGGACCTCATGTGTAAACGACCCTTCTATCGATCACAAACACACTATCAGTAGGGGACCACATGTAGTGTCTTAATATTTTACTACTATTTACACGCTATTAGGACATCTTAATTGTAGTCTTCAAAGTAATAGTTATTTTTTAAGAATAGCTGACCCCCCGTTTTGGGGGGTCAGCTATTCTTAAAAAATAACTGCTCAATACAAACGTTTCCCAACCAACGCCTTGTTTTAAGGTGTCAACTCTCGTCGTCTTTCATGTGGAACACACTCCTGGTTCTGATATGTAGACCGACCGTATGTGGCCGTGTGGGGTTAGTCACCCCTTGTATCTTACCCTATTTTGGAACGTTGGTCTCGTCATACACTTTGTTGTACCTTTTCACCATTCCATTGATTGGTGGACATAAGTCAGTCACATTATCGTCCAACACTTTAACGTCTGAGAGGAACATTGACTCATTGTAAGGAAGACCTCTAAGATACGATCTTAGTTGTGTCAGTATCTTTTTGTAGCTAGTGTGCGCGAACTTACAATGCTCCACTCTACTCGTCAGATTGGATTTAGCCAAGTAGCCTTGAATGATTACACCAGGACCACTAATACAAGCAATGATTAGAGGGTTAGCGGTTATCGATCCAGCTATAATCCCTACTGTCGTTAACCCTATGCTAGTCATGTTTAAAGATAGTTTAATTTTCTTCAACCTTTTGTATTTCCATTTGTAACAGGCTTCTAGTTTGTGGTAGTACGCGTACAAGCGTTTGAGCTCTAGCACCTCTTCCTCTGACATATCCTTTGATATGTGATTGAAAACAACAACTGACTTCTTCCTCATATATCTTAGCTCACATCATATTCCTTCATCATATCTCTACCAACTAATATTATGTCTCGGCTCGTCATGTAGCCAGAGACAATCCTAACACCGTAGAACTCTATCATAGACGGGTACTTGTAGGGTGCGAGTAGTGTTTTTGGTCGATGCACTCCAAAGATCGTTACGTAAGGAGACCCTATCTCTTCGTAATTAGCTGTGAAGTCTGAGTCTGTTGATCTTATGTTGTTCACCTTAACGTAGGAGTTACCCATCCGCCAATGTATTGATATCATATGTCTCTTGGTGGTGTCGATGTTATTTGGGATTGTACACGTGTACTCCTTTGCTGGAGCTCCACCACCATACGATAATTTATCGACTCCTTTGTATCCTATGTATTTGTCCCACGACCCATCATCGTTTGAGATAATCGCCTCCCAATCTTTCGTAGTTACCCTCATGGCTAACCTCGCTACCACAAAAACGGATATGTCACAGTATTGCATACGTGGACAGTTAAAATGTACTCCAGCTTCAAACGGAATTGGAGTTAGTTCGGGGGATAGGAAGCTATGACCGTTGTTAACACCAATAATAGGACCATACGTTGGATCGTATTGTACTAACATGTTCGTTTTATCTCTAATGGTTTTCACTTTATTTGTTCCACTGTGGTATTCCACCATACTCACAGCATGGTTTGTGACGTTAAAATCAAATAGAACGTTATAGGACTGCGTTCTAAAGTATTGCGATAAGTATACGGACTCCAACACTTTTTTATTGATAGCATCCCAATCATCTTCTGGATCTGCTATGTTTTTGAGTGTCCTGAACGCCATATCTATGTCTCCAGACATCCTCCCCACCGCTCACGCTTAACTTAGGGTCACTGTCTAGATGTCTCTTCGCTCTTCTTAGTATTTTGTCGCTCTCGTAGTCTCTGTCCTCAAATCCATAACTTAGACTCATTATGTTATAACACATATTTGCTCACTAAATAGCCAGACACAGCCGAAACCACTAGAATTAGCCCCAACTCTGTCGTGTTGTCACCTGGTGACGCCTTTGATGCCTCCAGACGGTGTGTCACCTTTGGTTTATCAAGTGTCTCCAGGTGCTCTTCCTGGTGTGTCACGTTTGGTGTCAGACGATTCGTCACCTTTGGTTTATCAAGTGTCTCCAGATGCTCTCCACCTTCTTGGTGTACTTTCTTGACCTCTGTCGTTTCTGTGTAGTTTAACCCACTGTTTACTCCAAACTTCATACTATGTGTAGCAGTCTTCAATAGGTTGTTGTACCCAGCGATTTTGTTCTTGAGGATTACAACGTTACTTGGCATTAACCACGTAGACGGTGACAGTGCAAGGTTTTGGACAACGTTAGTGTCTTTAATCGACTTGTTCATGTTGAGAATCCACGTTGAAACGTCGTAGTTTATAACACTGTCCTCCACCAACTTTCGGAACTCTTGTTGAGTCTCTAGACTGCCTGCAGAATCACCAACGACTGACACACGTGTTCTCGCTTGTGCACCAAGTGTAGAGTAAACAAAGGCCTCTATGGACTGATTTAGATATTGTCTCCCAATGTTGGTGAAACCATTCGACACCAGAGGAACGTATCGTTTGTAGTCGTTCTTAACGTCGTTAATCGTGAAGACTCTCTCCTCACCTGTTGTACCATCAGCAAGGACTTTACCCTGGTAGTAATGTTTTTTAGGAATCTTGTCTGTTTTACCATACAATTCTCCAGCATCAAACTCTCTACTTATCGATCTCATACTCTCACCACCTTCCATCCTTCTGAGAAGTCTTCTAACAGTAAAGTACAGATGGAACCTCATCACACTTGTGATAACAGGGTGAACTTCTTGCGAGGGTGATAAGTGTTGTAACGACACTCCACAACAGAAACTTGCACAATATGTTGCAAACACGACTCTATAGTAGCTCTCGTTGTCGTCCCACTTTGACTTTGTCTTTGAAGTGGTGATTTGTAATATTGGTAGCTTTGAGAGAAAGTAGCTCTTTCGATTAACGAAGACTCTAAAGTTATTCACTGGGTAGTTCAACACGTTTTCCGTTGGATAGCCATCCCAAAGTCCCCAGTGGTTCTTGCGACCTTTTGATAATGGTTGGATAGTTCCACCAGATAGCCATATTTCTGGAAACTTGTCGTTGTGACCTTTTGGAGATTTGTTGTTGTTGTGTAGCCAAACCCACATGCTCTTGTCGTTTTTGAAGGTATCACTAGTTATGTTAGTGCTTATGATGTCGTTGTTTCTAAAATATATGTCAACGCCATTAACCTCACCATCTTGTGAGACAGTTGGATCGAACTCAAACTTACTCAAAGTGACGTGAGGGTACTTTTTAACTAGATTCAGCTTAGCCACGCGTATGGCATTAGCTATCTCTTTTTGATTAACTATCATTGGTTTGTTTATAGTTAGATACTTAGTGTACTCCGGGTTACTCTTAAACCTACTTGAGTCTACACTAACGTCACCAATATTAGTTTTCGTCACGAAGAATATATGCATATGCATATTGTCGTCAACGTCAAGAAAAAACCTATTCTTGTCAGCATAAGGATACTTTCTTTTGAACGCATCCATCATAACATACCGTACGTTATATGAGAGTGGTAGTATTGATTAGTGGTTCAACGAAAACTGTAGACCTACCAGAGTCAACTCTAGCAACTAACTTAGACCTTCACTTACTAGTGAAGGAGGCAACCATCTCGCACCTATCTCGCACCTATCTCGCACCTATCTCGCACCTATCTCGCACCTATCTCGCACCTATCTCGCACCTATCTCGCACCTATCTCGCACCTATCTCGCACCTATCTCGCACCTATCTCGCACCTATCTCGCACCTATCTCGCACCTATCTCGCACCTATCTCGCACCTATCTCGCACCTATCTCGCACCTATCTCGCACCTATCTCGCACCTATCTCGCACCTATCTCGCACCTATCTCGCACCTATCTCGCACCTATCTCGCACCTATCTCGCACCTATCTCGCACCTATCTCGCACCTATCTCGCACCTATCTCGCACCCTATCTCGCACCTATCTCGCACCTATCTCGCACCTATCTCGCACCTATCTCGCACCTATCTCGCACCTATCTCGCACCTATCTCGCACCTATCTCGCACCTATCTCGCACCTATCTCGCACCTATCTCGCACCTATCTCGCACCTATCTCGCACCTATCCTCGCACCTATCTCGCACCTATCTCGCACCTATCTCGCACCTATCTCGCACCTATCTCGCACCTATCTCGCACCTATCTCGCACCTATCTTCGCACCTATCTCGCACCTATCTCGCACCTATCTCGCACCTATCTCGCACCTATCTCGCACCTATCTCGCACCTATCTCGCACCTATCTCGCACCTATCTCGCACCTATCTCGCACCTATCTCGCACACTCTCGCACCTATCTCGCACCTATCTCGCACCTATCTCGCACCTATCTCGCACCTATCTCGCACCTATCTCGCACCTATCTCGCACCTATCTCGCACCTATCTCGCACCTAACTCGCACCTATCTCGCACCTATCTCGCACCTATCTCGCACCTATCTCGCACCTATCTCGCACCTATCTCGCACCTATCTCGCACCTATCTCGCACCTATCTCGCACCTATCTCGCACCTATCTCGCACCTATCTCGCACCTATCTCGCACCTATCTCGCACCTATCTCGCACCTATCTCGCACCTATCTCGCACCTATCTCGCACCTATCTCGCACCTATCTCGCACCTATCTCGCACCTATCTCGCACCTATCTCGCACCTATCTCGCACCTATCTCGCACCTATCTCGCACCTATCTCGCACCTATCTCGCACCTATCTCGCACCTATCTCGCACCTATCTCGCACCTATCTCGCACCTATCTCGCACCTATCTCGCACCTATCTCGCACCTATCTCGCACCTATCTCGCACCTATCTCGCACCTATCTCGCACCTATCTCGCACCTATCTCGCACCTATCTCGCACCTATCTCGCACCTATCTCGCACCTATCTCGCACCTATCTCGCACCTATCTCGCACCTATCTCGCACCTATCTCGCACCTATCTCGCACCTATCTCGCACCTATCTCGCACCTATCTCGCACCTATCTCGCACCTATCTCGCACCTATCTCGCACCTATCTCGCACCTATCTCGCACCTATCTCGCACCTATCTCGCACCTATCTCGCACCTATCTCGCACCTATCTCGCACCTATCTCGCACCTATCTCGCACCTATCTCGCACCTATCTCGCACCTATCTCGCACCTATCTCGCACCTATCTCGCACCTATCTCGCACCTATCTCGCACCTATCTCGCACCTATCTCGCACCTATCTCGCACCTATCTCGCACCTATCTCGCACCTATCTCGCACCTATCTCGCACCTATCTCGCACCTATCTCGCACCTATCTCGCACCTATCTCGCACCTATCTCGCACCTATCTCGCACCTATCTCGCACCTATCTCGCACCTATCTCGCACCTATCTCGCACCTATCTCGCACCTATCTCGCACCTATCCTCGCACCTATCTCGCACCTATCTCGCACCTATCTCGCACCTATCTCGCACCTATCTCGCACCTATCTCGCACCTATCTCGCACCTATCTCGCACCTATCTCGCACCTATCTCGCACCTATCTCGCACCTATCTCGCACCTATCTCGCACCTATCTCGCACCTATCTCGCACCTATCTCGCACCTATCTCGCACCTATCTCGCACCTATCTCGCACCTATCTCGCACCTATCTCGCACCTATCTCGCACCTATCTCGCACCTATCTCGCCCCTATCTCGCACCTATCTCGCACCTATCTCGCACCTATCTCGCACCTATCTCGCACCTATCTCGCACCTATCTCGCACCTATCTCGCACCTATCTCGCACCTATCTCGCACCTATCTCGCACCTATCTCGCACCTATCTCGCACCTATCTCGCACCTATCTCGCACCTATCTCGCACCTATCTCGCACCTATCTCGCACCTATCTCGCACCTATCTCGCACCTATCTCGCACCTATCTCGCACCTATCTCGCACCTATCTCGCACCTATCTCGCACCTATCTCGCACCTATCTCGCACCTATCTCGCACCTATCTCGCACCTATCTCGCACCTATCTCGCACCTATCTCGCACCTATCTCGCACCTATCTCGCACCTATCTCGCACCTATCTCGCACCTATCTCGCACCTATCTCGCACCTATCTCGCACCTATCTCGCACCTATCTCGCACCTATCTCGCACCTATCTCGCACCTATCTCGCACCTATCTCGCACCTATCTCGCACCTATCTCGCACCTATCTCGCACCTATCTCGCACCTATCTCGCACCTATCTCGCACCTATCTCGCACCTATCTCGCACCTATCTCGCACCTATCTCGCACCTATCTCGCACCTATCTCGCACCTATCTCGCACCTATCTCGCACCTATCTCGCACCTATCTCGCACCTATCTCGCACCTATCTCGCACCTATCTCGCACCTATCTCGCACCTATCTCGCACCTATCTCGCACCTATCTCGCACCTATCTCGCACCTATCTCGCACCTATCTCGCACCTATCTCGCACCTATCTCGCACCTATCTCGCACCTATCTCGCACCTATCTCGCACCTATCTCGCACCTATCTCGCACCTATCTCGCACCTATCTCGCACCTATCTCGCACCTATCTCGCACCTATCTCGCACCTATCTCGCACCTATCTCGCACCTATCTCGCACCTATCTCGCACCTATCTCGCACCTATCTCGCACCTATCTCGCACCTATCTCGCACCTATCTCGCACCTATCTCGCACCTATCTCGCACCTATCTCGCACCTATCTCGCACCTATCTCGCACCTATCTCGCACCTATCTCGCACCTATCTCGCACCTATCTCGCACCTATCTCGCACCTATCTCGCACCTATCTCGCACCTATCTCGCACCTATCTCGCACCTATCTCGCACCTATCTCGCACCTATCTCGCACCTATCTCGCACCTATCTCGCACCTATCTCGCACCTATCTCGCACCTATCTCGCACCTATCTCGCACCTATCTCGCACCTATCTCGCACCTATCTCGCACCTATCTCGCACCTATCTCGCACCTATCTCGCACCTATCTCGCACCTATCTCGCACCTATCTCGCACCTATCTCGCACCTATCTCGCACCTATCTCGCACCTATCTCGCACCTATCTCGCACCTATCTCGCACCTATCTCGCACCTATCTCGCACCTATCTCGCACCTATCTCGCACCTATCTCGCACCTATCTCGCACCTATCTCGCACCTATCTCGCACCTATCTCGCACCTATCTCGCACCTATCTCGCACCTATCTCGCACCTATCTCGCACCTATCTCGCACCTATCTCGCACCTATCTCGCACCTATCTCGCACCTATCTCGCACCTATCTCGCACCTATCTCGCACCTATCTCGCACCTATCTCGCACCTATCTCGCACCTATCTCGCACCTATCTCGCACCTATCTCGCACCTATCTCGCACCTATCTCGCACCTATCTCGCACCTATCTCGCACCTATCTCGCACCTATCTCGCACCTATCTCGCACCTATCTCGCACCTATCTCGCACCTATCTCGCACCTATCTCGCACCTATCTCGCACCTATCTCGCACCTATCTCGCACCTATCTCGCACCTATCTCGCACCTATCTCGCACCTATCTCGCACC
This sequence comes from Chrysogorgia sp. JL179-B06, assembly GCA_035772405.1. Taxonomy (NCBI): domain Eukaryota; kingdom Metazoa; phylum Cnidaria; class Anthozoa; order Scleralcyonacea; family Chrysogorgiidae; genus Chrysogorgia; species Chrysogorgia sp. JL179-B06. Next base: position 560,905 of record JAYKKM010000362.1, on the reverse strand, counting down.
TATCTCGCACCTATCTCGCACCTATCTCGCACCTATCTCGCACCTATCTCGCACCTATCTCGCACCTATCTCGCACCTATCTCGCACCTATCTCGCACCTATCTCGCACCTATCTCGCACCTATCTCGCACCTATCTCGCACCTATCTCGATCTCGCACCTATCTCGCACCTATCTCGCACCTATCTCGCACCTATCTCGCACCTATCTCGCACCTATCTCGCACCTATCTCGCACCTATCTCGCACCTATCTCGCACCTATCTCGCACCTATCTCGCACCTATCTCGCACCTATCTCGCACCTATCTCGCACCTATCTCGCACCTATCTCGCACCTATCTCGCACCTATCTCGCACCTATCTCGCACCTATCTCGCACCTATCTCGCACCTATCTCGCACCTATCTCGCACCTATCTCGCACCTATCTCGCACCTATCTCGCACCTATCTCGCACCTATCTCGCACCTATCTCGCACCTATCTCGCACCTATCTCGCACCTATCTCGCACCTATCTCGCACCTATCTCGCACCTATCTCGCACCTATCTCGCACCTATCTCGCACCTATCTCGCACCTATCTCGCACCTATCTCGCACCTATCTCGCACACTATCTCGCACCTATCTCGCACCTATCTCGCACCTATCTCGCACCTATCTCGCACCTATCTCGCACCTATCTCGCACCTATCTCGCACCTATCTCGCACCTATCTCGCACCTATCTCGCACCTATCTCGCACCTATCTCGCACCTATCTCGCACCTATCTCGCACCTATTCTCGCACCTATCTCGCAGCACCTATCTCGCACCTATCTCGCACCTATCTCGCACCTATCTCGCACCTATCTCGCACCTATCTCGCACCTATCTCGCACACTATCTCGCACCTATCTCGCACCTATCTCGCACACTATCTCGCACCTATCTCGCACCTATCTCGCACCTATCTCGCACCTCTCGCACCTATCTCGCACCTATCTCGCACCTATCTCGCACCTATCTCGCACCTATCTCGCACCTATCTCGCACCTATCTCGCACCTATCTCGCACCTATCTCGCACCTATCTCGCACCTATCTCGCACCTATCTCGCACCTATCTCGCACCTATCTCGCACCTATCTCGCACCTATCTCGCACCTATCTCGCACCTATCTCGCACCTATCTCGCACCCTATCTCGCACCTATCTCGCACCTATCTCGCACCTATCTCGCACCTATCTCGCACCTATCTCGCACCTATCTCGCACCTAATCTCGCACCTATCTCGCACCTATCTCGCACCTATCTCGCACCTATCTCGCACCTATCTCGCACCTATCTCGCACCTATCTCGCACACTATCTCGCACCTATCTCGCACCTATCTCGCACCTATCTCGCACCTATCTCGCAACCTATCTCGCACCTATCTCGCACCTATCTCGCACCTATCTCGCACCTATCTCGCACCTATCTCGCACCTATCTCGCACCTATCTCGCACCTATCTCGCACCTATCTCGCACCTATCTCGCACCTATCTCGCACACTATCTCGCACCTATCTCGCACCTATCTCGCACCTATCTCGCACCTATCTCGCACCTATCTCGCACCTATCTCGCACCTATCTCGCACCTATCTCCGCACCTATCTCGCACCTTATCTCGGCACCTATCTCGCACCTATCTCGCACCTATCTCGCACCTATCTCGCACCTATCTCGCACCTATCTCGCACCTATCTCGCACCTATCTCGCACCTATCTCGCACCTATCTCGCACCTATCTCGCACCTATCTCGCACCTATCTCGCACCTATCTCGCACCTATCTCGCACCTATCTCGCACCTATCTCGCACCTATCTCGCACCTATCTCGCACCTATCTCGCACCTATCTCGCACCTATCTCGCACCTATCTCGCACCTATCTCGCACCTATCTCGCACCCTATCTCGCACCTATCTCGCACCTATCTCGCACCTATCTCGCACCTATCTCGCACCTATCTCGCACCTATCTCGCACCTATCTCGCACCTATCTCGCACCTATCTCGCACCTATCTCGCACCTATCTCGCACCTATCTCGCACCTATCTCGCACCTATCTCGCACCTATCTCGCACCTATCTCGCACCTATCTCGCAACCTATCTCGCACCTATCTCGCACCCTATCTCGCACCTATCTCGCACCTATCTCGCACCTATCTCGCACCTATCTCGCACCTATCTCGCACCTATCTCGCACCTATCTCGCACCTATCTCGCACCTATCTCGCACCTATCCTCGCACCTATCTCGCACCTATCTCGCACCTATCTCGCACCTATCTCGCACCTATCTCGCCACCTATCTCGCACCTATCTCGCACCTATCTCGCACCTATCTCGCACCTATCTCGCACCTATCTCGCACCTATCTCGCACCTATCTCGCACCTATCTCGCACCTATCTCGCACCTATCTCGCACCTATCTCGCACCTATCTCGCACCTATCTCGCACCTATCTCGCACCTATCTCAGCACCTATCTCGCACCTATCTCGCACCTATCTCGCACCTATCTCGCACCTATCTCGCACCTATCTCGCACCTATCTCGCACCTATCTCGCACCTATCTCGCACCTATCTCGCACCTATCTCGCACCTATCTCGCACCTATCTCGCACCAATCTCGCACCTATCTCGCACCTATCTCGCACCCTATCTCGCACCTATCTCGCACCTATCTCGCACCTATCTCGCACCTATCTCGCACCTATCTCGCACCTATCTCGCACCTATCTCGCACCTATCTCGCACCTATCTCGCACCTATCTCGCACCCTATCTCGCACCTATCTCGCACCTATCTCGCACCTATCTCGCACCTATCTCGCACCTATGCTCGCACCTATCTCGCACCTATCTCGCACCTATCTCGCACCTATCTCGCACCTATCTCGCACCTATCTCGCACCTATCTCGCACCTATCTCGCACCTATCTCGCACCTATCTCGCACCTATCTCGCACCTATCTCGCACCTATCTCGCACCTATCTCGCACCTATCTCGCACCTATCTCGCACGCCTATCTCGCACCTATCTCGCACCTATCTCGCACCTATCTCGCACCTATCTCGCACCTATCTCGCACCTATCTCGCACCTATCTCGCACCTATCTCGCACCTATCTCGCACCTATCTCGCACCTATCTCGCACCTATCTCGCACCTATCTCGCACCTATCTCGCACCTATCTCGCACCTATCTCGCACCTATCTCGCACCTATCTCGCACCTATCTCGCACCTATCTCGCACCTATCTCGCACCTATCTCGCACCTATCTCGCACCTATCTCGCACCTATCTCGCACCTATCTCGCACCTATCTCGCACCTCTATCCTCGCACCTATCTCGCACCTATCTCGCACCTATCTCGCACCTATCTCGCACCTATCTCGCACCTATCTCGCACCTATCTCGCACCTATCTCGCACGCTATCTCGCACCTATCTCGCACCTATCTCGCACCTATCTCGCACCTATCTCGCACCTATCTCGCACCTATCTCGCACCTATCTCGCACCTATCTCGCACCTATCTCGCACCTATCTCGCACACTATCTCGCACCTATCTCGCACCTATCTCGCACCTATCTCGCACCTATCTCGCACCTATCTCTCGCACCTATCTCGCACCTATCTCGCACCTATCTCGCACCTATCTCGCACCTATCTCGCACCTATCTCGCACCTATCTCGCACCTATCTCGCACCTATCTCGCACCTATCACGCACCTATCTCGCACCTATCTCGCACCTATCTCGCACCTATCTCGCACCTATCTCGCACCTATCTCGCACCTATCTCGCACCTATCTCGCACCTATCTCGCACCTATCTCGCACCTATCTCGCACCTATCTCGCACCTATCTCGCACCTATCTCGCACCTATCTCGCACCTATCTCGCACCTATCTCGCACCTATCTCGCACCTATCTCGCACCTATCTCGCACCTATCTCGCACCTATCTCGCACCTATCTCGCACCTATCTCGCACCTATCTCGCACCTATCTCGCACCTATCTCGCACCTATCTCGCACCTATCTCGCACCTATCTCGCACCTATCTCGCACCTATCTCGCACCTATCTCGCACCTATCTCGCACCTATCTCGCACCTATCTCGCACCTATCTCGCACACTATCTCGCACCTATCTCGCACCTATCTCGCACCTATCTCGCACCTATCTCGCACCTATCTCGCACCTATCTCGCACCTATCTCGCACCTATCTCGCACCTATCTCGCACCTATCTCGCACCTATCTCGCACCTATCTCGCACCTATCTCGCACCTATCTCGCACCTATCTCGCACCTATCTCGCACCTATCTCGCACCTATCTCGCACCTATCTCGCACCTATCTCGCACCTATCTCGCACCTATCTCGCACCTATCTCGCACCTATCTCGCACCTATCTCGCACCTATCTCGCACCTATCTCGCACCTATCTCGCACCTATCTCGCACCTATCTCGCACCTATCTCGCACCTATCTCGCACCTATCTCGCACCTATCTCGCACCTATCTCGCACCTATCTCGCACCTATCTCGCACCTATCTCGCACCTATCTCGCACCTATCTCGCACCTATCTCGCACCTATCTCGCACCTATCTCGCACCTATCTCGCACCTATCTCGCACCTATCTCGCACCTATCTCGCACCTATCTCGCACCTATCTCGCACACTATCTCGCACCTATCTCGCACCTATCTCGCACCTATCTCGCACCTATCTCGCACCTATCTCGCACCTATCTCGCACCTATCTCGCACCTAACTCGCACCTATCTCGCACCTATCTCGCACCTATCTCGCACCTATATCGCACCTATCTCGCACCTATCTCGCACCTAATCTCGCACCTATCTCACGCACCTATCTCGCACCTATCTCGCACCTATCTCGCACCTATCTCGCACCTATCTCGCACCTATCTCGCACCTATCTCGCACCTATCTCGCACCTATCTCGCACCTATCTCGCACCTATCTCGCACCTATCTCGCACCTATCTCGCACCTATCTCGCACCTATCTCGCACCTATCCTCGCAACCTATCTCGCACCTATCTCGCACCTATCTCGCACCTATCTCGCACCTATCTCGCACCTATCTCGCACCTATCTCGCACCTATCTCGCACCTATCTCGCACCTATCTCGCACCTATCTCGCACCTATCTCGCACCTATCTCGCACCTATCTCGCACCTATCTCGCACCTATCTCGCACCTATCTCGCACCTATCTCGCACCTATCTCGCACCTATCTCGCACCTATCTCGCACCTATCTCGCACCTATCTCGCACCTATCTCGCACCTATCTCGCACCTATCTCGCACCTATCTCGCACCTATCTCGCACCTATCTCGCACCTATCTCGCACACTATCTCGCACCTATCTCGCACCTATCTCGCACCTATCTCGCACCTATCTCGCACCTATCTCGCACCTATCTCGCACCTATCTCGCACCTATCTCGCACCTATCTCGCATCTATCTCGCACCTATCTCGCACCTATCTCGCACCTATCTCGCACCTATCTCGCACCTATCTCGCACCTATCTCGCACCTATCTCGCACCTATCTCGCACCTATCTCGCACCTATCTCGCACCTATCTCGCACCTATCTCGCACCTATCTCGCACCCTATCTCGCACCTATCTCGCACCTATCTCGCACCTATCTCGCACCTATCTCGCACCTATCTCGCACCTATCTCGCACCTATCTCGCACCTATCTCGCACCTATCTCGCACCTATCTCGCACCTATCTCGCACCTATCTCGCACCTATCTCGCACCTATCTCGCACCCTATCTCGCACCTATCTCGCACCTATCTCGCACCTATCTCGCACCTATCTCGCACACTATCTCGCACCTATCTCGCACCTATCTACGCACCTATCTCGCACCTATCTCGCACCTATCCGCACCTATCTCGCACCTATCTCGCACCTATCTCGCACCTATCTCGCACCTATCTCGCACCTATCTCGCACCTATCTCGCACCTATCTCGCACCTATCTCGCACCTATCTCGCACCTATCTCGCACCTATCTCGCACCTATCTCGCACCTATCTCGCACCTATCTCGCACCTATCTCGCACCTATCTCGCACCTATCTCGCACCTATCTCGCACCTATCTCGCACACTATCTCGCACCTATCTCCACCCTATCTCGCACCTATCTCGCACCTATCTCGCACCTATCTCGCACCTATCTCGCACCCTAGCTCGCACCTATCTCGCACCTATCTCGCACCTATCTCGCACCTATCTCGCACCTATCTCGCACCTATCTCGCACCTATCTCGCACCTATCTCGCACCTATCTCGCACCTATCTCGCACCTATCTCGCACACTATCTCGCACCTATCTCGCACCTATCTCGCACCTATCTCGCACCTATCTCGCACCTATCTCGCACCTTATCTCGCACCTATCTCGCACCTATCTCGCACCTATCTCGCACCTATCTCGCACCTATCTCGCACCTATCTCGCACCTATCTCGCACCTATCTCGCACCTATCTCGCACCTATCTCGCACACTATCTCGCACCTATCTCGCACCTATCTCGCACCTATCTCGCACCTATCTCGCACCTATCTCGCACCTATCTCGCACCTATCTCGCACCTATCTCGCACCTATCTCGCACCTATCTCGCACCTATCTCGCACCTATCTCGCACCTATCTCGCACCTATCTCGCACCTATCTCGCACCTATCTCGCACCTATCTCGCACCTATCTCGCACCTATCTCGCACCTATCTCGCACCTATCTCGCACCTATCTCGCACCTATCCTCGCACCTATCTCGCACCTATCTCGCACCTATCTCGGCACCTATCTCGCACCTATCTCGCACCTATCTCGCACCTATCTCGCACCTATCTCGCACCTATCTCGCACCTATCTCGCACCTATCTCGCACCTAGCTCGCACCTATCTCGCACCTATCTCGCACCTATCTCGCACCTATCTCGCACCTATCTCGCACCTATCTCGCACCTATCTCGCACCTATCTCGCACCTATCTCGCACCTATCTCGCACCTATCTCGCACCTATCTTCGCACCTATCTCGCACCTATCTCGCACCTATCTCGCACCTATCTCGCACCTATCTCGCACCTATCTCGCACCTATCTCGCACCTATCTCGCACCTATCTCGCACCTATCTCGCACCTATCTCGCACCTATCTCGCACCTAACTCGCACCTATCTCGCACCTATCTCGCACCTATCTCGCACCTATCTCGCACCTATCTCGCACCTATCTCGCACCTATCTCGCACCTATCTCGCACCTATCTCGCACCTATCTCGCACCTATCTCGCACCTATCTCGCACCTATCTCGCACCTATCTCGCACCTATCTCGCACCTATCTCGCACCTATCTCGGCACCTATCTCGCACCTATCTCGCACCTATCTCGCACCTATCTCGCACCTATCTCGCACCTATCTCGCACCTATCTCGCACCTATCTCGCACCTATCTCGCACCTATCTCGCACCTATCTCGCACCTATCTCGCACCTATCTCGCACCTATCTCGCACCTAGCTCGCACCTATCTCGCACTATCTCGCACCTATCTCGCACCTATCTCGCACCTATCTCGCACCTATCTCGCACCTATCTCGCACCTATCTCGCACCTATCTCGCACCTATCTCGCACCTATCTCGCACCTATCTCGCACCTATCTCGCACCTATCTCGCACCTATCTCGCACCTATCTCGCACCTATCTCGCACCTATCTCGCACCTATCTCGCACCTAATCTCGCACCTATCTCGCACCTATCTCGCACCTATCTCGCACCTATCTCGCACCTATCTCGCACCTATCTCGCACCTATCTCGCACCTATCTCGCACCTATCTCGCACCTATCTCGCACCTATCTCGCACCTATCTCGCACCTATCTCTCGCACCTATCTCGCACCTATCTCGCACCTATCTCGCACCTATCTCGCACCTATCTCGCACCTATCTCGCACCTATCTCGCACCTATCTCGCACCTATCTCGCCACCTATCTCGCACCTATCTCGCACCCTATCTCGCACCTATCTCGCACCTATCTCGCACCTATCTCGCACCTATCTCGCACCCTATCTCGCACCTATCTCGCACCTATCTCGCACCTATCTCGCACCTATCTCGCACCTATCTCGCACCTATCTCGCACCTATCTCGCACCTATCTCGCACCTATCTCGCACCTATCTCGCACCTATCTCGCACCTATCTCGCACCTATCTCGCACCTATCTCGCACCTATCTCGCACCTATCTCGCACCTATCTCGCACCTATCTCGCACCTATCTCGCACCTATCTCGCACCTATCTCGCACCTATCTCGCACCTATCTCGCACCTATCTCGCACCTATCTCGCACCTATCTCGCACCTATCTCGCACCTATCTCGCACCTATCTCGCACCTATCTCGCACCTATCTCGCACCTATCTCGCACCTATCTCGCACCTATCTCGCACCTAACTCGCACCTATCTCGCACCTATCTCGCACCTATCTCGCACCTATCTCGCACCTATCTCGCACCTATCTCGCACCTATCTCGCACCTATCTCGCACCTATCTCGCACCTATCTCGCACCCTATCTCGCACCTATCTCGCACCTATCTCGCACCTATCTCGCACCTATCTCGCACCCTATCTCGCACCTATCTCGCACCTATCTCGCACCTATCTCGCACCTATCTCGCACCTATCTCGCACCTATCTCGCACCTATCTCGCACCTATCTCGCACCTATCTCGCACCTATCTCGCACCTATCTCGCACCTATCTCCGCACCTATCTCGCACCTATCTCGCACCTATCTCGCACCTATCTCGCACCTATCTCGCACCTATCTCGCACCTATCTCGCACCTATCTCGCACCTATCTCGCACCTATCTCGCACCTATCTCGCACCTATCTCGCACCTATCTCGCACCTATCTCGCACCTATCTCGCACCTATCTCGCACCTATCTCGCACCTATCTCGCACCTATCTCGCACCTATCTCGCACACTATCTCGCACCTATCTCGCACCTATCTCGCACCTATCTCGCACCTATCTCGCACCTATCTCGCACCTATCTCGCACCTATCTCGCACCTATCTCGCACCTATCTCGCACCTATCTCGCACCTATCTCGCACCTATCTCGCACCTATCTCGCACCTATCTCGCACCTATCTCGCACCTATCTCGCACCTATCTCGCACCTATCTCGCACCTATCTCGCACCTATCTCGCACCTATCTCGCACCTATCTCGCACCTATCTCGCACCTATCTCGCACCTATCTCGCACCTATCTCGCACCTATCTCGCACCTATCTCGCACCTATCTCGCACCTATCTCGCACCTATCTCGCACCTATCTCGCACCTATCTCGCACCTATCTCGCACCTATCTCGCACCTATCTCGCACCTATCTCGCACCTATCTCGCACCTATCTCGCACCTATCTCGCACCTATCTCGCACCTATCTCGCACCTATCTCGCACCTATCTCGCACCTATCTCGCACCTATCTCGCACCTATCTCGCACCTATCTCGCACCTATCTCGCACCTATCTCGCACCTATCTCGCACCTATCTCGCACCTATCTCGCACCTATCTCGCACCTATCTCGCACCTATCTCGCACCTATCTCGCACCTATCTCGCACCTATCTCGCACCTATCTCGCACCTATCTCGCACCTATCTCGCACCTATCTCGCACCTATCTCGCACCTATCTCGCACCTATCTCGCACCTATCTCGCACCTATCTCGCACCTATCTCGCACCTATCTCGCACCTATCTCGCACCTATCTCGCACCTATCTCGCACCTATCTCGCACCTATCTCGCACCTATCTCGCACCTATCTCGCACCTATCTCGCACCTATCTCGCACCTATCTCGCACCTATCTCGCACCTATCTCGCACCTATCTCGCACCTATCTCGCACCTATCTCGCACCTATCTCGCACCTATCTCGCACCTATCTCGCACCTATCTCGCACCTATCTCGCACCTATCTCGCACCTATCTCGCACCTATCTCGCACCTATCTCGCACCTATCTCGCACCTATCTCGCACCTATCTCGCACCTATCTCGCACCTATCTCGCACCTATCTCGCACCTATCTCGCACCTATCTCGCACCTATCTCGCACCTATCTCGCACCTATCTCGCACCTATCTCGCACCTATCTCGCACCTATCTCGCACCTATCTCGCACCTATCTCGCACCTATCTCGCACCTATCTCGCACCTATCTCGCACCTATCTCGCACCTATCTCGCACCTATCTCGCACCTATCTCGCACCTATCTCGCACCTATCTCGCACCTATCTCGCACCTATCTCGCACCTATCTCGCACCTATCTCGCACCTATCTCGCACCTATCTCGCACCTATCTCGCACCTATCTCGCACCTATCTCGCACCTATCTCGCACCTATCTCGCACCTATCTCGCACCTATCTCGCACCTATCTCGCACCTATCTCGCACCTATCTCGCACCTATCTCGCACCTATCTCGCACCTATCTCGCACCTATCTCGCACCTATCTCGCACCTATCTCGCACCTATCTCGCACCTATCTCGCACCTATCTCGCACCTATCTCGCACCTATCTCGCACCTATCTCGCACCTATCTCGCACCTATCTCGCACCTATCTCGCACCTATCTCGCACCTATCTCGCACCTATCTCGCACCTATCTCGCACCTATCTCGCACCTATCTCGCACCTATCTCGCACCTATCTCGCACCTATCTCGCACCTATCTCGCACCTATCTCGCACCTATCTCGCACCTATCTCGCACCTATCTCGCACCTATCTCGCACCTATCTCGCACCTATCTCGCACCTATCTCGCACCTATCTCGCACCTATCTCGCACCTATCTCGCACCTATCTCGCACCTATCTCGCACCTATCTCGCACCTATCTCGCACCTATCTCGCACCTATCTCGCACCTATCTCGCACCTATCTCGCACCTATCTCGCACCTATCTCGCACCTATCTCGCACCTATCTCGCACCTATCTCGCACCTATCTCGCACCTATCTCGCACCTATCTCGCACCTATCTCGCACCTATCTCGCACCTATCTCGCACCTATCTCGCACCTATCTCGCACCTATCTCGCACCTATCTCGCACCTATCTCGCACCTATCTCGCACCTATCTCGCACCTATCTCGCACCTATCTCGCACCTATCTCGCACCTATCTCGCACCTATCTCGCACCTATCTCGCACCTATCTCGCACCTATCTCGCACCTATCTCGCACCTATCTCGCACCTATCTCGCACCTATATCTCGCACCTATCTCGCACCTATCTCGCACCTATCTCGCACCTATCTCGCACCTATCTCGCACCTATCTCGCACCTATCTCGCACCTATCTCGCACCTATCTCGCACCTATCTCGCACCTATCTCGCACCTATCTCGCACCTATCTCGCACCTATCTCGCACCTATCTCGCACCTATCTCGCACCTATCTCGCACCTATCTCGCACCTATCTCGCACCTATCTCGCACCTATCTCGCACCTATCTCGCACCTATCTCGCACCTATCTCGCACCTATCTCGCACCTATCTCGCACCTATCTCGCACCTATCTCGCACCTATCTCGCACCTATCTCGCACCTATCTCGCACCTATCTCGCACCTATCTCGCACCTATCTCGCACCTATCTCGCACCTATCTCGCACCTATCTCGCACCTATCTCGCACCTATCTCCGCACCTATCTCGCACCTATCTCGCACCTATCTCGCACCTATCTCGCACCTATCTCGCACCTATCTCGCACCTATCTCGCACCTATCTCGCACCTATCTCGCACCTATCTCGCACCTATCTCGCACCTATCTCGCACCTATCTCGCACCTATCTCGCACCTATCTCGCACCTATCTCGCACCTATCTCGCACCTATCTCGCACCTATCTCGCACCTATCTCGCACCTATCTCGCACCTATCTCGCACCTATCTCGCACCTATCTCGCACCTATCTCGCACCTATCTCGCACCTATCTCGCACCTATCTCGCACCTATCTCGCACCTATCTCGCACCTATCTCGCACCTATCTCGCACCTATCTCGCACCTATCTCGCACCTATCTCGCACCTATCTCGCACCTATCTCGCACCTATCTCGCACCTATCTCGCACCTATCTCGCACCTATCTCGCACCTATCTCGCACCTATCTCGCACCTATCTCGCACCTATCTCGCACCTATCTCGCACCTATCTCGCACCTATCTCGCACCTATCTCGCACCTATCTCGCACCTATCTCGCACCTATCTCGCACCTATCTCGCACCTATCTCGCACCTATCTCGCACCTATCTCGCACCTATCTCGCACCTATCTCGCACCTATCTCGCACCTATCTCGCACCTATCTCGCACCTATCTCGCACCTATCTCGCACCTATCTCGCACCTATCTCGCACCTATCTCGCACCTATCTCGCACCTATCTCGCACCTATCTCGCACCTATCTCGCACCTATCTCGCACCTATCTCGCACCTATCTCGCACCTATCTCGCACCTATCTCGCACCTATCTCGCACCTATCTCGCACCTATCTCGCACCTATCTCGCACCTATCTCGCACCTATCTCGCACCTATCTCGCACCTATCTCGCACCTATCTCGCACCTATCTCGCACCTATCTCGCACCTATCTCGCACCTATCTCGCACCTATCTCGCACCTATCTCGCACCTATCTCGCACCTATCTCGCACCTATCTCGCACCTATCTCGCACCTATCTCGCACCTATCTCGCACCTATCTCGCACCTATCTCGCACCTATCTCGCACCTATCTCGCACCTATCTCGCACCTATCTCGCACCTATCTCGCACCTATCTCGCACCTATCTCGCACCTATCTCGCACCTATCTCGCACCTATCTCGCACCTATCTCGCACCTATCTCGCACCTATCTCGCACCTATCTCGCACCTATCTCGCACCTATCTCGCACCTATCTCGCACCTATCTCGCACCTATCTCGCACCTATCTCGCACCTATCTCGCACCTATCTCGCACCTATCTCGCACCTATCTCGCACCTATCTCGCACCTATCTCGCACCTATCTCGCACCTATCTCGCACCTATCTCGCACCTATCTCGCACCTATCTCGCACCTATCTCGCACCTATCTCGCACCTATCTCGCACCTATCTCGCACCTATCTCGCACCTATCTCGCACCTATCTCGCACCTATCTCGCACCTATCTCGCACCTATCTCGCACCTATCTCGCACCTATCTCGCACCTATCTCGCACCTATCTCGCACCTATCTCGCACCTATCTCGCACCTATCTCGCACCTATCTCGCACCTATCTCGCACCTATCTCGCACCTATCTCGCACCTATCTCGCACCTATCTCGCACCTATCTCGCACCTATCTCGCACCTATCTCGCACCTATCTCGCACCTATCTCGCACCTATCTCGCACCTATCTCGCACCTATCTCGCACCTATCTCGCACCTATCTCGCACCTATCTCGCACCTATCTCGCACCTATCTCGCACCTATCTCGCACCTATCTCGCACCTATCTCGCACCTATCTCGCACCTATCTCGCACCTATCTCGCACCTATCTCGCACCTATCTCGCACCTATCTCGCACCTATCTCGCACCTATCTCGCACCTATCTCGCACCTATGCTTTTCTTTAATACTGAAGCCCACCACATCCCCTGCCCTAGTTGGGGTCCTGAATTAATAGACTAGTGAGAAAGACCAAGAATGTGGGACTAGAAATTGAGTGTTACACGCATGCGCTACAACTGTACTGTACTTATTGGTGATAATTTATTTTGTTCGGCAATATTGTTTATTTTGGACATGTTCGTTTTCCAGCTTTTTTTAGGAAAACTAAGTAAGCTACAACAATAAGCTATAACCTTGTAAAGCTTACTTTTTCTCAACAAAACGTTCGAAGAGCGCCTTATAATATATATACAAAAATATAATTTGGCCGCCATCTTCAAAAACAGTATCGTAATTTTAATAACCCGAATACGTCGAGCGTTTTCTTAACAAATAATCAACCCTACAAGCTCTCTTATACCTCAAAACAAAGATAATTTATCTGTCAACAATATACGTAAACGTTATTGTGCTATCGAACATGCCTTGATATTCGTGATATGTCATAATCCGTGTATATTGTTTACATGATCAAGCGCGGGGTTTCCACTGAGTGCTTCGAAAACATTTGTTATTAATACATCAGAAATTTAAATTTTGAAAGTACTTCTACATGCTCATACAATTTAATACTTTCCAAAATAATTTAGCTGACTTAACGCTTTCTACCCAATCTGAGGCTGTATACAAAACACGCTGTAAATAGCAAAAGCTCGATTTTGCGAGTTCTGTTGCACCTTTTTAATAGACGAGGTTGTTGACATTCAAATGAGTTCTTTCTTCACTTCTGTTAACTGTTCTGAGGTAATTCTGTAATATTTTTTTTATATTAAAAAGCTTTGTTGTCTGTGTTGTTTATTGTTATATCTGTATACAAAATATTAGTCGATGCTATTAAATCAACAGTTTATTGTTTCACATGCAATGAATGTTGCCATCGAATAATCCTGTTGCACTTTATATTTTGCCTGTAAGCTTAAATGGGGCTCCAAAATGTGGTGGGTTATCAGTAACTCTAGCTGTATCGATATTTGTTCATATTATGCGAATGTTTACAAATGAACATAGTGTATAAATCTCTGACACCCATCCCAACTATCAAAATGAAAGAGTAAATAGTTTGTTATTGTTTGTTGGTTTACCAATGACAGCCTGTCCAGCCATATGAACATTGTCACTATTATTACTTGGTCTGCACAGCCAGATTCAAACTAATTTTTGGCTTTCATGATTACTGTAGGTGTACATGGAGGCAAGCTAGCTCACTTAAACCGAGATAGTAATTAGTCCTGATATTACATGAGGCAGCTAGCCCACTTGTCAGACTGACAAGGGGGGGTGTTGGGGGGGGGGGGGCTAGCCCCCTCTGGCACCACCCCTGTAACCACCCCTGTATCTCCTCTATACACTGTAATATATTATGTTATAATGGCAAAGTGAGAACAAAAAGACCATTTTACCAGGAGGGGTAAGGAAACAAGAAGTAAAATCAGGGGGCAGAGAAACGGAAAGTGAAACCAGATGGGGTAAGGAAATAGGAAGTGGAACCAGTAGGGGAAAGATAACAGGAAAATGGAAATGGAATCAGGAAGGGAAGAAGGAAGTGGTCAGGAGATAAGGAAAGAAGAGGTGGACATGGAATGCAACAATACTAGGGGTGTAATACCATGATGACCTCGGGTTCTTTTGTTCTCGCCGGGTGGTTTAATCACGATATTCCCGGCTTTAGCGGGGAGATCTCTAAATCTCCCGGCAAAGCCGGGCAGATTTCTAATTTCTCCCTGATTAAAATTCATGAGCCAAAATTCAAAGACACGACAAAGAGTTTTGTTAATACGTTTTACACAACAAACAAAATAATTACACTACAATGTTAATGACAGTAAGATAAAGTGTTAATTAGTCGACTTATTAATATTCACTTTTCACTAAACATTTCACACAATTTATATATTAATTTCCTACAATGGAAAATTGTTGAATACATCACTGATCATGCATTGTATTACACAATACTCCTACTATCAATTAGTTTTGTACAATGAAAACACTAGTTTCACCTCGGTCATCATGGTATTACAAACTAATACAATGGTTTTTAAGAATATAGTGATCAAATCTCCCGCAAACCGCGGAATGTTTGTGAAAGTCCCTCGGGACGCCTTCGGGCTTCGCCCTCATGCTTTCCCTCGGGACTTTCACAAACATTCCTCGGTTTGCGGGAGATTTAATCACTATATTCTTAAAAACCATTGTATTACTTATAATAATAATATATTAAAAGGAGGGCATGTATCTGTTCAAATCCTAGGTTCTAATTATTTAATTCCTCAACTTACCATAGATTCAAAATCAGTTTTCATCATTAAGATGACGAGCAATACTGGGCATGCTTTCAATGTCTGACTCAAAGTTAACTCTGCATCATCATCATCTGTAATACTGGTTAAATCGCCGGTTACAATTCCCAATAAGCCGGAGTAATTCGGTAGTTTCTCTGTCGCTAGACGGGAGAAAATCAACGTCCACCAAACGAGACAATTGTGTTGAAGTGCCTGTAAAGCTGTTCTCCTCTGAAACACATAGCATCTAGACTATCTTCATCTAAATCTTGAGAAGATAATTTCTGAACAACTTCAAGTAGCATGACTTTTATTCTCTGTAGTAACACCTCGAAGCAATCTATGGGTTGTTGTCGGCGTTGACTAGCAGCTAATAAGAGGAATTTCACATTGGCCGCCATATTGAATTTTACCGCGTAGGGACCTGGGAACTAGTAATTTCACTTCGGAACCACTGACCTCTATATATAACGTCAGTGGTTCGAACCAGTGGTTGGAACTTACTTATCAATGAGTCTATAATTCGGGGAATTCAGAGGTTCGGCCTTTCAACCCAGTTTGAACGTTTTGAACTTTCACACTGGTTTCAACCACCCGAGATGGAATTTTCAATCAAAGGCTTGTTGGTGGCATATAAACAATCTTGAAAATGCTTTTGCAAGCAATCAGAATACTGATACTATATTACATATAAGCCTTATATATTCGGCATTTCTCGTCTTATCTATTATTTATAATCATTACAATCGAGTTTATCAATAGCGTTAACCCGTTTATCACTGATTTCAAGGCTGAAATTTCTTGAGCGCATTCTTACAAAATTTTTCTCTGCGATCAAAACAAACATAAATTACCCTTGTTTCACTTTTCCAAATCATATTGAAACTTTAAATTACTCTTTCCGTGTTTTCTTAAAAAAGATTGTAACCCAGAGGTGGACAAGACGCAAAATTTGCTGTGATTTTACTAACGGTAAAAGAACGCGTATGAGCAACCGAAATATAAAATTATTATAGCATCAACCCAAGTGTTAGGATTAGCGTTGGGTTAGGATTGGGTTAGGATTAGGGATTTGTTTGTATTTCGGTTTGTTCATATATCGAGAAAGCGCCAAAATTTGCGGCATACTTTATAGGACAACATCAGTTTTGCCACTCGCAGCGGAAGATTCCCGTTAAATATTTACTAGTTCCCAGATCTCTACGCGGTAAAATTCAATATGGCGGCCAATGTGAAATTCCTCTTATTAGCTGCTAGTTCGGCGTTGTCGCGACGCCATATTGTTTTTTTATTTTTCCCGCCATATCTCCGCTCGGTTCGCAAAGCATCATTTCTCTTCATACATCATGAAACCAAAATGATAAACGGGTCTTCATAATGTGTACAATCTAATTTTGACACCACTAACGCGTCATAATATCCCAGTCACCGTTGGGAGAAAATTATGTTGACAAAATGTTATTTATTTTGTGTAAAAGGCGCCTTTGACTAATTGACTTCCGGTGGTCGCATCAAGTTGGGGCACAGATGATACGAAAGGTCTCCACTAAAAAATGTTACCAATATTACAATATATAAGTTACTACAGCTTTCAATTACAAAATTTTCAAAACGACTGTGAACATTAACCTTTAATCTATCATGTAGCCCATTTTCAAGCTAAAATTTTACCTAACAACTACATTAGACGTCAAAACAAATCACTACCGAAATAAAGTTGCTTCTCTCTTTCTTATATTATATACGCGCGCGGCGCGCGAGACGCTAACGAAGGGGGCGGGGCAAGCACACTCAACGGCTTTCCGAATTAGACTTTTTGCTGTTAAAGAATGAGTATCAACCGTTATGCATTGCGCGCTTGTGTTTATGTTTACATACGGAAATTCTACGCATGTTTCACCTTGATTTCATTTCACCAAACTTCAAACATAATTATAGTATTTAGCTTTAAAATTTTCACTGTCTGATTCGGACCCAGATTTAACTGTGTTGTTCTAAACGTTTACGGATCACCAGTTTGCCAACAACCACCGGCACCGCAAGAAGAAACAGTTGTCGGCGCGGCACCTCAAGAAGAAACAGTTGTCGGCGCGGCACCTCAAGAAGAAACACTAGTTGTCGGCTCAGTCGAATCCCAGTCGAGATGTTCATGCGGATCCGCTAACAAAGCAGCGTGTAAACACAGGACCCAAGAAGAACAGGCAACTAGCGTAGATGCAATTGCTGGAAGAAATGCTTTTGAACGGCATCAAATCGTTGTTGGCGAAGGCGCGAAGCAAGGCAACAGATTACGGTAAATACACGTTTATCTCAAGTAAACATTCAATGGTTTACATTCTACCGTATATTTTATAGTTGTATTTGCTAATTTTCGGATATAAATGATAGACACGTTATCACTTATCATTTCAAGCACCCATTGAGTGCACCTGGATTATATAACCTTTCCATCCTAATATAACTGCCGTATAACTTGATTTTGGCTTTGATGTCGTTCTTCGTGATTATTTAATAAATATTCAGCAAATTCACTGTGGGTCATGGTGGAAAACCCAAGTCGATCTCTTTTGCTAATCCACATGTCATATACGTGATCTCTTAGCTTAATTTGTTTAATTCCTTCATTCCTTTTAGGCCTACGCGCTTTGGAGGCGACGCGCCACACACATGCATTCAGGGGAAATTTTAACGGCGTACAGTCCAACGATGTTGCTAATATGGCAATAATTACATATTCAATTATTCAATTTGCAGAAAAAACTAAAAATTTAATAATTCATATAGACGATGACTTGAATATTTACGGATGACTTCGCATTCCCACTTTGTTAAAGAGTGAGTGTCAGGGTAGTGCTTTGCGCGCTTGTTTTCTTCTTGGCGGCCATTTTATGGGACGCCTATTTCAGTTCACAAACGAATCCGTCGATATTTGATCAATCCTTCTTATAAATTATCCATTTTCAAGTTTTCTAAGAAGTAAATATACCTGAGTGATCAATTATTGTGATATTTTTCGTAAAATTGATCATTTACTATAGTAATCTTTTCGATACATAGAAGCTGCTACGAGCGCTTCGCCTCCGAAGCGTTGAAGGCCGGGTTATGCTGCTGAAACAGCGCGAATAAGTTTGCGAATGGAAGTGTTTGATGAGTGACTAGTAAAGAAATATATTTTGTTTCTTCTGATGTTTTGTTCATTTGAATTTGCAAAGATTCAGGAACTAAAGCCGTCCGGGCCAGCTTGTTCGTCAGAAACGACGTTGCGCGCGGCCCGCAGTGGTTCACAAACAAGCGAACCGCAGGCTGTTCAAATCGTCTTGAACATTAACTTCATAACGCCCCGAAGTCAGGATCGGACTCCAATTTCAACATTTCCAAATAAATCTAGAGTTCACATGCAAATTATAGTTCTAACGATGCGATGCACTGCAATGAATTCGTGTGAAAACAAAAACACAAGCGCGCAAAGCACTACCCTGACACTCACTCTTTAAAGAAAGTCGCCATTTTCGGGTTGCCCTAAAATGGCCTCCAAGCGCGCAATGCATAACGGTTGATACTCATTCTTTAAAGTTGACGGAAGTGATGTAAATACTGACTCGTTGCCTTTCTGGTCTGGTTGCCTGTAATTTGTCCTGATTGTCGACAAAATTAACAAGTAAGAACATTTTAATAGCGATTTAATACAATTATTGTGCAAAAAATACCAAATAAACCAGTAGTTAAACTCGCTTCACTGATAGACGTTAATACGGCTCCCTGTGGTTGATGTAAATAGTTTTTGCATATCCAGGTGTTCATAATATTATAATGTATATATTAAGTTCATATGTTTGACTTTGTTATACATTAAACTGTGGTAAACTTTGTGCCACATGGCTGCTTTAATACTACTCTCAAATTCTTCATAAGTACAAAATCTGGATGGAAGTTTGAGCTCTAACCATAGGTAGCCCAAATGTTGTTATAATTTCTTATTTTGTTCATTAAAGAACGTTTACCGAACGACGAAAGACGACAAACAGCCGATCCACGAGCGAAATGAAAACTCGCCCCATTCCCCTCATTAGCTACGCGCGACACAATTTACTGCAAGCTGACGTGTGCTTTCACTATACGTATATTATGATAAGGTTGGCAAGTAAATTCCAACATTCACAACAAACACTTAACAAATGATTAAAATACTCGCAAACTACGTGAAGAACCACCAAAAATGAAACAACACTTTGAACACTGATAATTTTACTACAATATTACAAACAATTATCTTTCTAAATAATTCTGACAAACAAGAAAGAAGCAAAAGTCTCTAGGTTTTTGACCAAAGTTTTTCTGTGCCTATGCGGGATGCCATCAAACAGTTATGACGATGTCAAAAACCTAATCCTATTGGCTATCAAAAATAAACAAACTATGACGTTCATGCCACTGACAGGGGGGGTAGATATCCAGATACGATAAAAAAAACACAGAGGATTTAAGACGTTCCCGCGGAGGCAGATAAAAACATGTGAATAAATCAAAACAGAAGAGATCAGAGAATTTAGTTCGGTAAGTAAATATATTTGTTGTTTTTTTAGTGTGCAAAACAAACGATACATTTTAAATGATAAGCAAGTCAAGTTATATTAAATTGTTTTCCCTTTCACGGCGAAAGCAGAAAAACAAGTAGGTTTCTGTTAGCTTAAATATTTCTCGCGAACACAGTAATAAAGTTATTGTTTCTCCGATCCTAAATCAAAACTAATAACGAACAAAAGAAAGAAAAACGGACAGGTTTTTATCAGTGGTTATTACTCTGATATGTTTTGACTGTCAGGCTTTTAATTCATGTATTTTCGATCAGAGAACGTTTTGTACTTCTCTTCTGCAACGAAATTTTGCTCTGCATATCGACTTTAATACAATATTCCATTACAAAAAACTTACCAGTTAGACGATCAACATCATTGACGATAAAATATAACTTTATAGGAAAAAACTTCAAAAGAAACAGCTCAATTGAAAACGACAGTTCCAACGTTTGCACTGAGCTTAAATTATATTACTTTTTTCCAAATGGACAAATAACATCTAACAAGGTATTAATGCACAAGTTTTGAATGGCATTCTTACTGCACAACTTTTCTTTGTTTGCTGTTGCCGTTTGGTTGAACGATTTATTAAATAGTTGTGCTTTGTGGTCTAACTTCTGTTTATTAGTTCTGTACACGGTTCTTCCCAACGTGGTTTTCATTTATTGGGACTTCATGAAAACTTTGTCAGTATGTGGAATATATACTTGATCTCTTTTGAAGTTCATTTTTTACCCCGATTGGCTTGATTAAATGTTCTTCTGAACCGGAGGCGGAGACGAAGTGTTTTGGTCTGAAAATTTTCTAGTTTGTGCTTTTTATCACCTTGAGCCTGCTGCCTATAAAGTTATATTTTATCGTCAATGATGTTGATCGTCTAACTGGTAAGTTTTTTGTAATGGAATATTGTATTAAAGTCGATATGCAGAGCAAAATTTCGTTGCAGAAGAGAAGTACAAAACGTTCTCTGATCGAAAATACATGAATTAAAAGCCTGACAGTCAAAACATATCAGAGTAATAACCACTGATAAAAACCTGTCCGTTTTTCTTTCTTTTGTTCGTTATTAGTTTTGATTTAGGATCGGAGAAACAATAACTTTATTACTGTGTTCGCGAGAAATATTTAAGCTAACAGAAACCTACTTGTTTTTCTGCTTTCGCCGTGAAAGGGAAAACAATTTAATATAACTTGACTTGCTTATTATTTAAAATGTCTCGTTTGTTTTGCACACTAAAAAAACAACTGCAAATATATTTACTTACCGAACTAAATTCTCTGATCTCTTCTGTTTTGATTTATTCACATGTTTTTATCTGCCTCCGCGGGAACGTCTTAAATCCTCTGTGTTTTTTTATCGTATCTGGATATCTACCCCCCCTGTCAGTGGCATGAACGTCATAGTTTGTTTATTTTTGATAGCCAATAGGATTAGGTTTTTGACATCGTCATAACTGTTTGATGGCATCCCGCATAGGCACAGAAAAACTTTGGTCAAAAACCTAGAGACTTTTGCTTCTTTCTTGTTTGTCAGAATTATTTAGAAAGATAATTGTTTGTAATATTGTAGTAAAATTATCAGTGTTCAAAGTGTTGTTTCATTTTTGGTGGTTCTTCACGTAGTTTGCGAGTATTTTAATCATTTGTTAAGTGTTTGTTGTGAATGTTGGAATTTACTTGCCAACCTTATCATAATATATGTATAAGTGAAAGCACACGTCAGCTTGCAGTAAATTGTGTCGCGCGTAGCTAATGAGGGGAATGGGGCGAGTTTTCATTTCGCTCGTGGATCGGCTGTTTGTCGTCTTTCTTCGTTCGGTAAACGTTCTTTAATGAACAAAATAAGAAATTATAACAACATTTGGGCTACCTATGCTCTAACAGACAGGTTCATGCATAAATACATTGGGTATCTTCAATGGTTACACTTATTGCTCCAGCTTTGAAAACAGCAGTACTTGATTTACAGCCAGTGACAAAAAACAGAAAAGATACTAATTCTTCTTCAGTGGATTTTTCAATGAATGAAAGGAGCATCATGTGGATTATCTGACTCCTTAAACTTAGTGTTTATGAAACGAAAATTGAGGTGACTTTTTGCTGCCTCCCCCTCTTGCGTTTACTCGTGCCCAGTCCTGTTACCGAGCTACTGAGTATGTATAGCTGACCAGATCTCGATTTGTTAAATTTTGCGTTTGTTTGGATGTGTGTCGGCATTACGTCATCCATACTCGAAAGTGACTCAAATGCGCATGTTCCGCTACCGCTGCCTGCTTATTTATAGCTTCTCGAAGTTCTCGACAATTCCTTGACAGGAAATTCACGGTAAGAACAATAATTATGTCTTTACTTTCTCGTGGAAGTATTCATCAAGGCCATGAAGGTTTCAGTGACCAGTCTCGAGGAAATCAGTGCTCAGTTACGAAGTGGAACTCGACAACCATCGACAATGTCTTTAGTACAAGGAGACAACATGTACTTGAATGCTTTTAACCATGATCTCATTCCTCGTCAGGGATTTCTGTTGTTGATAAACTTACCAACCGTTGTTTGTTGCCGTTGGTTAGAAGACAACTTGTCCTGTCGATCAGTGATCGACACAAATATATCGCACGTTGAGGCACAAAAATATATTGATCTGCCCAACTGTATATGTAATAAACTGTATATGTAATAAACTGTACATGGAACTATCTTCATGAAATTATTTACATCGACTTTGTGAAAATTCAGTGGATTTGTCCATTTTGTGAAAATTCAGTGGACAATGGAAATTATTTGTGGCCATATGCAGTGAATACAAATATATTAAAAGTTCTTTGGGAAAATAAAATACAGTGGTTGCAGTTGAATGTGGTGTATTCCCGAACGACAATTACAGACTAGTATAATATATCTGGAGTCGTGGACATGTGCAATGAACTAATACATCACAAAGATCTTGAAAGTATCGCATAATTTTTCAAAAATAAAATTTAGACGATATAAATAATGGTGCAACAATATCGTAAACATCTGTTACATACCATTTCAATTTTATGGTATTTATTTAGTCAGCGCCTATTTGTTTAGCGCTTGCTTTGTTATAAACATATCAGACACTTTCGATTCCACTTGATTACCAATCACCAACTACATACTGTAGTAACAATGTATACTATGTATGCAGTCAAAAGCCTTGCCAATTATATTCAAACAAGTGATAGTCATTTGTAATTTAAGTCTACTGTATTTAAAATAATTGATAGAAATGTGCACATACTACAGTGGGTTCATTTTTGAAATTTTATCAAAAATTAGGCTTCCCATGACTTTCGAGGCAGCACTTCCCTTGCGATAGTAACTTCTAGTTTATTGAATTATTTCAGAGAACTCCTCAAACGATAAAGGATGGCGTTTGTAGTTCTTCCATACCTTATCTCGTTCTCGAGTTATTCAAGATTGTGTAATATGACCTATGACGTCATTAGTTGTACCCACCATTATGATGAATCAGAAAATGAAGCATATCTTCAAAAATATTGAGCAAAATGTTTGAAACTTTACACAAGTATACAGGTCACTAGATTGAATATTCCCACGTCAACTTTATCATTACCATAGCAATATAGTTTATAATAAGTTTTATAATAATAATAATAATAAAGACGTATTAGGAGCATTATACAATAGTCTCAATGCTCTTACAACAATATATATATTCTTAAAGTTACTTTTAAAACTAATTACATATATTAACACTAGGAACAATAACTATTAATTTTAAAAAAGAAAAGTCTTAACTGCAGACTTAAAATTACTTAACATTTCAAAGCTTCTAATTTCCTGTGGCAATGTATTATTCGTGTATTATTTTATTCAATTTAGTGACGTGTATTACGTGGATTATTCAATTTAGTGACCTGTATACTTGTGCAAAGTTTCAAGGAATTTTGTTCAATAGTTTTGAAGATATGCTTCATTTTCTGATTCGTCATAATGGGTACAACTAGTGATGTCATAGGTCATATTACACAATTTTGAATAACTCGAGAACGAGATAAGGTATGGAAGAACTACAAACGCCATTCTTTATCGTTTGAGGAGCTCTTTCAAATAAATCAATAAAAAAGTCATCTCAATTTTCGTTTCATAAACTAATAAAAGCTGAATTAACTTCACCTTCATGGTGAACAAAGAAATACTCAAACTTTAGTGACATCTTCTCAATTCCTTCAGAAGACCAAGGGTTGATAATCCATTTCTTAGTTGTTAATATGTAGTATTTATAGCGAGGGTTATGTTGTATAATAGCGAGGGCGAAGCCCGAGTTGACTATCTGCTCATAGACAATGAGGGCGAGTTGTCTAATTGTTTTAGTATCAACCAGTATCAAATTTTAGTATCTTAGTATCAAATCACAAAAAATTTCATGTCATATTATACACTTTAAAGGTGCCGTCAAGTCCGTTCGGCGCATGTGCGATATTTCAAACGTGAGGGCCTCCATATGTCAACAAACTTTAACGGATAGATTTGCGACAGTTCGAAAGCGAGTATTTGTCAAAGGTGGCGAAGGCGCGAGTGGTAGTTTGATATATTATCCACATTTAGGAACAGAACAGCTTCTTATAACACACTTTTTAGGCGGAAAAGCTCAAGCATGGGAAACAAATCCGCAATACTTCTTGTTCAATGTTTATATAATGCAATGTAAACAAACGATGTAAACAGAAACGGGGACATGCGCAGAACAGAGTGGACGGCACCTTTAAGTAAAATAACAAAGTAAATTTACTTCGTTACTGGCGAACACTGCCTACAGTCCCTGCACTGTCATCTGGAAAGTATTGCAACTACAAGAATATCTAAATTTCTACAAATGATTTCTGTATAAGTCTTAAACAAAGGATTTATTAGAAATAATATTGTACATATAAATAGGGGATGCTTTATTAGTATAATTAGGCTTAGTTTAAATTAAACTTAGCCTAATTATTTAATCCAAAGTTCTTCACATGTATACCTGATGAACAGTAAAGATAACATTTACTGACTATAATATTTGACTTAATAACATCCCTGGGAAATAATTTATCCTATTTTATTACAAATAAGTTGATTCAGTCTTAGTATGTTGAGGACCAGGTTTGGTTCTGTCGTCCATGTTGTCATTATTGCCATTTTCCAGCACTGGATCCTTGGGTGGTTTGTAGACCAGCCAGGCCAGGGCAAAGAACAACAATGATATGGCCTTGCAGACCATTGTGGTTCCCAAAAACACATAACTAAAAAGGAAAAAAGGTTTCTGAAATTAAGGTGTGAAATGTGCTCAACCTGCTTATCACTGCTTTTTGGTGAGTGCAGCTAGCAATATTTGTTAGAGGGGCTATAATAAAGAGTTTTGTTTATCAGGAATATAAAATCCCCTGGCTTAGGATAGGCATTGAATACCGGTATATCATACATAAAATTGATGAAAATAAATATTTATCGTTTTTGAAAACCGAGGTGAAGCCGAAGTTTTTTAACAAACTTCGAGGTGTTTGAATATCCTGATGAAACACTTTCTACATCTCAAACAAATCAGTATTTTAAGCACGGAGTGCTCGCATAAAAGCTTTGAAATTTTAAAAATCAATTCAAACAATGGAGATTTTGTTGTTTTGATATCATAACTTCTCATTTCTCTCTGTTTCCTGACCAATCATAGTAATTGAACTAATTATGATTGGCACTGTGAGCATCTCACCACCAATATATGCAAGCACTCTGTGTTTAAGAGAAAATGGAGGTGTACAGTAAGTTGGCTTAATTTATGTAATTTCTTCCCACCGTCTTGGTGCTGATTTCCTCTATTTCGCACCTATTTGGCACCTATTTCGCACCTATCTCGCACCTATCTCGCACCTATTTCGCACCTATCTCGCACCTATCTCGCACCTATCTCGCACCTATTTTGCACCTATTTCGCACCTGTTTCGCACCTGTTTCGCACCTGTTTCGCACCTGTTTCGCACCTATCTCGCACCTGTTTCGCACCTATTTCGCACCTATTTCGCACCTATTTCGCACCTATTTCGCACCTATTTCGCACTTATCTTGCACCTATTTCGCACCTATTTCGCACCTATTTCGCACCTATTTCGCACCTATTTCGCACCTATTTCGCACCTATCTCGCACCTATTTCGCACCTATCTCGCACCTATTTCGCACCTATTTCGCACCTATCTCGCACCTATTTCGCACCTATTTCGCACCTGTTTCGCACCTGTTTCGCACGTGTTTCGCACCTGTTTCGCACGTGTTTCGCACGTGTTTCGCACGTGTTTCGCACCTGTTTCGCACCTATTTCGCACCTGTTTCGCACCTGTTTCGCACCTGTTTCGCACCTGTTTCGCACCTGTTTCGCACCTGTTTCGCACCTGTTTCGCACCTATTTCGCACCTATTTCGCACCTATTTCGCACCTATTTCGCACCTATTTCGCACCTGTTTCGCGTAGTAATAATATATATATTATTATTATCAATGTGTACGGGACTGGACCGAGCTCTAAGCCAATCAGAATCAAGAATGATTTGAATTGACCAATCAGAGCACAGTCCAGTCCCATATTTCCAGGGGGGTTGAATAGTTTTAAGGTGTGGTCACCCTGTTAAGAACGACCAGTCATCAAATCAGGGGGATATGCACCTGGTCGTATACAAGAGGTTTTTTTGTGAATTTTGTATATATTTATCTCATGAAACCTGGTGTTGTTGTACGACCAGTTTTTTGATTGTCCTTGAGTTTGACGACCAGAGAGAGATGAAGGTCAATCAAGGTGATCGTATTATTTTCATGAGATAGATATCAAAAAGTCAAAAAAAAACTTGAGTATAAACGACCATCATACCTCACCCGATGTGATTTATACTTACGCGTGCCATCCAAAAAAACTTCCATATTTTTATTTGAAGAGTTATAATGTTGAAATAAAAATAATCAAAAAAATTTTGGCTTATAGAATTAATCATAGAAATTTCCACCATGGAGCTCTTACCTCGACGCCATCTTATGGCCGAATGACTGATATTTCTTAGTTACGGTATTTTTAAAAATGATATTTTATCAAAATATTTTAAGATGATATATCCCAAAAAATTATTTGGTGTTTTTAAATAGATGAAATATATTTTAAAAAATAGATGAAATGTACTTTAACACACAATAAAAAACTTTTTTTGAAAAACAAAATTCTCTTTATTTTTTTTATTAATCTAAATACATTTCTTTATTAATACAACTAAGTATGGAATCATCAGTTATCATTATTGTTGTTATATATTTTTGCGGACAAAGAATTTCCCCATCTACCGCTTCTAAATATAATTTATACCTGGTTTGCTTACCCGAGGGAAAGTATTTACAGTTTCGTAAAATATATTTTTGATTGGGACAATTCTGTTGAAGAGTATTAAGTTCATAGCGGAAATATTTTTGTTTTATTCTATTAAATACTTCTTCCTCTTTTACTTCTTCCTCTTTTACTTCTTCATCTTTTACTTCTTCATCATCATCATCACTACTCAAATTTGTCTTCAAACTATCTTCACTATCAGAATCACCATTATCCTGAATGGGTTTGAAGGGTTTGAAGTCATCGAAATTAAACTCTTTGGACGTATCCCGTACAGCGTACGCATATCCTTCTCCTTTATCGTTGTAGTCCCATATGAGAGGGGAACCATATGGGGTTATGGGGTGGGGTTCTCCATAGGAAGCTTCGTTCGTTATTTCTTCTTTCGTAGCCATTTTTTTTTTTTTCTTAAACTTCTTAAGTTTGTAGATATGTTTGGTTGTTACAATGTTTTATATAAGCACGTATTGTATAAATGAAAAAGAAAAAATAGTTTCAGCTTATTTATATGAAAACTTTTTGAGAAAATTTTTTTTCATTTGTAAAAAACCTAGGGTATAAAAAACTGATATCATAAAAAAAAATGTACAGTTATTTTGTTGAAGATGGGGTATATGCCTCCGCGAAAGATTTGGTCATTTAAAATGTGTGAACCAGAATATGCTGAAAAAATGATAGAGGCAGCGAAATTAATTCATACTCCACAGAATTGTCTTAAATTAAATGAAATATCGTTTTTTGAATGTAGTCGTGAAATTGTAAAAGATAAAGAAATCGGCCATCTTCAAGGGGTTGTTTATTTTAAAGAAGCAAGAGATTGTATTTTTTGATTGGCTTCCATATGGGGGAGAAATCATTCGTTCTTATGCTGATGATTTCTACCATTTTAAAGGTAGAATATATGAACCGTCCACGTTATATCGATATGGAAAACGTCAGGGTAAAATGGGGAAATTATGGAATAGAGAAAGAATCCGTAAATTAGCTGATTATAAGAACAAGCATCGACAAAAACAAAAGGAAAAAAGAAAAAAACTTTTAGAGTAAAGAAAGAAAATCATGTAAAAAAAATAACAATGATACACATGTTTTATTATAAAAAATAAATTTATACAAGAGAGGAAATTATTATGTCTTTGTCAGTTTTTATAAACTTAACATTTTTATGCAAAAGATGAGGAACATCTTCCTCCGATAATATTTTTATTGTTTTTCCAGATTCTCCATGTTTGATAACTTTCAGGGTTACTTCATACGGGTGTTGTTTCACACCATTTTTTTTTATTACAGAACATTGTTTTGTTTCAATTATTGTAACAGGTTTGCAATCCTCTACAAAATATATATATTCAGGATATTCTTTATGAAGATATTCACATGATTAATAGCGCTGAAAAGTATTTTTGGAGCTGTCAAAAAAAGTTATACTATTTGTACATATACTAACATAACGTAATACGGACATTGTTTTTTTCAGTAATGATAAAGTTTTTTAGTTTAAACATCTTATATAATTTTATATATGTGTCTCAGAAAAAAACAACCAGATATAACAGTATAAATAGGTTTTTTTTTTGTTTTTTTTTATAAAGCATTGCTTGTCGTACTTCAGTTAACAAAAAAAAATGAAGTGTAGGAGTTGTATAAAAAAAGCGAAAACGAAAATAAAAAAAAGAATACGAAAACGACGACGTTCTAAAAAAATTCAAAAAGGAGGATGGAAAAAAGATCATCCGAATTATAATCCCCGAGGGAAAGTATTTACAGTTTCGTAAAATATATTTTTGATTGGGACAATTCTGTTGAAGAGTATTAAGTTCATAGCGGAAATATTTTTGTTTTATTCTATTAAATACTTCTTCCTCTTTTACTTCTTCCTCTTTTACTTCTTCATCTTTTACTTCTTCATCATCATCATCACTACTCAAATTTGTCTTCAAACTATCTTCACTATCAGAATCACCATTATCCTGAATGGGTTTGAAGGGTTTGAAGTCATCGAAATTAAACTCTTTGGACGTATCCCGTACAGCGTACGCATATCCTTCTCCTTTATCGTTGTAGTCCCATATGAGAGGGGAACCATATGGGGTTATGGGGTGGGGTTCTCCATAGGAAGCTTCGTTCGTTATTTCTTCTTTCGTAGCCAATTTTTTTTTTTCTTAAACTTCTTAAGTTTGTAGATATGTTTGGTTGTTACAATGTTTTATATAAGCACGTATTGTATAAATGAAAAAGAAAAAATAGTTTCAGCTTATTTATATGAAAACTTTTTGAGAAAATTTTTTTTCATTTGTAAAAAACCTAGGGTATAAAAAACTGATATCATAAAAAAAAATGTACAGTTATTTTGTTGAAGATGGGGTATATGCCTCCGCGAAAGATTTGGTCATTTAAAATGTGTGAACCAGAATATGCTGAAAAAATGATAGAGGCAGCGAAATTAATTCATACTCCACAGAATTGTCTTAAATTAAATGAAATATCGTTTTTTGAATGTAGTCGTGAAATTGTAAAAGATAAAGAAATCGGCCATCTTCAAGGGGTTGTTTATTTTAAAGAAGCAAGAGATTGTATTTTTGATTGGCTTCCATATGGGGGAGAAATCATTCGTTCTTATGCTGATGATTTCTACCATTTTAAAGGTAGAATATATGAACCGTCCACGTTATATCGATATGGAAAACGTCAGGGTAAAATGGGGAAATTATGGAATAGAGAAAGAATCCGTAAATTAGCTGATTATAAGAACAAGCATCGACAAAAACAAAAGGAAAAAAGAAAAAAACTTTTAGAGTAAAGAAAGAAAATCATGTAAAAAAAATAACAATGATACACATGTTTTATTATAAAAAATAAATTTATACAAGAGAGGAAATTATTATGTCTTTGTCAGTTTTTATAAACTTAACATTTTTATGCAAAAGATGAGGAACATCTTCCTCCGATAATATTTTTATTGTTTTTCCAGATTCTCCATGTTTGATAACTTTCAGGGTTACTTCATACGGGTGTTGTTTCACACCATTTTTTTTTATTACAGAACATTGTTTTGTTTCAATTATTGTAACAGGTTTGCAATCCTCTACAAAATATATATATTCAGGATATTCTTTATGAAGATATTCACATGATTAATAGCGCTGAAAAGTATTTTTGGAGCTGTCAAAAAAAGTTATACTATTTGTACATATACTAACATAACGTAATACGGACATTGTTTTTTTCAGTAATGATAAAGTTTTTTAGTTTAAACATCTTATATAATTTTATATATGTGTCTCAGAAAAAAAACCCCAGATATAACAGTATAAATAGGTTTTTTCTTTTTTTTTTTTTTATAAAGCATTGCTTGTTGTACTTCAGTTAACAAAAAAAAATGAAGTGTAGGAGTTGTATAAAAAAAGCGAAAACGAAAATAAAAAAAAGAATACGAAAACGAAAACGACGACGTTCTAAAAAAATTCAAAAAGGAGGATGGAAAAAAGATCATCCGAATTATAATCATAAGTTTTATGAATTTTGGAAATGGTAGACGATGTATTTAAAAAAATTTTATTAATCCAAATAAGTTTTTTTCCATCTTTGTATTCTATCATCACATTTACATAGATCAACTATTTTACTATAGATAAGTCGTCCGTAATTCTGTTTACAAAAATAACAATAATGATGATTTACAAAGCATTCTTTACATCTGTAATGCATGAAAAAATGATAGAAGGACTTCACTTCATAACAACAGAAATTGCAATATACCATCTTGACAACTTTTTTTTTGGACTTTTGTGAAAATTTTATAGTTTGGCAACCGACTTTTATAGATATTTGGACTATAAAAGCAGGGTATCAAATATATTTTTCTATTATTTTCAACATGTGGTTGCGATCAATGATTGATTTTGGAGAATGTGAATCTCATGATTGTCTTACATTTTATTATCATGCTGAACCCATACAATTAGTAAACTACGAACCTGTGATTCCCTCGTGTTTAAGATATGGATATTATTTATATCTGAAAGATTGTCAGGGACCTCGATATTTCAAATTATTGATAGTAGACGCGTTTGGGGCTCCGGAGGATAATTTACAGAACCTCTTATCATCATTGAAGGGAAAATATATAAATATTAAAAATAATAATGTAGAATTAGCAAACTCAACACCTATATTAAACATTAAACCTTACAATTTCATTGACCGTAGGGGTAGAGGGAAACAATTTTTTTTCTTCTTTGTAATGTTTTTAAAATAAAAAACTTTTGATTTGAAAGTTAGAAACAGAAAAAATATCGAGTTTTATTTTTTGTAAAAATTTTTATTACAAGAAAAATAAATATTTTTAAAAATTAATTTGTTGTGGAATTATTGAGTAAACATTATTTATTAGTTTAATTTTTTTATACAAGAGATGATCACTTTTAGTATCAATAATTGTTTTTAGGGTTATTCCCTTCTCTTCAAGTAATCCCTGTTTAATAACTTTCAGAGTTAGTTCGTAGACTTGAGGTGGAGAACAAAATGGGGGATTACATTCTTTACATAGTAT
Organism: Chrysogorgia sp. JL179-B06; assembly: GCA_035772405.1. NCBI lineage: Eukaryota > Metazoa > Cnidaria > Anthozoa > Scleralcyonacea > Chrysogorgiidae > Chrysogorgia > Chrysogorgia sp. JL179-B06. Next base: position 528,277 of record JAYKKM010000362.1, on the reverse strand, counting down.
AGCAGGTTTACAATCCTCTACCAAATACGTATAGTTAGGAAAATGTTTTTGAAGAAAATGACATGAATAATAACGAGGACTATAGTCATAATATGCTACACCCCTATAATTGACACAGGTCACGAGATCTTGTTCTTGATTCATCTTGTACTAGATATCAATATGATTAAATCAAATATGTAATCTTATATATATAATAAATAAAAAACACGAATTTTTTTTTAAAAAAAAGTTTTTATTGAGTATATGCTACAGCTTTCATGAAATTATTAGAATCTATTATTAGTTTAATTTCTTTTTGTAAAAGATCAGAAGCATCATGGTCAACAATTGTTGTTATGTTTTCACCCAGACATGAACAATTCCATTCATCATTTTCATGTTCATGTTTCTTTTTAACTTCCAGAGCTAAGTAATATGCTTGAGGAGGAGGCGTTGCGGGTATATCACCAATACATTCGCATAATACCGTAGGTTGACATTTCTTTACAACATAGGTAAAGTGGTGTAATTCTTTTGCTAGAAAACGACTTGGATAATAGTTACTTTCATCTTCAATTTTGTAGGGGTTAAAGTCATCAGCAATTATTCTTTTATAACTTCTACCGTTATGTTCATCACAATCACGATAGCGTACATGTGAATTCGACATCATTCACAATAACGTTTAACATGTGGGTAACGCGTTTATATATAATTTTTTATAAAAAAAAATATAAAAAGAAAAATCAAAATTAAAAAAGACAGATATTCTAAAATATATTAAAAAAAAAATCAAAAAGAAATTTTATTAGGATATAAATAAAAATGTAAAAAAATGGTTTTACAAATATATCATGGAATCCGTGGAAACAGTAGATGCACGATATAATAGATTATTCTATTCAAAATATCCCTGTGGACAATGTCTTAACGGAAATATGTGCGGGGAAGTGTGTGCGAATTATACACCGTGGAAAGATCCAAAACAAAAACGTTGTTGTAGATTAAAGAGATGGTGTTAAAGAAGATATGTTGTTAAAAGATTTAAAGAAGAAAATCCATAAAAAAAAAGAAACAGTATAAATAAGAGTAAAAAAAATAATTGTTTTTATATTTGTTAGACAATGGAACGTATTGGAAAAGCAGATGAACGATTTGAAAGATTATATTATAACAAACATCCATGTGGAAGATGTATTAACAAACACCCATGCGCGATTCATCCAGATGAATTAAAACTTTCAAGACTAAACAGTTTTAAACGTCGGGTGTTAAACAAGTTAAATATACGGTGGAAGTATACAGTGAATGTTTCAGTGGAAATAGGTCACGACGAATAGAAGAAAAGACGTCGAAGTTTTTTTAAAAAGATTTAAATGGCTGTACGAGAGCGTGATTTTGATGAAATTCTTTATCCCGACATTCAATATTTATTACATGCTGAATTGTTTGAGATAGAAAAAACACGAGATTCAACGTTTTATTTTTTGGAATGGAGAGAGCATCCCTATCAGTTTAGATGTGCTGATTATGATTATAAATATTTTAACATTTATGTGGAAGATAAAAATGAACAATCTATATTTCGGAAACGATATGCTGGAAAAAGATATTATAGATTTTTAATAACCGGTTTTAGCTGGACTATGTCATTTTATGATCAGTTAGCGGGAAAACATGTAGTATTTATTGATAGAGAACCGAGATTACCCACGTTAATTTCGACCCTTGATTGTTTTGAGGTAAATAATATCCCATGTTATTCAAAAACGTTTTTGTATGGTAAATGTAAGGATTCAAGATTTAGATTAGTAAAATATCATTTTCGTGAAAATTTTGATGGTCAAGAGCTTTATTTAGTGCTTATTAAAGATGAAAATATATTGTCTGTACTTAATGTGATTTATGGTACCAGTAATGGAAATTATATTGTAACATTAATAAATAAAATACATTTTGATAAATCTATGTTGCAACTACATGTATATTTAAATTCTTGTGGGGAATTATGTAATAATTTTAATGAATTAAATATTTGAAATAAACCGTTAAATAAAATATCGAGAAAAGCGTTTTTTTTTTATTTAAAAAAAAGAATTTATATACACTTCTTGATCTATGAAATTATGTATACCACAATCTCCTGCCACATATGTTGTTATATATTGTTTATAATTAAGCTTTTTATTTTCTGCATACTCCATAACTTCCAAATTTATATATAATCGATTCATAGGAAAGCAGGGATTTAGGATTTGTTCACATTAACGTACAATAATTTTTTGATTTCGACAATTTTCTTTAAGATAGTGAAGATCATTGGGTTTTGACATATTGCTTGCATGAGATTCAACTGAAGAATGAACCAGAAAACAAAATGTTTTTTATTTTATTTAGATTAATGTTCATTTAGCTTAATGAATTTGAAAGCTATATAAAGAGTACAAATATGACATTTCAAATCGCAGCAATATGATTGAAACAATTTTAAGAGTTGTTCTTTATTTTCAATATTTTAACCATGGAGAAATTGGATATTTATTTTGGTTATGTGGATTATTTGATTATTATCGTGGAAAATATGTCACATGTCCCATTATGGATCGTGAAACAAATCAACCCCACAAAGAAATAAGCTCTACAGTTTATATGAAAAAAATCAAGGGAACCAATGGAATGGAAGCCTATTTTATTCTAGAAGATCCTTTCTCTTATATGATCCCGAATTTACAAGCAAGTCAAAGAAAATATTCCTTGAAGAGAACACTCTTTCAACGTACTATACTAGTTGAATCAGACGAGTTATGCTGTAGTTTTTTTTCATTCCCCGATTGTTTTAAAGGATTATTTATTTTATTACCTATTGAAAGCCACCCAGATTTATTTCAATTCTTAAATCCCAATGATCAGTATCATTATACATATTTTGTACAAAATCTAACCTTTGAAAGAAAATACTTATCTTATACCCTGGGTTTTGGAAAAGAAAGTTTAGTAAGCAAATTTAAGCACATACATAGCCAGAAAGGTGATTTTGCTCTTTTTTTAAATATTTATTTATTAATGGTAGCACCTAGTATTTTCAATTCTTATGCTTATTGTAGTTCAATTAAAAATATCATGTTCACTTCATGTTTTATATTTTATTGTAGTGAACATAACCCTATAGGAAGCTTATTCAATAGACAAAAAAAAGGTCTTTCTGTAAAAAATATTAGATATGTTTTTTTGGATTGCAAATGTAATAATGCTTGAGGAAGATGTAATAGAATTATTTTTTATGATAAAAAATTATATAAAAACAACATTGAATTATAATTTAGCTTCATACAATCCTATGTATGAAATGACTGAATCGAATGTTAATTGGGATATTTTTTATAAAAGTATTAGTGAACAAACGTGTATGTAAAAAAAAAATGGAATTAAAAGATTGTATAAAATTTAATGTTTGCGTATGATGTTATACGAATGGAAGAAGACGAAGAAAATGATAAAGAATTTTGGATGAGATGTGGGAGATTTTGTTTTGCCCTTCGAAAATTTTATATGGAAAAAAATGAAAAATGGAAAATAAGTGAATGTTGTAAAACTATTCATGAAATATCTATGGTCCATTTAACGAATGCTGGAAATTACAGTAAAAAAAAAAGATTTGTTGGATGTCATGAGGGGGTTGATCCTTTAGATATTCAACAATATATGGAACATTTAGATGAATTTTACGTAAAAACTATCAAAGAAAAAATATATCAGTTTTGATTTATTATATTTTTGAAACCATTCATCCTTTTTCCGATGGAAATGGAAGAATAGGGAAAGCACTTGTTGCATTTCTAGAAAATAAAATAGAATGTAAAATAAAAACAAAAAAACAACATAGAAAGTTATGTAAAATTTTAGGAGTTATGCAAAGAAAACAAAATAGTTTATTTGATATAAAATGTTGTAATCAATTATACACGTTGTTAGTGTAATAAATTTTTTTTCATTTTGATGGAATACAATTTTTTTTAATTGTGCGGAGGGTATAAAATAAGCACTGTCCCTACAGTGATTCATCATTTACCCTTCACTCGGGAACAGATTCCGAGATGGTGGAACTTTATGCGAGACAACAACATGACCATTTTTATAAAATGCAATCGTATACAGATTTGTCTGCAAAAATAATTGCACAAAAAAAATCAACGGTAATGCTATTCTCGCAAAAGTATATCCTACAAATAAAAGATGTGACAAGTACACATACAATAGCGCTGTTGAAGTGAAAAATGATCATATTCCTTCATTGTTGAATGTTCTTAATAAGATTAGCATTCAAGAGAAATTGGTGCAGATATTTTTTGAAGTGGTACGATTTGAAAATTGGAAAAAGCAAACATGCCGTTTGGTTGTTCGTACAGATGCGTGGGGTGGTTTGGAAATTTGTTATCAACATCAAGATAACGAATTATCCGATGCAATGGAATTTGACGATGATCCAACACCGACAACCAGCAACAACAACAACGGAACGTCAAGTGAAATCGTATGGTCTGATGACTGGGGTAGTTTTCATATAAAAAAGAAAGATTCCTTGGATGAATATATTATTGCCCTAAGAAAGTATAATCATGCGACAGGTCATAAATCCCCACCTACCACAGTCAAAAAACGAGTATTGAAGAAAAAGAAACCCCTTATCATTCTCAATTTTGATGACGACGTCGACGATGACGACGACAACGATGTTGTTTTTATGGGGATATTACGCGATAAAGAACTCGTTGATGAACTTGAAGAATATTATATTTATTTTATTTCTTTATTTTAGAAATGAATAAAAAGAAAAAAACTAAATTTTCTGCTGACTTTATTGAAAAAGCTTCAAGATTATTAAAAGGAGAGACATTAACTGATGAGGATTATTCTAATTATAGATTACATAGTAGTAGTAAAAAAATATATAGACGTTTGAAATATGCTGTTAATAAAAATAATGAATATCGTTATTGGTTGGTGTGTATTGATATTTTTTCAAGATTTTGTTGGGTAAAATTAATAAAAAAGAAAACGTCTAATAATGTTAAAAATAAATTTGAAAGTATTCTTATTGAAGAAGGAATAGCGCCTCTTAAAATTCAAAGTGATGAAGGAACAGAATTTAAAGATATACGTACGAAATTAAGTAAAAAGTATAATTTTGAAGTATTTCATACGTATAATAGAGAAATAAAAGCATCCCATGTGGAACGTGTAATTGGAACTTTAAAAACAATGGTTCGTCGTGTTTTAACAATGACTGGAGAATTTGACTATATTCAGTATTTACCCCTTATTGTTAATCGTTATAATAATTCCCCACATAAAGCATTAGCTGGTGCAACACCTTTTGAAATTTATCGCGAAGAAAAAAAAGGAAAAATACGTAAAAAAGTAAAAAATAAAATAGTACGTGATCATTTAAATTATCCTATTCCCACTCAAGATCTGATACAAGAAGGTACTCGTGTACGTATTGTGAGAGTAAAAAATAATATTTTTGAAAAAAGTAGTCTTCGACGATGGACTAATGAGATATTTTTTTATTAAAAAAGTATTTATCACCGATCCTGTTACATATCAATTAGAAGACGAACAACGTGAAGAAATTAAAGGAATTTAAAAAAAAAAAAGAATTTACACATTGCTAGTAATTCAATATCAAGAGGACTTCAAAAGAATTTGATTAATGATTTTGAAATGAAAATTGCACAACCTATTGATGCTTTGAACAATGAATGTTTTTTAGAAGTTTTACAAGTTTGTTATCCCCAAACAACTAAAAATATTGTGGGTGATGAATGTTTTTTTTCATTTATCATAACCTATAAGAATTTTATACCTGAAGAAATTAATAATACGGTATACGCAAACAGTGAGTTCGTTTTTACATCGGATAAATTTATTATACCCGACGGAATTTATGATTTATCTTCATTAATTATATTTTTAAATAATATCTTAGAAGGATTTGAAATTTTTTTTACCATCGGGTCAAATGGGAAAGTAATTATTAATGTTAATGTTGAGATTGAGTATTGGGTATATGAAAATGCGAGTAAAGCAGTCGATGGGTTACTGGTAAATGAATTTCGATTATCTAATAAGACTACGATAGAAAAAAAGGGTATTCAATATGCTTCTTTTAATCAAAAGATTAATATATTATTTTCAAAAAAATTAGCTTTTATTCTAGGTTTAAAAAATGAAAAAGATCTTGAAATCGTACCTCTCTTGTTTGAAATAAAAAAAGATAACCCTACACCTCGAACCCTTTTTTCTAAACATTTTGATTACTTACCCGATGTATCCGACGGATTAAATAAAATGTTTATATATTGTGATGAAATAGAACTGGGGTTAGTTGGTGATAGTTGTGCCGAATTGTTAACAACAGTCCCCATTCAATGGAATCGACAAGGTGGTGGGGGGAATGGACAATTAATTTGTTATAGTCCCCCAAAATCATTGAGAAAATTAAAAAAAGACATTATAAGAGAAATTCATATTAAAGTTAAAGATACTACAGGAAAATTAGTTTCTTTTGATTCAGGAACGCTTAGTATTGATTGTTTAATACATTCAACATAATGCTTTTGATTGTTCTTGAAGAAAAAAATGGGAAATGATAATTAAAAAATATAAAATATTTTATCCTTTTTCTCTTTACATTTTAGTAAATAGTGGGAAAAATTTTTTATGGAATTTAAATTCGATTGAATATAAAAATATCAAAAATTCATTTCGAATTACGTGTGCAAAAAAAATGGATTTCAGTTCTATACAACAATCAAAAAAAATAAATAATGGAACGATTTCAGTTTCTTCATCTACTATTATTTCTAATGCAACACAACGTTTTATATATATAATAAAATAATTATTTTATATTGACGAAAAAAATCCTTATACATCATTAAATGATGAAAAAAAAAAATTCCCCTATTTTTTATTTATGAGTGATAAAGAGGCTAAACAATCACTACAGTTCTTTATTAACTATGAGAATAACGTGCCGTTAAAAGGTGAAGAAATTAATATATATATAAATTTATTTGAAGAAAAAAATAATGACTGAAAAAATAAATGAACTATCCGTAGAAGATTATACTGAATTGTTAAATGGTAGAAATCGTGGAAAAAATTATTCATCATCATATTTTGTTGTGAAAAGAAAAAATAAAGAAAATCCAACTAAGAAAGAAATGTTATTAAATGAGGGTGTGGGATTACCCTCAAATTTAAATTTAGATACTTATTATACAAGTGATAATAAAAAAAAGAGAAAAAAAATAGATCCAAATGTAATACGTTTTTACAAAATAGATAAACTGTAAAAAAAAGTATAAATAAAAAAAATGTTATATAAAAAAATCATAATGTTGTGGATATTATTATTATTTTTATTGTTGTTTTTTAAAAATAAAATAAATGACTTGTAAAAAATATATAAAAAAAAGAAAAAACAAAAGAGGAATAAGAAAGCGTAGAAAAAAAATACAAAAAGGAGGTTTTGGAGGAGCATTGGCACTGGGTATGTTTCTTCCTCAAGTGTTGGGAACGGTTGCAAAAATTCTTAAAATTAACGTTTAAAAAAAAAAATGTGGAAAAAAATGACATATTATTTAGTGAACCTTTACAATTTTTTACTTCATCACCCTATAAAGATACGTTTATTGAATGTCGTGAAACTGAAATTATTGCGACGCCTGTCGATAATCAATCGTCAGTATACACGTTTACAAGGCATGGGAACGCCGTTGGATTAATGAAAACAAGTGATGCTAAAATAATGGCTAGAGTATCAATTAGAAATGCTGCTGGACTTATAGCACCTGCAGCATCGGGGTTTTCGATGATTACATTACCCCTTCGTACAATGTGGAAAACAAAAGAATTAAAAATAAATGAAAATTTAATTACGCCATCAGATAATTTTGCACATTTTGCATCATGGATAGAATTTATAATGTGTCAAACACCGTCGGGATATAAAGATTCTAAAGAGCTTAATTTAGCATATTTAGATACAGCCGAACATATGAGCGATATCGCTGGTTTCACTGATAATGCTAATGTCGTAAATGCAGGAGGGAGACAAAAAGTACTTGCATTTCAAAATCAATCACAGTATTTGATAGATGAGATTGATTGTTCATTATTTAGCGAAGGTGGTGCTGAAATATATATTCCTACAGCATATAAAGTTGAATTACGTTTAACGCGGGCATTAAATACAATTGTAATGATGGGTGCCAATCATGCTAATATGCCCGTTGCTGATACTATAATTACCCTAGACGATTTTAAGATAAAAATTCCTGTATTTAAACCCAAAAAACAATTATCAAATGCAATTAATACAGAAATGATGACCCATAATAAAGAAACATTATATTATACAACCAATTATCGTTGTATTACTGAATCATTAGCTGCAGGACGAAATTCACATCAAGTAATCGATGTGTTTAATGGTAGCGTTCCTACACGTTTATATATTGTATTTTCTCCATTAGCAAATTGGAACGGGTCATATACTCATAATATTTTTGAGTTTAACTGGCCTAATTATGATTAGTTGAAGTTTCGGTAAATAACGCTGTTGCCGGGAGAATAGAAAATCATGCTGAAGCTTACTCAAAATTACGCTCGGTATTAAATCGTAACTATTCAGAAATGCCCATGACTTATAATGACTTTATAAACGGGTATTGTATATTAGCATTTGATTTATTAGATAATAGAGACTCTCATCTTGCAGTATTACCCATAAGACCGTCGGGAAATGTTAATGTGGATTTTCATTTTTCTCAAAATACAATTGCAGGTGCGTTAATATTTGTTGGTGAATTTCGAAATGAAATTAGAGTAGGATTAAATACCCCTGCAAGATTATTACACAGCATTTAATTATCAACATTTGTAACAAGGGGATGTACAAAAAAATATGAAGAACACAAAACCCATTACAACAAAGAATAGAATAAAAAAACCAAAAATAAAAAAACCAGTTATTAACAAAATACCACTAAATCGTGAACATATTCTTGTATTTCCGCCGTTTTCAGTTTACGCATAAAAAAAATGAATGAAGAAAAAAATGATGAATTAAAAAAAGAAGACGAAAAAAAAGACGAAAAAAATGATAATTCAAGAGATGATGATGATGATGATGATGAAGTTGATAGTGAAAATGTTAGCGATGATGTTAGTGATGAAATGGATAGTGAAAGTTCAATTACTTCTTCTTCATCAAGTTGCAAAGATGATTTAAAATTTTTAGAAACATTAGTTCAATTAAATAAAATAAAGAAAAAAGCCTTTGAAAAAAAAAAAAGGATTTTTTACCATCGTTAAAAAAATATCTTAAAGCAGATATTGATAAAAAAAATACGTTGTTAGATTCTCAATTAATTAATAAATTACAATACATTGCAAAAAATATTTTAAATAAAAAAATTTCTATCCAACTTTCCAGTGATAATAAATATATTTTGAATAAGTTTTCTAAGAACAAAATAAAAGAAAAAGATTTTAAAATATTATTATCTGAGGATTTTCGTATAATCAACATATATCAAAAAGCATACAAATTACTTAACCAACAAATAAAAAAAAATGACCGAAGTAAATAAAATGCAATTAATTAATCCGAGTAAATTAAATGAAATTTTAGATTTAATCAAAACTGATCATGAAAACGAAAAATTATTGCAGGGAATTAACAACAAAAATAATTTCGAACTTATTGAAAGTAAAAATAAAATGAAAGAAGAAATGAAAAAAGTTAATAATGATCAACGTGTCGCAGAGAGTATGGTTAGTTTTTTAAAAAGACAACAAAAGATGAAAAGAAAAAGTAATGAACTTGAAAATGAGGTGAACAATGATGAATCACCCGAGGTAAGGAAAACACCGACTGTGACAAGTGGTCAACAAATAAAATAATTTCTTGAAAGGAAAAAAATTAAAATTGGGGGTACAGATATAATAAAATTAAACGGTGTTGGAATAAACCATCATGATTTATTATACGATTTAACGCATAATGTCAGCAAACAAAACATGTTCAATCTTACACAACATAAGCAGACGGTTGCTTTAAAAGAATTGAAAAAATTACATATGCCCGCCTATTATATACGTAATATAAAATTACGACAACGTTATATAAATTTGGGAAAAACCACTTTGGGTCTTTCTGTGGCGAGTAACGAAGAACCAGCTACTTCCCTCACCACCCACATTCCTACACCTTCAACGCCACCCTATTCAACACGAAGAAAATGGCGACGAAAAAATCAATGAATTTACATTGTTTTTTAACCCAATTTTTATTTACGAACGAGATTAATAAAATTTCAAAAATAAATAAGTTTTTAAATAAATATTATTTGGGTACATTTCCTGCAAATATTTTTACTAAAAAATTTTTTTATCCCTCGTGTTGGATTTGGAATACGGATGAAGCAGATCAAAACGGTCAACATTGGGTTGCTATATGGGTGGGTAAAGAAAAAAATATGTATTTTTTTGATAGTTTTGCTAAAGATGTATCGTTTTATAAACGTGAATATTGGTATGATTATAGTGTAAAAAAAGGATTAAAATTTCAATATATTCAAAGTAAACAATTACAATCCAAAAATACTACCGTGTGTGGAAATTGGAGTTTATTATATTTATACAATCAATGTCGTAATGAAATCGAAAATAATAATAAACAAAAAATATTTAAACTTTAACGTATTAAAATAAAAAATGATATTAAATTAAAAAAAAAAATTGAAACAATTTTAGGTAGTGTACTCGTTAGAATATATAATAAAAAATGTAAAAAAAATTGTAAGAGTAATAACAATCAGTCATGTTGTAGTTTTAATAATGCCAATTTTTAATTAAACAAAAAATTAACTTATTTACACTGTTTATATTTTTTCTAAGGGTAACACTACTTCCATATCTTTTTCTTATAATGTTTTTTAAAAATATATAGTTAAAAATATAGTTGACATGCTTTTATATTTTTACCCTCCTAGGGAATGTCGGACAGCGTTACCCCAATAACCAATCCCCCCTTTTTGTTTTCTTTTTCTTTTTCGAATACCCGATCCAATTTGACCTTCAACTGATCGTGCCAGGGGCGTCATAAAATCTAGAATACTAAAACCCCCTTTTTGTTTTCTTTTTGTTTTTCTTTTTCGAATACCCAATCCCAATTGACTTCCAACTATTTGTCCCAAAGGTCCCAAAAAATCTAGAACACTACCCCCTTTTTGTTATTTTTTCTAAGGATAATTCCTCTCCTGCTTCTATATCTTCTTCTTGCCATGTTTTTTTCAAAAAAAATCATACACAATATACACACCCCATACTATATATACTTTTTAAAAAAACGATTTTCAACAACTCTTATTATTTTTTTAAAAAACATTATTTTTATTTTTACATTTATTTACAAATCATAGATTATCGTTGATTCATGTGGAAATACATTGGTTCTAATTCTACAATTTTCATACCCTTTTCTACAATTATCAAACACCAAATAACCATAGGGTTTCTCATTAATTTCACTTAATACTTTATTAAATCTATTTCTATTAATTTTTTTATTATCACATATCGTATACATATTATTATAATCGCTTAAATTTTTAAACATAACATAATATTGACTATTGACACGTAAATTTCGCAATTTACCATTACCATATGTTAAATTTTGACATGTAAAAATAACACTAATATTACGATGATGGACATCTTGAGTTGCAATATTATCTATTCTTTCAAGATTTTCTTTTGATGATGTTGCAACTAACATGAGATCATCTAATATTATTAAAGTATTTTCACGGGTATTCGTTTGTATATCGGTAATGCGGGGAATACCCTTTTGACAATCGATAAATTCAACACTAATATCTGTTTTTTCCGCAAGAACTTTTTCCATTTCAGCATACAGAGGTTGATAAATTGAATATAAATAAACAATTTTAACAATTGCGGGTGTAATCATAATGTTAATATTTTTCAATAATTGTAATATCCAATATGTTTTCCCACTTTGACTGGGACCACATAACGTTAACATAAAAGGGTGTTGAAATGGTAATGAAACATTGTTCATTTCAGTTATCTAAAAATCCAAACGGAATCGTATTAAAATTATTTTTAACAACACGTTTATTAAATGTAAATGAAAATTTTTTTATTTCATCCTCAATAAAAATATGATTAAGTTTATCTTTACATATTTTATTGTGATATTTAATTTCGATGATCTGATCTTGATTTTTAACACATTGTGTCAAGGATAAAAAATTCAATTTTTCTTTTGTTTCATTTTTTAAAGTAAAACCTTTGACATGAATACATTCCTGATTTAAATTAGTTATATACGCGTAACATTTTGGACCCGTTGAACAAAAATTTGTTATCCATTCATTTTCATTTAATTCATTCGTTAAATCTCCTAAATAATTTCCCGTTTTAACATCAGTATAATTATTTTCATCAGATATATAAATAACAGAATCTGTATCAAAATATAAAACGCGATCGTCTAATTTATCGAGTAACTCGTATAATTTCAAACGTGCATATGCAGTAACAAAACATGCAATGATTACATTTCCCGTTTTTAGAGGCGTTGTTGCATCATCAATTTTTTCATATGTACAACGTAATAATGTTTCGTTTATAAATTCCATCGATGTTAATTTTTTACTTTTATCATTGGCTATATTTAATAATTCTTCATAATCGTTTAAAAAACACACTTGTGTATTATTTTCGTTTTGGGCAAATTTACCCCATAACGAATTTAAAAATGTTTTTGCAATAGTTCTTAATCTGGGATTTTTCTCTATTTTGTCTTTATCTAAAAAAACATTTTCATTTTTTAAACAATCATTACAATACTGTTTAATTTTATCATCATTTTTACTTCCATCTGCGTTCAAACAATCCGTAGGAATTCCTGAAGATTCTTGTTTGATTTTTAATAATTGATTTACGTATTGTGAAAATTTTTTTTCTTTGCGTTCAAAATGATATATTTCGTAAAGAGCTATTATTTTATATCCCTTATCTATAGCAACATTAATCTCAACACTAGTCCAAGTGCCCGTTAAGTATCGATCGCTTTCATTATGTTCACATTTATTACATTTATTCACAGCACATTTATAACATAATGGAAATAATAATTTCCCATCTATTCTAACAGGTAAAACAGGAAAGTAAATATTTCGAGGAGGTGAAATACAACATTTTACTAAACCAAATATGTCCTTGATTTTTATTTTATTACAATCTTCACCCAGTAAAATAGTAGGATGACCCACAGGAAAATCATAATTTTTTTGTACATAAGGGTATAGCGATGTAAAATCTACATAACTTATTCGTTCGTTGGGTTTTGTTTCTTTAAATAAACATACGGGGGAAGTTCGTCCCCCATATAATGCGTCACGTGGCGTTAAAGGAGTAAAAGGATAACATTTTCTTTTCTTTTCAATTAATTGTTTCTGTGTATATATTTTTTCTTCTAAATAATCACATTCCCACATCTCGATTAATTTGTAACCGGCATTTTTTATTATCCAAGAAAAACGTTGCGTTTTTGCATATAAATTACTACATTTTTCGTTTGTAAGAACGTTTAATGCATAGGGGTCAAAACATTTGGGACATCCGTGATAAAAACAACCATGAAATTGATTTATCGTATCATTATAAAAACCATCGACAAAACGTCCTAGAATTTTTTCTCACCATTTTGTGAACAGATATATTCTAAATTTCCTCCTAATTCTCGATTAATTTCATCTAACCAATCAATAGCAATTAAACTCTGTTTTACACATCCCCTATACCCCGAAGCAGGAATAATTCCTACACAATTTTTTTTTAAAAATTAAGTCTATACACTTTCAAAGCTAAACTAGCAATTGTAATACAATTCTTTGCATAAAAGGGTGTAATATGACCTATGGCACCTATCATTGTAGAAAATTTAACACAACCCTTTCTTAAAATATCTACATCACTACAATAATAATAATAAATCTCTTTACGAAATATATATTTCTCTTTTTTTTTTCTAAATACCATTTTTCAAAATCATTAAGTGTTGCTGTATTCATATGTTTCGTATCAAAAAATTTCCGATCTACAATTTCACCCTCATAAGTTAAATCGTAAAATTCATAAGGATGAAATCCCTTACATTCCCCTTGAAGGTCCATTGCTTTTGGAATATCTGCTAATTTCATACTAAAAAACAAATAACTATCGAGGATTCTAATATTTTGTTCTTTAATTATTAAACTCATTATTTTAGTACCGTTCATTATAGTATTCGGTATTATCTGTTTTATTTCTAAAAAATATTTTAAAATAAAAATAGTATCAAATCTACCCCCGTTATGAGCTATCCAAACGGAATTTGTTTGTTCAAACATAAATTCACATAAAGTTTCAATAACATTGTTATCAAAAATAAATTGTCTATTCCCACAACAACTAACTTTTTCAATAGTATTATCGATAATTTCTTGATCCTTTTTTTCAAAAATTTTTGTTTTTTTAAATTCAATATGTTGACATTTTTTACATACCTTTTGAACGATACAATAAAACGGTACGAGCAATTTAGTTTTGTTTACTTTTGTTCAAAATCAAAAAAAAATAAAGTGGGTTCACTTTCTTCATCCTTGTTATATTCAAATGAAAGGGGTTTCACATAACAATAATGAGGTTGTTTCATGTATTTATCACAATGAAAACAAAATCGTTTGCTACAATCATGTTTAACTGTTTTATTAGAAAAAATGAAAAAGAATCGAGGACAAATTTTGTTACAAGTTTTACAAAAAAAATAATATTGACAAGGTGTTAAACGGGTATAATTACTATGAGAAGGTTTAAAAATTTTATTTGTTAAATGATTTGTAAAACAATTTTCATCATAAAAAATTATATCACAACTGCTACAAATAAGTTTATTATTTTTATCTTTACAATTATTCGGATATTTATAACATCGAAAACAAGTTAAGTTATTTGTAGTACATAGGTGGTTATCGATATATTCATGTCGTGTAAAATAACTCATACATTTAACACAAAAAGAACTGCTGTTAAGTTTAGAAAATTCCTTTATGCTTAAGACTACATCATAATGATTATTATTTAACCATAAACATACAATTTCATTAGTTAATTTAATAAGATTACCTTCACTATCAGTTCGTGAATCATAAATTATATTATCGGAATGAGTGTCAGCATACACTAACAAATCAACACCCTGTTTTTTTAAATAATTATTATATACTAAATTAAACTGTGTAGCATCAACATTACCCTCGGCTATCCCACATTCCCGATATACATTTCGAATTTCTTCACACGTAAATAAATCAGGTGCATATCCCCCCTGATTTGATGACTGGTCGTTCTTAACAGGGTGACCACACCTTAAAACTATTCAACCCCCCTGGAAATATGGGACTGGACTGTGCTCTGATTGGTCAATTCAAATCATTCTTGATTCTGATTGGCTTAGAGCTCGGTCCAGTCCCGTACACATTGATAATAATAATATATATATTATTACTACTATCTCGCACCTATTTCGCACCTATCTCGCACCTATCTCGCACCTATCTCGCACGTATTTCGCACGTATTTCGCACCTATTTCGCACCTATTTCGCACCTATTTCGCACCTATTTTGCACCTATTTTGCACCTGGGTGAAATTAAAAATGAAATTAAAAAGACCAAACGCCAATATTTTACAACAAACTTGGAGATTAACAAATCTAATCCTAGGAAAACGTGGAACCTAATTAATGAATTAAGCTCTCGTCATTGCTCCAAGTCAAATAATATATCTGAAATTAAAGTTGGAGAGAATATTATAAATACCTCAGCTGAAATGGAGGAGACATTTAATTCGTACTTCTCAGGTGTTGGCGAAAACCTGGCTGCCGAAATAGTGCCATCTGGTATTGAACCTGAGTCATATCTCCACCCCACTGATAAAACTTTTAATATTGAAACCCCCTCTGTGAACTTAGTCCATAAATTATTGTCTGAAATTAACGAAAGGAAGGCCACGCGCCTAGACAAGATTCCCTGTAAACTTTTAAAAATAGCGGCTAACATTGTTGCTCCATCGTTAACTGAAATTTTTACCAAATCGATCAATACCAATATTTTTCCGAGGGAATGGAAACTGGCTAGGGTGTCGCCAATATTTAAGAAGGGCGCCAAAAATGAGCTAAATAATTATCGACCAATATCTGTCATACCTGCAGTTGCAAAAACGTTTGAAAAGATCATTTTTGACAGTTATATGGTTATTTTAATGAAAATAATTTAATAACTTCATGTCAATCAGGTTTTCGGTCATTGCATAGCACACTTACTGCTCTGATTGAAGCCACAAATAGCTGGTCGGTTAATATTGATAATGGTCTCCTAATATTGATAATGGTCTCCTAATATTGATAATGGTCTCCTAAATGGAGTAATCTTTATCGATCTTAAAAAAGCTTTTGACACTATAGATCATAATATTATATTACGTAAGCTTTCCAATTATGGAATTGGAGACAGCAGTCTTAAATGGTTTGAATCATATCTTGTAGATCGAAGCCAAAAATGTAGTATAAATGGTCATTTATCGAATGCTCTTACAGTTACTTGTGGTGTTCCCCAGGGAAGTATCCTTGGACCACTCCTTTAACTGGTCAAAATTAATGACCTGCCGAACTGTCTCAGCGTGGCTTCACCAAGAATGTTCGCTGATGACACAAGTATAACCATTGCAGCCGATAAACTGATTGACCTAGAAAACATCTTCAATCTAGAGCTCAATAATCTCAACTGTTGGTTAAAAGCAAATCGGCTTAGTCTTAATATTACTAAGACAGAATTTATGGTAATTGGCTCGCGCCAGCGAATTAAAGCACAAGCATGCGGTCACATTAAAATTGAGTGTGATGGTAAGGAGATCAAGAGAGTGGATGAGGTCAAATCGCTGGGCATAATTATTGATAAAAATCTCTCTTGGGCTAGGCACATTGAAGAAAAATCCAAGAAAATCTCCTCGGCCATAGGCGCTCTTAAACGAATACGACCATTTATTTCGATAAATACAGCTACCCAAGTGTACCAAGCCCTAATTAAACCGCAGTTTGATTATTGTAGCTCTGTTTGGGATGAGCTGAGCGTGACATTGAGTGACAAACTACAAAAACTACAAAATCGAGCAGTCAGGGTAATAACGAAATCAAAATACGACTCTAGTGTGAGAAATCGTCTAGAGAGTTTGAAATTGGATATGCTTGCTATACGTCGAAAGAAACTTAAATTGACATTAATGTTTAAAACGATTAAGCAATTAACCCCAACGTATATGCAAAATTTGTTTATCCCCCGCAGCACAGGATATAATATAAGGAATGCTGAAAATAAATTGAATTTACCCCTACCATGTACCAACTACTTAAAGCGAAGTTTTAGCTATAGTGGGGCATTGTTATGGAACAACTTGCCCTTGAATATACGAATGTCGCACTCTCTTGGTCAGTTTAAAAGGCAAATTGACCAACATTATTCCGAAGATTAACTGGACTCCTACACGGCAATCTTGTAAAACAGTATTTTAATTTTGTATTTAGTTAGGTAGTTTTATAATATTTTTAATGTAAATTTACTGAAGATTCTACCGTTTTTAAATAAAGTGATTGATTGATTGATTGATTGATTGATTGATTGATTGGGTGTAATCGTATTTCAAAACGCAAATATATTCAGCAATGGCTCGCACCTATTTTGACTTCCATTTTGACTAAGGTATAAAAATTCCTAGATCCCCCCCCCCCCCATGACTAGACTGGAGTGTCGAAACGTTGGGTCATGGACAGTGAGTAACTTTTAAGTTACGTTCAAAACCTTTTTAAAGCCAGAGTAGCGTTAAACTATGTCTGATTTATCACCTGGTTGTGTTGGGAAATTATTTGTTTATAATTGTCATACATTTTAACGAGTGATGTATATAATAAATATAATTTTCAATGTACTATATCGTACAGTTATCATTCATTCATTCATTCATCAGGCAGTAGATACATGTATCTATTATATATAAATGTATCTATTATTATACATTTCGTACAGGTATCTACATATACCTATTTTTTTGTCTGTTGGATTTTAGGAAATTATTTTCCTCAGATCTTGAAAGAATGGACCGAGTGGAGAAAACCGTCGATATTCGCCTAGGTGGGCACTATAGTAAAATCAATAGCAGATATAAGGACATCAAAAATAGGTTTGTTGCTATGTGATAGTTCATAATCCTCATAACGTTAGAATCTATATGTATAAAGACTATTTGTCAAGATATTGATGAAACGGTCAATATTGATGTTTTGTCAAGATATTTACGGGTTCGAATCCCAGCTGGGCCAAGTAGAGTTTCCCCTATACTTGTCCGGTATTGTTCGTCACTCGGTATATATCAGTATAATTTACTATCGGTATATATCAGTATATAGAAGTATAATTTACATCATTATATATAAAAATGTAAAAGTGACTGCCCCAACCGGGAATCGAACCCTGGTCTCCGAATCAATGTTTCAGCACTCTATCGGCTTCGAATCCCAGACGGGTCAAGTAGAGTTTTCTCTCCTTGTCCGGTATGGTTCGTCACTGGAGTAGCCATTTGCATCATTATTATTAATATGTTATTTGCCAAACTGGAGGTCTGTACTGGAGAAATATTGCCAGAGGTCTTTTTCGTGCGGACCGAGAAAGTTTGGTAAATAACTTATTTATTTTTCCCTTGACTCCCAATATAATTTTAGATGTCAATATTGCTGCCATTGTATCACCCGTTTTCGTTCGCGTTTGGTCGGTCTGAATAGACTAAATTTCCAGCACTTGTGCTTGAGACGTCGTCTTAGGGATAATAAAATTCCCTCTCGCTATGCTCACCATCTTCGGAGTACATTTTTCAGCACTTTTTTGGTTTGAAAACTGTTTTTCACCCCATATTAGTTTTGGCGGGAAAAACGAGAGGTCCGTACTTGTGTGATACGGACCTCGTATTTAGCCAATCAAAAGCCTGCATTTTTGTTACGGACCTGCAGTTACGGACCTGGGAAAAATAAAAAATGTTATTCCATGTGTTTGAAAATCGATTTTGATTTACAGTTAACTCTCTCTCTCTGAGCGATTGGTAACAAAATTAAGAAAACGTCATTTAATTTATTTAGCGTTTGATTTTTACCCATTGTTCAAATGTCGAGGGACATTTGTTGGACATCAGGTTAGTGGATGATAAAATTACCTTGAAATTATCCTACTCTCGCTCACCGATTTCCGTATGAAAATGTCATTGACCGGCTGGTCACTGCTTTCAAGTGCCTATCTCACGTTTAGGGATTTTACATATATCCGTAATATTTGGATCTTCCTGAGCAAAATCATAATTTTTGTTGTCAGCTGAAAATTTCATCATCATGGAGTTTTTCGCTGTCAAAGTTACCGGACGTGATGTCACAAAAGGCATTCCAAACCAGTTTTCTTTTGTTACTTGCCACAAAAATGCCTCTTGTGACATCACATTCGGTAACTTTAACAGCAAAAATGTCCATGAAGATGAAATTTTCGGCTGACAAGATATATTATGATTTTGCTCAGGAAGACTCAAATATTACGGATATGTAAAATCCCCAAACCACTCTTAACAATAAAGACTTTGACATTTTTCTCACTTATTTTGGATATTTCTCTAGGGGCCAGTGTGGGCCTTGTGTGTGTCAAATGGAGAGTGGTTATACAGCGGGTCATCAGACAAGTCCATTAAGGTACACTATAGCCAAAACCTGATGTTTGGAAGTTTGGGTCAAATACAAACCTAATTTTAGTGTGCAGTGATAACCAATTTGTGCAGTGATAAAAGTAAAATGTGCAGTGATAAAATGTAAAATGTGCAGTGATAAAATTTGTTTTGATAAATTGTTAATTAACAAAAAAATGAGGCAATGAGCAGAAAAACTAAACGATATACACACACAAACAGTGAAACAAATATACAATGATAATCACAGTACTTCATGTAAACAAAGTAAAAAGCAGTATTTCCACTATCAAGGAAGTTTACTAATATGAAAACTGCCAAATTATCGAGTATCTACACTAATATTATAATAATAATAATAATAATAATAATAAAGACTTTATTTCTGTGTCAGTTTACATCTAGCTGAGGAAAATTTCCTCTACTAATTGGGGACACCTAACTACCTACTACAATATACCTAGACCTAGTCAAAATAATTAGAATAGATACTATAGTGTTTATACATACTTCACGAATTACAAAGCGTGCAATTGGTACAACTATTATCGTCCAGTAATGACTGTACGTTGAAATTGCGTATGACCTTTTTGAGACTTTTAGAGACTCTAGATTACAAAATTTTCTGTGGGTGCATGCCCCCGGAACCACCTAGAGGTTTTTCACGCCTACGTTAATTAATATTTCTTTTCTACAGACAGGATTATGAAACTATGCTGTCATAGATAGTTGTAGAATGTAGTAACAGTAGGTGCTGTATGTTTGTTTTGGCATTTTTGAATATCAAGTGTAGTCTATTTTAAATTCAGTGGTTACACCTATTACACCTATACATATTATATATTAATTATTATATATTATTATTATTATTATTATTAATTATTATATATTTATTATATGTTACACCTATAAGGGTGTGGTCAGAAATTTTCAAGGGCGTTCTTCTGCCCGGCTAAACTTTGCAGGAAAATGTGCAGTGATAAAAAATTCTTAAAATTAGGTGTTTCCAGACCGACCGTGATTTCTCCACCCGACCCTAAACTTTTGATCCTCAGACATACATAGCCATTTCACTGAAGAAAAAACAAGAAATCCTTACAGCGAAGTTTAGGCTGAAAAGACAAAGCGTCGACCAACACTTCGCTGTTTTTTTATCTGGCAAAGTTCAACATTAATTCTTGTCCATTTGCCAGGCAAGTTTGTTTTTGATTTGGCATCCTTTTGGAACGAAATACTGACGTTTCGAGCGGAGCCTTTCACCAACAAGGGCTCTGCTCGTAACGTCAGTATTTCGTTCCTAAATTCAGTCTACCACCTTTTCACCACGGCCCCCGACCCCCGGGACAGGGCGGGGAAAATTAATATTGGTGAGTGTTAAAGTTCAACATTTTCCCCGGTCATCGGGGGAAATTGCCTGTTAAAGTCCCGGCCTCTATGGCCAGTACTTTACTTATTAAAATCTCCATTTTGAATTGAATTGAATAAGTCATTTCCAAATTTATATGGTTCACTTTCTGTAAACAATAGTTTCAGGTCGTGGACGAGGTCGAAAAATTTAACAATTATATAGAGCGTAATTCGAAAATGGCCACATGTAAATAACTCCAATATTTTGTTCGGTAGCTAGTGCAATATTTTTCATGACTTTGCTGTCACCACCTTGTTCTCAACAGACCTGAAATGTGCCGTGCGGTGACTTAATACACAAATTGTGAAGGTTAACTTACGAGAGACAAATTATGAAATTACCATCGAGAACGGAGCAAGTGACCCTCATTCCCAGTACTCTCTGGCCGAGCGTTAAAGTCCCGGCTACAATGCCTCGTGATTTTATAACTCGTTAATTATCCCGTTCACCCGGAGAAATGCAACGTTAATCCACCACCATTTCCCTGTTAATTCCCCGGCATGTCCTGGGGGTCGGGGGACCAATTGACTAGTGCATAACATAAACTGCTCCCTCGCCACATACCAACTTTGCAATTGGCACCATTCTACTCAATTACTGCTGCTAGTAATTACTGTAGCTGACATTTGCAACATGGAAAAAAAACAAGATGTTGGTTATTTCTAACCAAGACCCGTTCCTATGAAAGCCTTCTTGATCAAGCGAAAATTAAATGTCTCACCAACCGAAAATATTTTCAATCACTAGTTTTACTTTTTAAATGTATGAAAGAACATGGACCTCAGTATAGCAGTTAGGTTTGTGTGTTAGCTTATAGCCAATCAGCGATCAGCACGCGTAATCGGATCCTTGAGATGTCTGTTTGGCACATCGCGGGAATGGCCGATTAATTGCTAAGTACATAAGTAGGTTTTTATGAAAGGGTATACACGTTTACGTAATGTAATAGACACGAATTGAAAACGGTTAAATATTGACCGAGATAACGTTCAATACGACGAAGCGGCCACTGATTGCCGATTAATTTCTAAGTATATAAGCAGTTTTTTTACGAAGGGTCTTTGTGTAACATAATAGACATGTATGTTATGTATTTGAATGCGGTAATTCCAATTCTGTTTTCGGAATTAAAATCGGTTAAATATTGGCCGAGGTAATCAGGTAACACTCAAAATTTACGACGAATGGCTTTTTGCAATTTGTGGACCATGGATGGGGAAAATCCCGCAGGGGTTTGGGTGAAACTTGAGGGGCGGGTAGAACAGGCGAGCTATATTATATGTATACGCATCCTGTTTTAAAATTATTAGCGCAGATACATGTATGTCTGAGCGTCCCTATTTTTTTTCGTTGTACTTTATTCTCCAATGGGCCTGGCCAACAACTTTCGCAACGACACGTAGTTCATGCAGCAGAATACGTTTTACCGTGAAAAATGCTTGAGAAAAATGAGCTTTGAAAGACGAAAGAAGGCTGAAGAACACGATTGTCGAAAATGATGCTTAGTGTTTTTTTGAATATGTAGAAGACTGCAAATGTTTGTCATTTCATGTTTGTGGTAAAACTTGCCAATTGAATCGCGTGAAAGTTGGAAGTCGTACTATGACCAGCCAACAGCCGATCGTAAGAATCGATTAATTAACCAATAATTAAGTATAAACAGCTAGAATACATAAAATTTATTAACAATAAAAAGGAAATGCGAAAGATTTAACTTCAATCTAATTGTCAAACATGCATTAATTATCTGTTCAAACTCGATTAATGTAATTACAGTTATAATCACATTAATATTTTAATCAGTAATGTAGTCTATAGAAGTCTACACGTGGATTCTTATGCCGAAGAAGTTTCAGACGAAACATATACTCTTTGATTATGCCCTTTTAACGCTGTCTAGACTGGGCTTTTTTGGTCTTCTGGGGTTGGGGGGGGGGGGGCGGGGGGCGGAATCTGCCCGCGGACAATATCTCCAAAACTATTAGATGTATGCCAATGAAATTTTCACAGGTTGATGGCATGGTGACGCTGAGTTACGTTGATGACGTCATAATGACGTCACAACAAATTGTGACGTCATCGGTCAAAAATTCGGATTTGAAAAAGGGTTTTTCTCAGGATTATTTCTTAATGTTCTGTTAACGTACATATGTTATTATATCAATAAATAGATTTATCTTAATCCATATGTTCTTATTTTTTTTGTTTCTATTATAATGAAAAATTTTTTGTCGAAATTTCGTGTTAGCAGGTGTTCAGGAATACTCCATAACTTTTTTATACCTAATATTTTTCCACCATTTTTTCAGCCCATACTACCAATGCATAACTAGGAAAAGTCGTTAGATTCATAGCTGTGTCCATTATTGAGATATCAGCATTTAAATTCAGCACGCCTCAATCGTTCGTTTTGTGATACAAGCATGAAACTTGGCAAGTAGATAGAGTTACTAGTGCTGATGACTTTCTGATCATAGAGGCAACGCAGATTTATTTCTGGATGCCACAAAATCGCGTTTTTCTTCCAATTTACCTATTAAAGTACTATATTATAAAAAAGTGAAGATTCAAAGTTCACTTTTAGCGAATATCACCCATATCATTAGAAAGTTCGCAAAAAAATATATGAAGGACATTCAAGCGGGTAGGACGATTTTCTAAGCTTATTTTGAGTTATTAACGCTCAAAAATGTGGAAAATGCCGCAAAATGTTACAACATGCTTGTTTTTAGTGGGTTTAGCCTTCTGTAACTCAAAACGAGCTTGGAAAATCGTACAACCCGCTTTAATGTCCTTCGTATAGTTTTTGCGAACTTTCTAATGATGTGGGTGATATTAGCTAAAAATGAACTTTGAATTTTCACTTTTTTATAAGATAGTACTTTAATAGGTATAAATTGGAGGAAAAACTCGATTTTGTATCAACCAGGAAGAAATCTGCGTTACCTCTATATCAGAAAGTCATCAGCACTCTATCTACTTGCCAACTTTCATGCTTGTATCACAAAACGCACAATTCACCCCTTAAAGTGCCACTACGATGAAAATTCACCGCCCGTCTTTTAGATTTTCTTTAGCATAGAATAGTATTTCAGGGCCGAAAGTGATCATCGATGTAAAAAAAAACTAAAAAATGGTATTTTGAAGTAAGTAATCACTATTATTTAGGCCACCATTACTAAAAACGTGTTCCAAGTGAGCCCGCAATTTCAAAAGGTAATATTGTTTGTGACGTCAGATTCTCAATGCTACGCCTGAATTTCGGTCGAGGTTATTTGTTTTCTTGTTTTTTTTCGAGAAGTAGATTAAATGTCCAGCCTTTTAGACGAAGAATTTGAAAAAACGACCTTGATTTACTTGAAGAATTAGCCACGTGGAGTCTTCGCGTTGAGAATCTGACGTCACTTCGTTACGCTGGTCAAGAACATCAACGATTAATGGCGGACATAACTCCAGATTCGGAGTAAGAAAAATAATACTTGCCATCGTCGAATCGCAAAACGGTTTCGACTAAGTAATATTTAGCAGCTCTGCTTTATAAATACGTAAAAATATCGATAGGTAAAAATTTAATCGTAGTGGCACTTTAACAGCTGGACTAGTAATTCCATCCCATTGGTAATAATTAACATGAAGAAGTTCGCCTTGTTTCTGATAAATTGTTGTGGTACAATCTTGTTTCTGATAATTGTTGTGGTATTAAGTAAGTAAAATTGTTCGAAATGTTATTAAAAAGTAAATTACTTTCGACAACTGTAAACTGTAATTCCCTTTAGATTAATGTTTTAATTCACCAAACCAAAATTGAGTCGTAGATGATGGAGTCTCCGTACATCTATGCTTAGGATCATGACAGGGCCAGTAACAACCAAACCATCTTGCACGCTGATTGTTGGCACAGATGTGCTTAACACTGAAGGAGTTAAAACTACAGCCTTCAAGTCTCCCAGCGTATTCACTAAAATGAAGAGGTTCGCTTGCTGGCTGAAAAATTGTTGTGGTACAATTAAAGCATTGTGTTCCTTTACTATCAATATAATCGATCTGAACGCACGATGCTTTTCCAACGAACACTGTGGGATCGAGAAGAGATACACGCACTCTCGCATAATCTCTGAAATCAACTCCGTAAATGGGATATGAACAGGTTGCTCGCCAAAATGTAGAACGTGATACAATGTCTTGCATTGCCGTCTTAGAAATGCGAAAAAGGTCCCAGTTTAGCTGCGTTTCACGCAATGGATAATCCACAGTAAAGGGGTAACTTTTCACCGTGTCTTCATTACTCATTGCGAAAGATTCAATCAAAGTCCATGCGATGTCCTCCTCTGAATCAAAGTCACAGAAAACCTGGTAAGAGCTTCCAGCTTGATCTTCCAACATATATTCACGGGAAACAGGTTTCATTGGACCAGTCCAATAATCTAAACACGATTTTGTTTTTTTAATTTCACATTGATCTCCATAGTAACCAGGACGACATTTGCAAATAAACCTTCTAGTGACGTCACTTATGTTGACGTCACACGAACCGCCATTAAAGCAATGATGAGGTAAACGAGCACAGCAAATACCAGTAGCTCCTGCACATGTGCGCTGTGGAGAGAAAATATTTAATATAATAGAAACATTACTGTGGTTACTTATTTAAATATTATTTTGTATTTAGGACAAATCGGTTTTTTGTATCTTTAAAATAAATTAGCCTATGAAAATTTGTAGATTTAGTAATTGTCATTGTAATCATAATAAAGTTTGAATAGAAAACGTACTCTGCCGATTATGGTTTTTAAAAAAGGTTAATCTCTTTTCTATTTTTCGTCGCGGATCATGGCCTTTTAATTGCTGCCGTAGGCAGCACACTAATCTTGACTTGGGTTGCTGTGTCTCGTGCCCAGACCTCTTCGCGGAACTATGTATAGTCAACGAAATCTCGATTTTGTGGGTTATATTAACTATGATTTGTGTAAATTATCCTCGAGATATTTGTTCAGTTTTATGACGTTTTGTGACGTAGAAGTTTTACACGTGTATTAAAGGATGAGTGTCCATCTAATGCTTTGCGCGCTAACAAGCTTGCTCGGAGCCATTTTTTGCGGGGCCACGAAATTGAACAAGTAAACCAATCCTTCGATATCTGAGCAATATTTGATTACACTCGGTGGGCCGTGGAATTGTGTTTTGAGACAGGTACATGTATCCGTCGCTCGTTGTTTGCCGTTTGATGGGTGAATTTCAAGGTTTCCTTCAAGACGCGCAGTTTCCTGGCAAAGCCAATAGTATAAGATCCTTATATTCCATATATTCTATGAGTAGAGGAACAGATATTACGCTAGAAACGAACGCTCACTACTGTAAATCTTTGCATATTGTATTGGACAAGGCCGTTGTAATCGAAGCCGTTGAGTACGACGGTACGAAGAGTGCGGTTCACAATGTTCGACCAACTGTGAGTCAGACATCACTACAAACTGATTCAAACGACTTTTAACAGCTTAAGAAGATAACCAAACAACAAGAAAACGTAATAAACCGATGTAGTTAGAAGCCAGTTTCCCAAATCAAAACAATAACACAAGCGCGCAAAGCATTAGCTGGACATCCTTTAAAGTTCCTTACCTTTCGCAATTGTATAATGTCAACTTTTTGTGTTCATATTGAACTGCATTTTATGCAAGAAACAAATTATGATTAACTTAGTTTATCAACTGATATAATGTCAACATACAGAGAACTATGTTATACAACTATTTTATCTTTATGTTTAACTGTATTTTTATGCAACTGTACTTTCAACTTATATCTGTTTAAAATTACACATGTTCATTTACTACTATATCGTGAATAGATGTTGAGAACGGTTAAGGGGGGTCAACAAGGTTGGGGGCAGATGAAGCAGGGGCCCTGGCTGTGCATAATGAATGTCAGAACTCACTGCTCTGGTATTACGTAAACCATAACCGCATGGGTATGAGGCTGTACTACCTCCACTGCGACTTTGACTAATTTTGCACAATATCACGACTGCCTTGGATTTCGAGGCAGCACTTCCCTTGCGATAGTAAATTCTAGTTTGTAAATATCTTTGCCTATTATAGCCTTCATAATGCGCGAATCAAATCGAAATGTCAACATCACTCGGGCATACATGGGGAATTTGATCGTTCAACATTTCACATGAATTTGAACAGATTCTGTTCAAAATAGCGACGAATTTGTCAGATTTTTACAGGTCAGAAAATTGTCTTTGTTTTGGAGTGGATGGAAGAAAATGGCCTAGGCTAAAATAAGTGTTAATGAAGATAAGAAAGTTTACTTGTGTTCACTGAAATGTTCATTGTCCATGGTGATGCTCAATAAAAAATGTTTTACCGCGCAAGCGGCGATCTCTGATCAGTCTATTTTTTATGTTTATGTTCACAGATTTTGCATTAAATGAATATTTGTTTCAATATGTTGAATAGAATCGTTGAGGGTGGGGCATTTGATCTCCAATTTTTCCAAAATATGGTATATATTTGAACGGGAGAAAAGAACATAGGTGGGGAATTTGAACTTATAAAATAAAAAATCCAAATTCCTGGGATGATGTTAAAGTGCCTATGACACGAAAATTAAGTTTGCCTTATTTGAAAGAATACTTAAAATGACAGAGTAACATCTTTTGTAGTTTTTCGTTTCCTTGCTTCGTTATTGAGATATTTCAGTTTGTATTATATGCAAATGGCAATGGTGTGACGTACACATACATAATACTTATCGGAGAAGGTTATATATCTTTGTTATTATCACACAAAATCACTT
The DNA here is from genome assembly GCA_035772405.1 of Chrysogorgia sp. JL179-B06. Taxonomy (NCBI): domain Eukaryota; kingdom Metazoa; phylum Cnidaria; class Anthozoa; order Scleralcyonacea; family Chrysogorgiidae; genus Chrysogorgia; species Chrysogorgia sp. JL179-B06. The sequence continues at coordinate 500,166 of JAYKKM010000362.1, read as the reverse complement.
GAAATTCTGCAATTTCCATGTTTTTGGAAATATTCACGCACATGCTTCATTCAAATTAAATTTGGTTTTATATTAGCAAAGATAAATAACCTTCTCTGATAAGTCATTATGCATGTGTACGTCACACCATTGTCATTTGCATATAATACAAACTGAAATATCTCAATAACGATGCAAGGAAACGAAAAACTACAAAAGATGTTACTCTGTCATTTTAAGTATTCTTTCAAATAAGGCAAACTCAATTTTCGTGTCATAGGCACTTTAACATTTCGATTTGATTTGCGCATAAGTAATGACCACTAAAGATGTTGGTCGTCATTCGTTTCATAATTCACTGATTGAAAAAAAACTGTGAACTTGGGTTTTTGATTTGTATTTCTACACTGCTTACGTATATCTGGACTATAAAACCTTAGGACCTTTTTATTCAGACCTCTACCTCTCAATTTCTCGTATAGAATTAACATATAAGTATTGATGTTGGAAGTAGCTTGACATGTTCAACATAACAGTGAGTTTTCATTAATGTTTGAAAAGAAGTTTCTTATTTCCTATTTTTATTCAATCCTAATAAAGTTAATGCATTGTAGCTATACTTTCAATGTTATTTAATCGATTCTTACCTCGGCTGTTGGCAGGTCATAGTAACGACATCCAACCTTCACGCGAAGGGAGGAATTGTGCGCCAACAATCTGTTTGCTGCATTCAGTTGGCACGATTTACCACAAACATTAAACGATAAACATTTGCAGTCTTCGTTACATTCACCAAAACACTGTGGATCATTTTCCACAATCGTGTTATTCAGCCTTCTTCCGTCTTCCAAAGCTCTATCTTTCAGTCCATTTTTTATGTTAAAGCTTATTCTGCTGCATGAACTACATGTCGTTGCGAAAGTTGCTGGCCATTGGAGAATAAAGTAAAACAAAAACAAATATGTGTAGCCAAAGAGAGACATTTTGTCTTTAATTTCACTGAAAGGATACTTACAGAGGACACGTAATAGCAATAATAGATATTCAATTCAAAGTACATTATCTAAATAGTTGTTTGCTGCTATGGTAACATTGAGGACTCGAAGTTAATTATTTACTGTGTGGTTGTAGAGACCTGTTAGTACGGATAGTAAAACACGTTTAAATTAAGTTCTACTGCATGAACTACATGCAGTCGTTGCGAAACTTGTTGGCCATTGAATAACAAATAAAAGCATAGGCATTACTCTATTGGGGGTACACATTGATGAAAGCATTAATTTTATTGTTAATATTAGTGAGCTTTGCAAGAAGGCTGGTAAAAAGTTGGGGTGCTTTTCGTCACTAAATTCTTAGCAGTTTACCACCTTTTTTGGTTCCCATAAAATTAGGCTTGAGACAAGATCATCACTTCGTCGATAGCAATGTCCAGTGAATCGTAATCTTCTTTCTTTGATGCGTTCAGTGATTTTAGGCAAACCCGAGTACAGCTCAACGTTCGTGAGATGTTGTTTCCAGCTAAAATTCAAATTCAATTCTCTACTTTTTAACTATATATAAGTCATCTATCCTCCTGTATTTATCATACTGTCACGTGATCTGGCATTTCTGCAAGGCTTCGGACAACAGAAAGGTTGAACGTATCCAAGAGCGGGCGTTGAGAGCGGTATATAGAACTAAGAGAGATCCTTATGAAACAATCCTTGAGCGTGCTGGTTTGCCATCATTATATAATAGGCGATTACAGGATATTGCTATTTACATGTATAAAGTAAAACATCAACTTGTACCTAACAGTGTATCAGAAATATTTACCCTTAAACAATCTAGCTATTCATTAAGAAATGGTGATTTCGATATACCTAGATTTAAAACAGTCAATTCATATGGTATAAACACTCACTACGTTATTTTGGACCAGTGTTATGGTCAAGGTTAAGTAGTGATATTAGGAATTCTACAAGTCTTAAGGTATTTAAAAATGTTATTAGTAAGTTGGATATTAGTAGCCTTTTAGAAAATAACAGTAACGGCTGTGATCTTTGCAGTACATGAATGTCCCATGTATGTCTGACCAATCGTTTTAAGTTCATTGTAAATATTATTTTTATTGTAAAATTATCTTATTATGCAATTGCCTATATTATCTTACTTTTGTAATTTATTAGTAGTTAGATAGTATATATTAACTTATCTGTAATTTATTAGTAGTTAGATAGGATATATTAACTTATCTGTAATTTATTAGTAGTTAGATAGAATATAGTGTCCCCAATTAGCCTGTATTATTCACATTTTATCTTTAATTTCACTGAAAGGTTGCTTAAGAGAACAGGCAAGAGTGAAAATATAATTCATTTCAAATTACGTTACCTATTAAAAGTTGTTTGCTGCTATGGTAATTACATACAGGACTCGGAATTAATTATTTACTATGTGGTTGTAGAGACCTGTTAGTGCGACACAACGTGGTAAAACAATGATAGTCAAAACACGATTAAATTAAGTTCTACTGCATGAACTACATGCAGTCATTGCGAAACTTGTTGGCCATTGATTGTTGGCCATATGTTATGTATATGTATATATGTGTACACAATTATAGTTATAAAATTTAACAATTATTGATCTTTGAAACAAAATAAGAATCTCAAAAAAACAAAAGAAAAAAGAAACTCGAAAAACATTATGAACTCTTCCTTCATGATAATCCTTTATTATGTGACAATAACTATTTGATGTATATGTATTTTACATAATTCAGGTAGAGACGGAACATTGTGCATATAAAATACACAGCGTTTCGTTTTTGTTTGAGAAAGTAGCATACTGCATAAATATAATGCAGATGGGAGGACTGGGGTGGACCTGAAATATTTGTTTATATTTTGTGTCTGCTCTAGAAAATGTTATGTCAATATATAATTATATTATTTCACTACCAAACTCCTTCATCAACTTCATAATGGTAGTGGCCAAGCCGAAAGCTTTTGCTCCTTTGGCCACTATGCACTCTTCATTTTAAAAATATTAGGAAAAATCAGGGTATTTTCATACATACATTTAATTCTTGCATTAATTCTTAATACTGTACAGCAATATTAATGTACAAAGTTAAGAACAAATATTTTAGTCCTGCTCACTTAAATGAAATGTTCACAAGAAATATTAATCATTACAAAGTACGAAATGTAGATTTTAACATACCACGATACAGTACAGTAAAATACGGAAAACATTCTCTTAGATATTATGGCCCCTATATATATGGTCTAAACTCACCAAAGAAGATAAAGATAAACCTAGTTTAGAATCTTTTAAAAGGAATATTAGAAAACAGGACTTAGAAAGTATACTTGATAACTGTAGAAATTGTATTTTATGTTCAACTTAATTTTTTAATTTTTTAACGTTCGTTCGTTCGTTCGTTCGTTCGTTCGTTCGTTCGTTCGTTCGTTCGTTCGTTCGTTCGTTCGTTCGTTCGTTCGTTCGTTCGTTCATTCATTCATTCATGTGGTGTAGAGACCTGTTAGTACGGCACAACGTTGATATTAAAAACACAAACAATGATATTAAAAACACGTTTAAATTAAGTTCTACTGCATGAACTACATGCAGTCGTTGCGAAACTTGTTGGCCATTGAAGAATAAAGTAAAACGAAAAACAAATATGTGTAACCAAAAAGAGACATTTTATCTTTAATTTCACTGAGAGGTTACTTACAGAGAACAGGCAAGAGTGAAAATATAATTCATTTCAAATTACGTTACCTATATTAAAAGTTGTTTGCTGCTATGGTAACTACATACAGGACTCGGAATTAATTATTTACTATGTGGTTGTAGAGACCTGTTAGTACGGTCTGAACATCTGGTTGATTTGATAAAGAGTTTCTCAAGAAAATTAAATCTATTGAAATCTCTTCATTTTTTACCTTCTTCCGTCCTTTAACAATTTTACTTCAAAGTAATCCAACCATCAATTACATACGGCATCTTAGTCTGGAGGAGTTGAAATAAAACACCGTTCCAGGACCTGGAAAGGTGCACGTACGAGCAGCAAAAATATTTTTTAAATACGACTGGAGAACCCCAAGCACAGAAGTCCTAAGTAAAGCTAACTGGAAAACGATCACCGGGCACTATAAGCACAGAGTGCTGTCTTTGTACATAAAACACTACACAATCCTACTTCCAGACTCAACGACCTAAAAATACCCATTGTTCCTTTTAGTAAAAACTAAAAGGAACAATGGGTATTTTTTTCAGAGGAAAAAACAGCCTTGTCATCCCTCAACCGAGAACAGAGACCATGCGCAAATCAGTGGCATATAGAGGAGCTGTGATTTGGAATTATTTAGACGATTCGCTCCAAGATATGGGACATGCCTGCACTTTAAAAAACTAGTTAAGAACCAACTAGATCAAATTGCGCTTAAAACTTAAAGTGCACCTGACATCAAAATGTTTTATTGTCTTATTTGGAAGAACTTTTAAAATGATAAAGTAACTTCTTTTGAAGATTTTCGTTTTTTCGCTTTCTTTTTGAGATATATCAGTTTGTTTGATATGCAAATGTCCGGAATTTACGTCACACATGCATAATGACTTATTGGAGAAATATGTGTATCTCTTTCATTCTCGAACGAAATCCTTTAAAATCGAGAAGTTTGGTGTTGTGGGAGAAACACGCACACGTGTTATTCACACTTTAGTGTTTTTATTTGATGAACGCAAAGATATATAACATTCTCTGATAAGTCATTATGCATGTGTGACGTAAATTCCGGACATTTGCATATCAAACAAACTGATATATCTCAAAAAGAAAGCGAAGAAACGAAAATCTTCAAAAGAAGTTACTTTATACCAAATAAGACAATAAAAAATTTTGATGTCAGGTGCACTTTAATGACTCTGATTTTATCTACTTTTAACAATATATTGTAATTTTATCTACTTTTAATTTGTTTAATTTATCTGAGCTATAGTATAAAATTGTATTACTATTGAGTAGTTCACGACCCCATCAGCGCTCTGCTGCCGTGTAAATCAATCGTGATTAAATAAATGATATTATTATTACGTTGTAAAACAATGATATTCAAAACACGTTTAAATAACAAATAAGAGCATAGGCATCCCAATAAATAAAGTGATTTTTATATTACTAATGCCTTGATTGTATATTGTACGCTGATGCGACACAGCTGCATTATGTACCTATCAAATCTCCATGTGATCGACCTGCTGTTCTAGCTAAGCTAGAGCTGTGTATTTACCAATTACCAATAGACGACTTCCACGATCATGCGCAGTAGCAACAAATATTCAAATTTTCAACGTAGGTAAAAACAACTGTTTCAGCTGGAAAGAGCATATTGAAAATAGTAGAAGTGCAAAGTTTGAAAGGAATTGTGTGAAAAAGGAAGAAGTTACGCAAGCAGAAAGTTGTCCATTTCAAAAGGGATTTATTAGTGATTTAATAAGGATTTTGGCTTGGCGGGCAGGCGTCACACGCCAAGCCAAAATCCCTATTCAGGGGCGGATCTAGGTCATAATCTGACTGTAGCATATTACGGAAGTGTAGCAATATAGGGGGGTACGGGGGCATGCCCCCCCGGAAAATTTCAGATTTTAGAACCTCTGAAACCCAATTTCCTGCATTTTGAGCATATATTTTTAGGCAATTTTGCAACATGTGAAGTTGAAATTTTAAGCAGAAGTAAAGAATCAATAATGATAACAACAGTATTATCACATGCATGTTAACTTCCAATAAACACTGCAAGCAAAATCAACTACTTCAAGCAAGATTTTATACAATGCAGATGCTTGATAAATTTATTTTCCTGCACAAGACAGTAAAATTAATTTACTATGCAGCCCCTGCAAGACATCACATTCACAAGAAGGCAAATCACTACCATGGCTGTTAATGTACAGTAGCATTGGTCAGGAAGCACAAACAGTTCAACAATTTGTTGGTACTGTACTGTATAGCAGTCTAATATTGGTCAGGAAGCAAAATTAGTTAAAAATCAGGCACTTCCTAATCCTAACTGTAAAATTATTATAGCATCAACTCAAGTCAGTTTTAGATACCAACCCTAATCCTAAAACTGACTTGAGTTGATGCTACATATATTGAGAAAGGGCCCAAAATCATCTCAGTATAGCAGCAAGGTAATAGTTGTAGGAAGCACAAATTGAAACAGTTCAAAATCATGTTGGTCAGAGCAGCACAATAGTGACCAGAAAACATTGACAGTTGAAAATCATCTTGGTAGAGCAGCAAAATGTAAATGCATTAATACACTGCTGCTCAACCAATGGGTGGGAAGTATAAATTGAGAGTATGCATTACATATGCAGTTCAATGCTTGTAAGACAGCAGAGGTACATACATGTATATGACCAGGGACTCGCTACCACACAGAGTAATTATATAACAAGCATTGTAAAGACAATTACCATCTGCTGTTGTTCTCTGCAGTATATACAAGATCAAAGGAGCAAGTGGTATCACAACACATATGCAATGCTCAAATTCAAACTTCACATACATAACAGCATTGACATCGTAAATGTCGTACTCGCAAAACGAAACTTATTTACATTATAATATTATAATACACATGACATATTAATGCATGTAATTTAGCAGTGATTTACAAATCGAATACTCAAGTTATTCAAGTATTAATGCTCTCTAAATCAAAGGGCCTAAGACCCTAAACAATATTTCGGCAGTAAACCAACCTTTTAGAGTTTTCGATTTGTTTTACACAGATTCATTGGCATATTTAATCATATAATTATTATGCATGAGTATGATCATTCACAGATTTGAGCTTACCGGCTGCGAGGGAACTGAACATGCATGCAGATAATCCTTCTTCTTCCCAACTTCTCGCGCACCGTTTAAGGATGATTAGTCTATCTGACTCTTCCTCCGGAGAATAACTTTGCATCCAATGTATTCAATAGGGTAACAGTTGTTGTTAAACATTGTTAATGGAGCCATTGAAGCTGCACGAACTATGCACGAATGGGTCAGTTAAGAAGTTATCTATAGCAGTTGACTCTCCTTGTTGTAAAAGCTCTCTCAGTGAATTTACTACTGTATCTGAAAGCTTTGTCTGTAACACAATCAAACAGTACTCGTCTAAATCCTGTGCCTTAGATCCTGTACCTACACATCTGCTAAAGGAATCTCTTGACGTGTTAGCTGCCCCAATTACTGACATTATCAATTCATCTTTATCCTCAGGAGTATTTCCTCTGTCACTTAAGAAAGGTCTCATCTGCCCATCTATTAAAAAACCTACTAGTGATAAAGAGCAATTCCCTAACTATAGACCTATTACTAACGTGGCTTTCTTGTCAAAAGTATTAGAGCGGAATGCTGCCAGACAGACAACAGACTATCTTATTGAGAATAACCTCCTTGCAAAAATGCAATCTGCTTATAGACTCTTTCATAGCCCAGTGACAACAGTTCTGCGTGTTTTCAATGACATCCTTAATGCACTTGATGAAAATCAGGAAGTAGTGTTGGTACTGTTGGACTTATCATCTGCGTTCGACACCATTGACCACACTGTTCTATTGGAGAGACTTAAACATCGTTATGGGTTTAGTGGAATACTAGCCTGGTATCGCTCATACCTTTCTGATCGGGTACAGTCAGTTACGGTGAAGAATACGCATTCCTCAAATAAACCATTGCAATATGGTGTACCTCAGGGTTCTGTACTGGGTCCACTTCTGTTTTCACTCTTCTTTGCGCCATTGGAAGATGTGATCAAAGCCCACGGCCTTGATTGCATAATGTACGCTGATGACACACAGCTGTATATGCCTATAAAATCTCCATGTGATCGACCTGCTGCTCTAGCTAAACTTGAGTTATGTATTAAGGACATCACCATCTGGTGTACTATGAATGGTCTCATATGCAATCCAAGTAAAACCGAGATTGTCCATCTATCATCACGTTTTATGCATTGCGAACCCAATACCAGAAATATGTGTCAATGATGTGATAATCCAACCGGCTCCGGTTGCACGTGATCTCGGTGTTGCTGTTGATAGACATTTAAAATTAAATACTCATGTAAATAACATTTGTAAATCGGCCACTTTGGCTATCAGAAATATTGGCAAGATCAGGAAATATTTGAGTAAAAAGGACTGTGAGAAGTTGGTGCATGCATTCATAACATCAAAACTTGACAGCTGTAATAGCATCCTATATGGCTTACCAGATACTGAATTGAGCAAGTTACAGCGAATTCAAAATACAGCTGCTAGACTTGTTGCAGGGGTTAAAAAATCGGAGCATATCTCCCCTGTGCTACGTAATCTTCACTGGTTGCCGGTGAGATCACGGATTGTTTTTAAGATACTAATAATTACTTTCAAGGCTTTGCATGGCCAGGCGCCTGTTTATATTACTGATTTGCTAACTAAATATAAACCTACTCGTACTTTGAGATCATCTGAGCAAAATCTGCTACTCGAGCCAAAATCCAAAACGGTGACTCATGGAGACAGAGCATTCTCGGTTGCAGCGCCAAAACTGTGGAATTCATTACCACAGGAAATTAGAAGCTTTGAAATGTTAAGTAATTTTAAGTCTGCAGTTAAGACTTTTCTTTTTTAAAATTAATAGTTATTGTTCATAGTGTTAATATATGTAGTAGGCTTTATCTTATAATGAAACTGTAATTAGCTTTAAAAGCAACTTTAAGAATATATATATTGTTGTAAGAGCATTGAGACTATTGTATAATGCTCCTAATACGTCTTTATTATTATTATTATGTAAATATCACATCATTCAAGAGCTGCGAGCATATGACGTCGGCTACAGTTGGCTACAGTCAACTGTAGCCGACGTCATAGAAATCTGGCGTTTGATTGGTCTGCTACATTTTCGCTACAGTCCTACGGCAGCAGCTACGGGTATTTTTCTCGTATGACTGTAGCCGACGTCACACTTGCAACACAACAAATGCGCATTTAGCGTGATGCTATGTAGCTAGACATTATATGCGGGCAAGCGCTAACCAAGAGCAATGCAGGCTCTTGGGGGAGGCAAGGCAAGCGCAGGTGTGACAGGAGCATGCCCAATCGCGGGTTAATGATCAATATATCGCGCGCAAAATGGCTTAGAATGATACCACAGAACCTTGGAAAAGCTGTCTGAAAAGTGTTATTGCAATTTAAATTTAAATTTAGTTATCATTTTCTCAAAATCTGTCTCAAAATCTGACTGTAGCATGCGCTACAGTTGCTACGGTCTAGATCCGCCCCTGCTATTAAACCCATAGTGAAGAGCACTACTTCCGAAGTGTATAGCTTTCGCACTATTTTCCCGATTTGTTTTCAACTTTGCACTTTTACTATTTTTAATATGATCTTTCTATATAAAACAGTTGTTTTTACCTCATATGAAAATTAGAAATAAAGTTGCTACTGCTGCGCATGACCCTGAAACTCGTCTTATACCAATAGACATTGGTACACTCTAAATAGTCTTACATGTAATCCAAGTAAAACCGACATTGTCCATTATCTGACATCAGGTTTTATGCATTGTGGAGCAATGGCAGAAGTCTGTGTTGATGATGTATTAATAGCCACTTTGGATAATAGAAATATTTGCAAGATCAGGAAATATCTGAGTAATGATAGTGATATATGTTGGCAATAAGTGATATATATGCATTTGTTACTCTGCGTGGTTTATAAATAGAACGAAGCAATAACATATATGATGGTGATATGTTGGCAATAAGTGATATATATGCATTTGTTACTCTGCGTGGTTTATAAATAGAACGAAGCAATAACATATTATGATAGTGATATGTTGGCAATAAGTGATAAAATATATTGGCAATAAGTGATATATGTTACTCTGCGTGGTTTATAAATAGAACGAAGCAATAACATGATATATGCATATGTTGTTGCGTGGTTTATAAAGAGAACGAAGCAATAACATATATGATGGTGATATGTTGGCAATAAGTGATAAAATATGTTGGCAATAAGTGATATATATGCATATGTTACTCTGCGTGGTTTATAAATAGAACGAAGCAATAACATATTATATGATAGTGATATGTTGGCAATAAGTGATATATATGTTGCTGCGTGGTTTATAAAGAGAACGAGGCAATAACATACACTGTTATTTGGAAGGAGTTATTTTAACTCCAAAAATGGAGTTAAAAAAAAAGGTTCAGGACAACTCTCTTTTTTAGAGTTATTTTAACTCCAGTACTTTTAACTCCAGTTTTGGAGTAAAAGTAACTCCAAATTATAGAGTCAATTTAACCCTTTATTGGAGTTGAAAATACTCTCATTTTCGGAGTAATATTTACTCCAATAAAAGGAGTAAATACAGAAAATTCAAACTACTCCAGTTTTAGAGTCATATTAACTCCACCACCATTACTACCACTTTGGGAGTTATTTAAATCCTGTTAAACAGATTAAAAATAGTTTTAGCTTCAAACCCTGTTGAACTATTCCCAACCTATTGCAATCAATGAAAAATGCACAATTATATACTGTATAAATTGATGGTCTTTATTGAATAATATAATAATAATATTACTAATATACATGCACTGACTGATGTTAATATAATATTGCATATATATAAACATGCATAAAAATAATTAAATAAAATAATGAATATATTCTATATTCATAAATAATAATTATAATTTAACTCTTTGAGAAGTTTGTTTATTTGGACTCTCTTTCTTGCTTCTGTAGTATTTTCCATGAGGATACACTCAAGGAAAATATAGAGACTTTTTGCATTAGTCGGGTACTGCATATTAAATACATAGTACATGTACATGCCAACAACAAGTGCCAAAGCAGTCACCAGGTCCATGTCACACAGCAACCGTCTCTTCAGTATCTAAGGCAAGAAACCAAAACAATAAGTTATAAATTCTGAACTTGCATTTAATTATGATTTTTTTGCCCAGAGAGAGCAAAAATATTGCTCCTTATGTTCTAGGTATGTTCAGTATGAGAAAAATTAAAGAAAATATTTTCAAACATGCCAGAGAGAAAGCAATCTTCTACCGATATACTAATACCATTTTAAGTGTTTTATCGAAGACAAATGTTGACAATTGTATACTACAAATCATATTGTGTAAATAGACCTTTACACACGCACTTGTGTTAGGAATGACCAGTACATTTAATATTTGGAATCTTTTAGTGAATTGGAATCTTTCTAATTGCCAGCTAAGATGGCCAACCAGAATTATAACTAGCAGAAACTCTGAATTGTGTCCCCAAACCAGTATTATCATTTGGTATGTCTAAAATTTCCATATACCAAGAAATTCTAGTGTGACAAAGTCATACCGACAAATTTTCAGTATGCCTGTATTAACCATTGGCTACAATATATTAAATGTGACTTGCAGCTTGGTCATTTTAACATGGTAAACTGTTTGCTACTCAAGCTTTTAGCACAAACTCAGAAAATGTTTCTGGTTACTGTTACAGAAACATTTTCTGAGTTTGTATATACATATATATATATATAGAAAGGATTTATGGTGAAGGAAAATTTCGAGTGTTGGAATACATACATTTTAAGACCAAACCAGGACTAGTTGCTGCATCAAATGCAACTTCAAGGCCTTCCGGCTGGAATTGAACCCGTGATCCTGCGATGCTAGTGCAGTGCTCTGACCACTGAGGCCGTTGCCGAGAGCCTAGTTATGAGTTCTGTTTTTTATAGTGGTGGTAATGTATCAGTCAAATCCAACCATGCCCATCCCCCCCTGGGACACCCAGTGGCGTAACGTTATATCAGGGGGCCCACCGGTTCAAAATTTGTGAAGGCCCTCCTAGTACGAGTGCAGAAGGCACTAGTCGAGCGCCGTAGTCGCTAGTTTTCTAGGTGGGTCCGGGGGTATGCTAATCTAGAGTCTCTGAAAATGCCATTTCCTGGATTTGGGGGAAGATTTTACAAAATTCTGATGGTCAGAAAACGACATTATACTGTAACTGCATATCAAAATTTACAATTTGTTTAGAAAATTAGTACGAAATACACTTGCTGTCTTGCTCTGTCTTGCTGCTTGAAAAATAACCATCCGCCATATTGAAATTGGAAAAGTGACCAAGCCTTCGGTATATTGTCGTATCACAATCGCCAAATGTCGTACACGTCACCATGTGGCACGTGAAGGAGAAGAAAAAAGCATATTAACACCATCAAATGGATATTTTGTTGTTGTGTGCATGCGTTTTTCGTTTCTCAGAGGCCTCCCTGGCGGCCCCCATTTCGACCATTGGGGTTGGGGTCCCCGGATCCGCCCGGTCCGAACCCATAGTAGTTACGCCACTGGGGACAACCGCCGGGCATTTGAAATGTTGACCAATCCGGGGGGGGGGGGGGGGTCAGGCATTAGATAATACAGTTATCTGAGCCTTGTTCCCTTTGGGCAGCACCAAAAGGCAGGTCATGGGGTTAGGTGCAATTGAATTGCCACTCCCCCCATAGCATTGCATGTTGTTCGAGTGTGATTCGATCATGGAGGAGTTTAAGCCTTAAGTCTACAGCCTATGGTAGACAAATTTAGCAGAATGACATACCTAGGAGGTAAAGGATTAACACCAGTGCCTTGTAAATAGTATTTATATAATAATTTGATATTTGAAAACACTGAATATTCCTGTTATTGCTTTCATGTTTCCGCCGGGGCCGGGGATTTGCCACAGATTTTTTGCCCAGCAGCGGGGCATTTGCACCTGCATTTCAACCTGCATTTCAACCCCACTGCGTGGAATTAGCATCATTTTGGAAAAAATTGTCAAATGCCCGGGGGTTGGGATGGGCACGCTTGAATTTGACTGATACATAATACCGGGATAAGATTCTGGGTATATTATAGGAATAATGGGGGAACATCAAAGAAAGCTTTCAGATTTCTTTGACGACTCCTACCTATATATGTTTACTTATACTGTATGTTATAAATACCAGTCCAGTGCTCTGGTTGGACTAACTGGAGTGGTACATGTATGTATAAAACTGGGCATCAATACACTGTACACCCAGTTTTTTTATAAGAAAACTTTCTAATTATTTAAAAAGTTGGTTAATTTATATGATATACAGTATGTACTGCCTGTAGTGGTCAGTGCCTACATGCATATATTATTTATAGATAAAATGTATTTATGCATTGGTCATTTATGTATGTGCCTTTGGCCATAATAATCAAAAAATTATTACCTAGTAGTAAATAAACTGAAACTTACCAAAATGAACTCAATAAAATATTTGGGTCTGCACTTCGCTTATTTTTGTTGAAGCAGGAATGGCAAAATTGCAACTTCATCTAGAATATGTTGAAAAGCAAGAAACAACCTAATTAAAATACAGATAACATTGCAATATTTAAGCACAGATAGTGACTATTATTACAAATACATGGATAATCAAGCTAAAATCCTCAGAAAATGAGTCCCAGACAGTTTCCCAAGCATTACTAATATATACAGTAGTGACTGTCGCATATACTATATGCAAATAGCAATCAAACTAGTATATATATATTATTGTTAAATGTAACCTTCACTTTGCTTTTGAGTCTTGGTATGAGTCTTATGGTTAGAGCATGTCACTGTCAATCAGAAGGTTACAGGTTTGAGCCCTGTCTTTTCTGATGATTTGAGCTTGACAATTGTCCACATGTATAGTCTGAGCCGCTATTTGCCACGTGTATTTTAATTCCAAATGAAAAATCTATAATTAATATAGATTATAATCTATAATTAATATAGATTATACATACCGGTATGCAATATCACATGAAGAAATCTTTTAAATGATACCAAATGTTTGATGTTATATACCAAATATTAGATGTGTGAAGCTGATCGTCCAGGTTGTTGTAGTCTTGAGAACGAGTCACCAACAACAGTCTTTAATAGTCAACAATAGTCAACAATAGTCACCAACAATAGTCTTTAATAGTCAACAATAGTCACCAACAATAATCTTCAATAGTCAACAATATATACCTGTAGTCTTTATTAGTCATCAACAATAGTCTTTCTCAAGACTACAACAACCTGGTCGATCAACTTCACACATCTAATGATACCCGGAGAATATATATCACATATGCCATTACTCTCTGAACTTGTCCTTTTCAGCAAGGATTTAAATCTTAGAAATTCCCTTTTGTTAATTGTTATTCATACCTAATCATCGTTATTATAAACAAACGAAAGCTATGTATACATAGACAATAATACATACCACGACTGTAAAGGATTGGCTTTCTTCGTCATTCAAATCTTTTTGATTAGACACTCTATTATCCACATTCCCGTTGAAAAATAACTCTTCCCACACAATTGAATACTCTAAGACAAAGTTTTTGATAAGATACTTAAAATTCAAGTCAACTACAGTATTTGATTTCGTATTTATAACATTTATAGCTGCTTCAAACTTGCAATGCGTTTATCAAAAGTAGCTTTATAATAATCAAATATGAAGTAGATCAAACTCACCTTCGAACTTTGCTGAAATCCAATTGTATCATTTGTAATACCGACGAGTAATTGCTGTCAGATATTTCTTTAGAAATGGTAAGACAAAGCAATTTACCAAAGAATCCAAGACACAAAGCAGCATAAGTGTTCTCGACCAAAAGAGAATTCAAATATGGGCGCAGCAGCTTAACTCGCCAGGACCTCTGGGAAATGGCCTCGACCCAGGCGCTATTTTACCCGCCGCGTGACGGGCACCAATAGTCTTTCTCTAATGATAGATTCAAACCATTTATTTTAAGCATTTTAATGTTACCCTTAATGCCTGACAATATTACGACAATATTTCGAGTGTAGGAACATATAAATGTTAATACCAAACCGGAACCAGTTGCGAAAATGCAACATTTTGGGCCTCCCGTAGAATTGAACCCGCGACCCTCATATTGTTATGTTTAACATACTGTAAACATTAGAACATTATGTAATTACCTTTACTTATAAAATTACAGTCTGGTCATTAATGAACGATTCCCTGACATTTGACTCCAGGACTGGAGTTATTTCAACTCCTAATAATGCCCGAGTTATTTCAACTTTCTGATGATGAGAGTTATTTTAACTCCATTATGAAGTTAAAATAACTAAGCTAAAAGAGTTAATTTAACTCTCTTGCCGGAGTTATAATGATCCATTATTATATAGTTATTTTGACTCGTATAAGAGTTATTTTAACTCCAGTGACAGAGTTAAAATAACTCCAGATGATACCAGAGTTGATTTAACTATGTGAGAAGAGTTATTGTAACTCTGGTGTGGGAGTTAAAATAACTCTTCGTCATGGAGGAGTTATTTTAACTCGATGGAGGAGTAGTATTAACTCCAATAATCGGAGTTAAAATAACTCAACGAAATAACTCCATCCGAAGGAGTTAATTTAACTCAATTGACCGAGTTATTCTAACTCCTCGAAAATAACAGTGTATATGATGGTGATATGTTGGGAATAAGTGATAAAATATGTTGGCAATAAGTGCTATATGCATATCTTGCTTGCGTGGTTTATAAATGGACGAAGCAATAACGGCAATAAGTGATATAAATGCATATTTTGCTGCGTGATTTATAAATAGAACGAAGCAATAACATATATGATGGTGATATGTTGGCAACAAGGCGGTGTGAAGTTACTAATGTTACGAGTCGTCACGATTCGACGAATCGGTCAAATGGAACGATTCGACGACTGTCTGCCCTTACTTCTTACTTAGCATTACGCGGTATAAATTAGTTACGGTTTCACGAATCGTACGAATGGAATTTATTCGACAGTATTGGATATGTATGTTCTTTTTTGCTTACCAGAAGCTGAATTGAGCAAGTTACAACGAATTTAGAATACAGCTGTCAGACTTGTTTCGAGGGTGTGCCTGGGAACGAGATTGGGGTGTGCCTATCTCGCCTGTGCTTAATAAACTTCACTCGTTCCCAGTAAGGATTATTTTCAAGATACTGCTGATTACTTCCAAAGCTATGCATGACCAGGCACCTATATCAGTGATTTACTGACTCAATATAACCTTACTTGTACTTTAAGATCATCTACAGGTAACTGAAATCTACTATTTGGACCAAAAATGAAACCGTTACCCATGGAGACAGAACATTCTCGCAGTGTTCAGCAAAGTACTGATATTTTGTACTTAAGTAAAAGTAAAAAGTAACTCCTCAGTTTATACTTAAGTAAAAGTAAAAGTATGGCCTGAAAATCTTACTTAGTAAAAGTAAAAGTATGGCCGGAAAATTTTACTTAAGTAAAAGTAAAAGTATGGCAAAACATATTCCAGAAAAGTACTTCAGAAACAAACTATATATCGAACCACTAACCAACATGACAATTGATAATCTGGTACTGTACTTTAATCTGGGCGCTGTTTGGCGGCGCCAACTCAACAGTTGCCAACACGTACACACGCAAAATGAACTTCACGCGATTTCTCCACTCTAGATCTCCAGCGGATGGAGAGTGGACCGAGTATTTCGCAACTCCGCGTTCCGAATTTCTTTTTTTACTTTGCCGATAAAACAAAAAGTAAGGAAGTAAAAAAGTAATTATTTTACAAACATTTTACTTCGTTACAAGTAAAAAGTATTTGTTGAAAAATATACTTCGTTACAAGTAAATACTGATTTTTTTTACTTAAGTAAAGTAACGAAGTAGTAGTAGTAGTAGTAACAATATTTATTCAGGAAGTCCACTCACAAATGTGATTTTCAGTGGAGTCCTGCATAGGTAAAACATATACATACATATAACAGATATATAACAGATACAGTAGTACAATATAAATGAAAAATTATAAAGTAAATTTAAATAATAAATTTAAGTAAATTTACTTCGTTACTGGCGAGCACTGCGTTCTCGGTTGCTGCTGCAAAACTCCGGAATTTATCACCAGAGCAAATTACAAGAACTGACTGTTTAAATACGACTGGAACCAGGACAAGGAATTTCCAACAACACCGTAACTGTGGAGCTTATTGAGTAATATATCGTGGCTGACAGTGTCAATAGTTTTGTAGTTATCATAGCTTTATTGGTTATACATAATTTTGATTTTATAATGAAATGTGTAATGTTCATAATTATGAGCATAATTAGGATACATTAGAAAGCACATGTAAGGTGAGAAGCGGATAGTTCAGTCAATAATGTATTAGAGAAAACCCACAAATAAACGAATAATAAGTAACTATGTGAACATTATAATGGCGACGAGGATCAATCAAAACTAAATAACGACACAATGGCAACAAGTTTACCTAATTTTCATTCTTTCGACGCTGAAAACCGAGAGAACATAGCGATTCGATGGCGACGTTGGTTCATGCGTTTTGAAAATTTATTGATTGCACTAGATGTCAAAGAAGATAAAAGAAAACGTGCACTGTTACTGCACTACATCGGTGAAAGTACCTTAAACATGAATAAGTAACTATGCGAACATTATAAAATGTACTTAGTTTTATAAGGAACTTACGTAACTTTAAGAGTGTAGTATTGTAAGAGCATTGAAATTCATGTATAATGCTCCTAAAGCATCGAGGAGGCATATATAGTAGTCCCCACACGTAATATAATATAAGTATATATATATTAGTTATACCCCAGAAAAAATCTCGATTTGTTCAGTTTAAGCCCGCAAAGTGCTTTCGGGTAATAGCCGTAATGGTTTAAGGTTTCTTGGATCGGTTTAAAGTTTCAATGGAATTGTGGAATGCCTACGAATTTCAATCTCTTGGCACAGAACCTGCCTCGTACCCAGGCGTCTCAATCCACGCCTGGGTACGAGGCAGGCACAGAACAACATCGTTCTTCAGCTCAGCAAGCTGTCTTCTTTACAAGCAGTGGCGTAGCTAGGGGGGGGGGGGGGGGGGGGGGGGGGGGCCGAGCGCCCCCGCACTGGACCTCTGAGAGTTGTTTGTCGGAAAATGTTGATGCCTGTCGGAAAATCGTATCGTTGAAGAAGGCGAATTGATCCAGAACGACTTACACATTCGTGTTATTGTATTTTACAAATAATAACTTTTTACTTTCGGTTTTCTCAATAAACTAAATAATGTTTGTTGCGAAAAGTCATGGGAAACGCACGAGAAGACGAAAAGTATCAACTGATACTTATATATATAAACTTAACTGGTGACAAAGTGCCGGGTCACGACGTCAGGTTACATGCGATTGCAAAATACGAAATACGAACACGCCGAACAGATCATTTTCACAGGTTGACTGTTTCAATCAGTGGGCAGTGCAATAACTCAACACAAAGACTCAAATTGACGAATTCTGTTCTCATCTTAAATTTTCTCATCTATATAAACAAGTGACTCGCGACTGGTTGGTTTCAGGGGCCGCTGAACACGGGGGCTAGGGTGGGCTATAGCCCTCCCCCCCCCCCCCACACTTTTTTCGTAAACTGAAAAAAGTCGTAAATTGTAATGTAGCAAAATAAAAACTTCTGCATAGAAACTGATTTAGGCTACTTTCTATCCGTCGACACTCGATTATAAAGCCAGCCACGCCCATTTGACCAACGCCCTTTTGTCGGAAATTTTCAACGCAGGAAATTCCTAGCTACGCCACTGTTTACAAGTGTCATCTCGGTTCCGCCTCATCTATAAGTTCAAACTCGGGTGTCATGAACGTGTCATCTTCGCGCAGTAGGTTTTCTTCGGCGGTTGTCGTTTCGATCATTCCATTCTTCGACTTGTATGGTACGACTATATAATAAACTAGGAGTTCTTATCAGAAGTGAAATGCTGCCTCGGAACATACACAGGAGCAGTGGGTATATTAGAAGGGTATTCCAGTTCGTTTGTTTGATTTGAAATATGAC
Source organism: Chrysogorgia sp. JL179-B06 (assembly GCA_035772405.1). NCBI lineage: Eukaryota > Metazoa > Cnidaria > Anthozoa > Scleralcyonacea > Chrysogorgiidae > Chrysogorgia > Chrysogorgia sp. JL179-B06. The sequence continues at coordinate 481,225 of JAYKKM010000362.1, read as the reverse complement.
CGCTTGACCGCTAGCCTGCCCGCAGCCCGCTTTCGAAATTTCGGGCTGCGGGCAGGCTACTTGACCGCCTGATAAGTCGTTCAATTCAGAAATATTACAAACGTGAAGTTCGAAGTGTCGCCTGAAAGGAAAATTTATAACTTCGCGAGGCTTGCTCGTTTCGAGTAAATGTTGTGGTTTAGATTGTTATCAAGTGGAACACGGCAACAAACGACAGCGTCTGAATTCAAGGAGACATATAACCTCAAAATGTTTTTGCCGACAACGGCGACATCCCGCATGATTTCCGCTTGAATGGAAAATTTAAAACTTCGCGAGGCTTGCTCTTTCGAGTAAATGTTGTTCGAATTAGATGTATGGCGTTTAAATAGTCACATTCAATTTTGACATTATAAACGCGCCATAAAATACAACGTTCAGCACTAAAGCAGAACACGTTGCCGTTGGCGAGTTCCGAACATTTGAGATTCGGATACTTTCCGCATCCGTCGATTAAACGAACATCTACGAGTTACGTCACAAAACGTCATAAAACTGTGACAAATATCTCGACAGAGGGAAATTTACACAAATCGAAATTTCGTTGACAATACATAGGTCCGCGAAGAGGTCTGGGCACGAGACAACAAATATCTCGACCGAACGACAGAGGGAAATTTACATGAATCGAGTTTTCTTTGACTATACATAGTTACGCGAAGAAGTCTGGGTACGAGACACAGCAACCCAAGTCAAGATTAGTGTGCTGCCTACGGCAGCAATAACTTTACATCTATGACTATGAAGAGGCGCATTGTATAAACCCTTTAGTGACAATTGGCAAAGAAGTTGTTCTTCGGATCTGGTTTAATACGCGCGAGATTTCTCCCGGAAAGCAATGTAGCAATAAAACTACCGGAACTCATTACATTGTTGACATTTTTGGACAAATTGAGAAAGATTATCTATGTAATATTTCACGTGCTTGGGAAAAAACGCAGCCATGCTAGAAGATCCAGTGCGCTGGAAACAAAAGGCAGCATTCAGTACCTTGCAGGTAACCTAGTAGTAATATATTAGTAGTGTTCTCAAACAGTTCTTTTAAGAAATTAGGGTTATTATACATATCGTGTATAATAATATATTTAGTAGTGTTCTTAAACAGTTGTTGTAAGAACTATATTTACCATCTTTGGTTTCGACGTATTTTAAAGCTTTGTTCAAATTTATTATCGCGAGAAAATCATTCTACTATTATATATAAAGACTATAATGCTTCTAAAACGTCTTTATTATTATTATTATTGTTAAAACACGGGAAGACATTCTCTATCTTTGACAACTTTATTTACTAAGGAAGTGTCCATTATTTATGGCTGGGGTTGGATCATGGTTGGGTAAGCCAAATTTTTGGCGGTAAAAGGTTTGGTAAGATTTTGTTGTTGCATTATAAATATCGGGTAACAAATTTTAAAACAAATTAAAGAAATAAAATAAAATAAATCAGTGTTTAATGTTTATAGTTATAACAATGATACAATAAAACATTATAGAGATTGCTTGTTTAAAGACAGTGGCATGCACGTAAAACCTCTTGTTAAATAATATTTTAGATAGACATATTTTCATGTTTAGTAACACAAACTATTCCTTACAATATTGTGATGATCTCATACTATATGAACCAATATTTAAAATGCCCATAATGACATATTTTATTGTCTTGTTTGGTAGAAATTTTAAAATGATAAAGTAACTTCTTTTGAAGATTTTCGTTTCTTTGCTTTCTTTTTGAGATATATCAGTTTGTTTGATATGCAAATGTCTGGAATTTCGTCACACATGCATAATGACTTATTGGAGAAATGTGTATATCTCTTTCATTCTCGCACGAAATCCTTTAAAATCGAGAAGTTTGGTGTTGTGGGAGAAACACGCACGCGTGTTATTCACACTTTAGTGTTTTTATTTGATGAACGCAAAGATATATAACATTCTCTGATAACTCATTATGCACGTGTGACGAAATTCCAGATATTTGCATATCAAACGAACTGATATATCTCAAAAAGAAAGCGAAGAAAATCTTCAAAAGAAGTTACTTTATCATTTTAAAAGTTCTTCCAAATAAGACAATAAAAAATGTTGAGGTTAGGGGCACTTTAAAGAAATATAAAAATAAAATAAATCAGTATTTAATGTTTATAGTTATAACAATGATACAATAGAAAACATAATAGAGATTGCTTGTTTAAAGACAGTGTCATGCACGTAAAACCTCTTGTTAAACCATTCGTCATATATCATAATAAAGATTACGTTTATACTTACCCGTATGGATGGTTGGGTAACAGGTGGGCTGTCGACGTGATTTGCAGTTCGGTGTGATAGTGCTTGGAGTTCGATCAGGGTAACTGGTCCTGCTCAACCTGATCGGATCGCCATCGACAGCCACCTGTACCCTTCAAACATCTGTAATTACTGATGGAAATGAGATTTGTAATCTCAGCAAATATATGAGCATATGGGAGGGATGGTGGGTACGATAAATCTTCGCGAGACTTCGTGCTTCAAAGCTAAGCGAGCGTAATACGAGCTTTGTTAATTATCAATTGCTGTCAACAAGCTAGCGCTCACTGGAATCTGGATTCCATAAGATTTACTCGATCCCAGGACCATGTGCGTTGCGCCTTCCTGTGGTTTAACTTCGGTTATTTCATAATCCCATTTAAATAATATTTTAGATAGACATATTTTCATGTTTATAAACAGTAACACAAACTATTCCTTAGAATATTGTAATGATCTCATACTATATGAACCAATATTTAACACTAAATATCAGATAAATATCTAAAGGTTATGATAAGAGCAAAGACGAGACAGTAGGCAAAGTGCGTATATATATATATATATATATATATATATATATGATATACATGCATGCAGTAAACTTATATATGGTTGCATCATCTTGTGATGGTTGGGTTGAAGAAAAAGTCAGTGTTTGAAATGTTGTTAGTGCATATAACGTCTGTGGGAATTCAACATTTATGTAATCTATCGATTCTCCTGAGAAAAATTATGATATATCTTGTCAGCTGAAAATTTCATCTTCATAGACTTTTTGCTGTTAAAGTTGACGGAAAGACGTCATAGCGGGAATCTGTAAAGAGGTTTTCATATAGACAGATGCCCGCTATATGACATCATTTCCGTCAACTTTAACAGCAAAAAAGTCTATGAAGATGAAATTTTCAACTGACAAGATATATTACAATTTATCTCAGGAGAATCCATAGATTACAAATATGTTAAATCCCCACAGACGTTATATGCACTTCATCTAACCTTCATGCACTTCATCTAACCTTCAAGTTCATCTATATTGTAACTTGCTCAAGTTCAGGTTTTGCCGATTGAATGCAACATTTACACTATGCAATTTTCGTGCAACTTTTCCCGTAATGCCGTTGCAAGACAAGTTGCACGAACCATTGCAAAGTGTAGCATACCTTGCAACGGCAATTCGGGAAGTACTGCTCTTTTGGCCTCTCTCACTGTGCAGGCTACAAATAAAATAGCGAAGCATGTTTGGCAATTCTTCCAACTATTTAAAGTGAATAACAATGGTTGGAGAACATTGCGACGTTTAGAACACGAAAGAATCGTGCTATGCCTGCCGGAGATGATTCTGTTCATGTTTGGAAACCTCCAGTTTATTCGAATCCAGTTTATTCGCACGCGTGTTTATTCGGATCGCAATCCCAAAACTGTTTACACGGCTATTTTCGATCGCGATAGCCCACCGATCGTGATCGCAAACCACCTCCAGAACTGGATTAAATTTATCGCGATCGAGTGTTCGCTGCAGTTTACACGACAAAAATTATCGCGATTGCGATCGCGGAGCTAGAGCTATCGCGATCGCAATTCCGAATTTGGTAAGTCAACGTTTAACTTTACTAACTGACCTTACCGATGCTGACGTTCTAGCAGACGTTCTAGCAGATGTTCTAGCTGTGTAATAATAATAAAGACGTATTAGGAGCATTATACAATAGTCTCAATGCTCTTACAACAATATATATATTCTTAAAGTTACTTTTAAAACTAATTACAGTTTTTACAGTGTAGAACAAAGACGCCCTCAAGTTTACTTTTTGGTCTTTAAATTATTCAGTTTTCTTTGTTTTTCATGAAAAATTACGTGACTTGGTTAAGTTTTCTAATAATGTGGACCAATATTAGAAATGTAACGCCTACTTGGACTATACAAATCATTTTGTGTTGTGTCTCTCAAAATCAACCGTCGACAGCGCTAAAGTGTGTAAGACAGGTAGCAAATTCACCAAGACTAGGAAAAGCATTGATCTCTAAATAAAGACTGGATCGAACAACTATTGTTCAGAAAATGGAGTCAGAAAGTTTTGGCCGCCACGAGCTACTTCCGAGAGGGACCACGTACGTTATATAGTTTTACTATAGGCGACAGAGACTATCTGTCTCTGATCTTTTAAGATGCTAGAATGAATCAGTTGTCCAAGGTTTTCTCGTAATATAGAACACAAACTACGGCTCCATATAACAGTAAACTATATGAATCTTGAATTAGCGCGTGACGTCCATATTGGAGTGACCACGGTGGTCAGACGTCTTTATGACGTTCTTTCCTCCCCTGTGAAGAACACTAGCTTTTGTTATAATAATAATAATAATAATAATAATAATAATAATAATAAAAGACGTATTAGTAGCATTATACAATAGTCTCAATGCTATTCTTAATTTTACTTATAAAACTATTTACAGTTTTCATTATAAGATATAACCTGCTACATATATTACCACTATGAACAAAAAACTATTAATTTAAAAAAATAAAAGTCTCAAGTGCTGACTTAAAACTACTTAACATATCAAAGCTTGTAATTTCCTGTGGTAATGAATTCCACATTTTTGGTGCTGCAACCGAGAATGTTCTGTCTCCATGAGTCACCGTTTTGGATTTTGGCTCAAGTAGCAGATTTCGGTCAGATGATCTCAAAGCACGAGTAGGTTTATATTTAGTTAGCAAAGCCTTGAAAGTAATCATTAGTATCTTAAAAACAATCCTTGATCTCACCGGCAACCAGTGAAGATTACGAAGCACAGGGGAAATATGCTCGGATTTTTTAACCCCTACAACAAGCTGCTGCTGTTATGCTGCATGATGCTTCTAGCTTTGCTACTGTTACTATCTTTGTTAGTATCAAGTGTATTTTTAACTTCCCACCTTCCCGAGTGTTCTATTAAAATCCCACCTGCTCACCGTGGTGGCCGGGCTTACATCTGAAAGCGATTAAAGATTTAAAGTTAGGATTATTTAATATATATATGGCTATATAGCTACACTAAATTATCGAATAATAAGCTTTTAGCTTAATAATAATTTAGCTAAGATGGTTATATGATTACAGGTCTCCATAAAGCCTTTCAAAAGCCAGTATATTCTATAGTGTATATAAAAGCCAGTATATACTATATATAAAAGTCGTTTGTAAATAGAAATATACCAATTAAGAAATAGAAAACATTTTCCGTGTTTCCATAGAGTTCTAGAAACACGAGTGCAGGAAGTTTGGGAGAATGAGAAATGGCAGTGAAGTTTTTCCACGCTATTTAGAGTTCTCCCAAACTTTCACGAGTGTTTCTATAACGTGTTTCTATAACGTACAACACGGAAAGATGTTTTCTATTTCTTTTATAAAATAACACTGAGGAAATAAGTAATACAGTGTAAGACTCTTTTATTAAAATGATGAAAATATACATTCTCCTTACTCGCGCTAGACAGCGTCGTCGGCTGCTCAAATAAACATAAACGCTCTTAACTGTGAAGAAAAGCATCCAATCTTCTCGTTTTTCTTCTTGTTGGCTGTCACAGAACATCTTTATCGACATTTTAACTGTTTGTGAACAAAGGTTCGTCTCGCGTGTTAAGAATAATGTTTGGAATAGGGGAAATCCTGAATCATCATATTATACTTAAATCGATATTATACTTATTTAAACCACATGTAGTGTTCGAATCGGATCAGCTAACGACTGAGATTATCAAGATGATAACATGTTAAGATAAAAATAATATCTTCACTGTTTCTCTTCACATGTGAAAATATAATTTTTTCTGAATAGAAGAAACGTATTTCATAATTTTGGCAGCAAAATATCCCGGATCGGATATGCAATATCAGGCGATATTGAACTAAACATATCGAAAACCTGCATCGGTTGACCATAAAAAGAAAAAGTTCCAACGTTTCCAAACTCATTTGTTACTGAGACCAACTTTTAGTGTTTGGGATGTCTTATTTTATTCCTTGCGTCTTCTTAGTTTTCTGTTCGTTGCATCATCTTGGACAAGCCACAAGATTTCTTCCTATGATTGTGTGGGATCACTATAACCCTATGTAAGTTTTAAAAAAGTAGAGTGCTGCATGCGTAGACAGTGTTTTGGATATATAGCAAAGTGAAACGGTGGTAAACTGCCAAGATTTTTAGTAACGAAATACTGACGTTTCAGAGTAAGACCAAGTAGAGTAAGTCTTACTCTTATGAAGGGCTCCGCTCGAAACGTCAGTATTTCGTTACTAAAAATCTTGGCAGTTTACCACCGTTTCACTTTCCTATGTAAGTTTGTTTGTTTAATCAATATTTCAACAGGGACATCTAATGTAGCTAAAGCTAGTTTAAACAGAGGCCTGTAAATTAAATTTTAATACAAAATACATGATACATGAACTGACATTGTACTACTTGTTAAATATAGAAATGGTCTAATCAATGTCAACCTCGATAAATACTTTACACCTACTCGCTCTTCTCACAACACAAATTTGACTCTAATAATTATCATCCTCTGACTACCCACAAGCAAAATTATTTTAGATATTCTAAAGTGATTCTGAGTCCCGGACAGGAATCGAACCTGCAACCTTCTGATTGCCGGTGAGACGCTCTAACCATTGAGCTAACGAGACTCAGATGGAGAGCGAAGGTTATACAATGATGTACTGGTTCGATTGCCATATATGTACTGCCTATGCGACAGTCACTATATATCGGTAATGTTTGGATGTGTTAATATATACACTGCTGTAGTGAATGTGGGAGAGCTCGTAGTAGACAGACGATACATGGGCGATCGTCAAGGTTATCAGAAGGTTACAGATTCGATTCCTGTCCGGAACTCAGAATCTGAGGATACGAGCTTGACGGTCGTCCATGTATCGTCTGGATCGTCCATATATCGTCTGTCTACTCCAAGCTCTCCCACATTCACTACAGCAGTGTATATATTAACACATCCAAACATTACCGATATATAGTTAAGTGACTGCCGCATAGGCAGTACATATATATCAATCGAAACAGTACATCATTGTAACCTTCGCTCTCCATCTCAATGGTTAAAGCGTCTCACCGGCAATCAGAAGGTTACAGGTTGGATTCCTGTCTGGGATACGAGCTTGACGATCGGCTGTGTATCGTCTGTCTACTCCAAGCTCTCCCACATTCACCAAATTTCGCACCAGATTTCGCATCAGATTTCGCATTAGATTTCGCACCAGATTTCGCACAAGATTTCGCACCAAATTTCGCACCAGATTTCGCACCAGATTTCATACCAGATTTCGCATCAGAGTTTGCACCAGATTTCGCACCAGGTTTCGCACCAGATTTCGCACCAAATTTCGCACCAGATTTCGCACCAGATTTCGCACCAAATTTCGCACCAGATTTCGCATCAGATTTCATACCAAATTTCGCACCAAATTTCGCACCAAATTTCGCACCAGATTTCGCACCAAATTTCGCACCAGATTTCGCATCAGATTTCGCACCAGATTTCATACCAGATTTCGCACCAAATTTCGCACCAGATTTCGCACCAGATTTCGCACCAGATTTCGGACCAGATTTCGCATCAGATTTCGCACCGGATTTCGCACCAGATTTCATACAAGAGTTCGCACCAGATTTCGCACCAGATTTCGCACCAGATTTCGCACCAGATTTCGTACCCAGATTTCGTACCCAGATTTCGCACCAGATTTCGCACCAAATTTCGCACCAGATTTCGCACCAAATTTCGCACCAGATTTCGCACCAGATTTCGCATAAGATTTCGCACCAAATTTCATACCAAGTTTCGCACCAAATTTCGCACCAAATTTCGCACCAGATTTCGCACCAGATTTCGCATCAGATTTCGCACCAAATTTCATACCAAATTTCATACCAAATTTCGTACCAAATTTCATAGCAAATTTCGCACCAGATTTCCCACCAAATTTCGCACCAGATTTCGCACTAGATTTCGCACCAGATTTCGCATCAGATTTCATACCAGATTTCGCACCAGATTTCGCACCAGATTTCGCACCAGATTTCGCACCAGATTTCGTACCCAGATTTCGTACCCAGATTTCGTACCCAGATTTCGCACCAGATTTCGCACCAAATTTCGCACCAGATTTCGCACCAAATTTCGCACCAGATTTCGTACCCAGATTTCGTACCCAGATTTCGCACCAAATTTCGCACCAAATTTCGCATCAGATTTCGCATAACATTTCGCACCAAATTTCATACCAAGTTTCGCACCAAATTTCGCACCAAATTTCGCACCAAATTTCATACCAAATTTCGTACCAAATTTCATACCAAATTTCATAGCAAATTTCGCACCAGGTTTCGCACCAGATTTCCCACCAAATTTCGCACCAGATTTCGCACTAGATTTCGCACCAGATTTCGCACCAAATTTCGCACCAGATTTCGCATCAGATTTCATACCAGATTTCGCACCAGATTTCGCACCAGATTTTGCACAAAATTTCGCACCAGATTTCGCACCAGATTTCGCACCAGATTTCGCATCAGATTTCGCACCAAATTTCATGCCAGATTTCATGCCAGATTTCGCACCAGATTTCGCACCAGATTTCGCACCAGATTTCCCACCAGATTTCGCACCAGATTTCGCACCAAATTTCGCACCAGATTTCATACCAGATTTCATACCATATTTCGCACCAGATTTCGCACCAAATTTCGCACCAGATTTCGCACCAGATTTCATACCAGATTTCGCACCAGATTTCGCACCAGATTTCGCACCAGATTTCCCACCAGATTTCGCACCAGATTTCGCACCAAATTTCATACCAGATTTCATACCATATTTCGCACCAGATTTCGCACCAGATTTCGCACCAGATTTCGCACCAAATTTCGCACCAGATTTCGCACCAAATTTCATACCAGATTTCCCACCAGATTTCCCACCAAATTTCGCACCAAATTTCGCACCAGATTTTGCACTAGATTTCGCACCAGATTTCATACCAGATTTCGCACCAGATTTCGCACCAGATTTCGCACCAGATTTCGTACCAAATTTCGCACCAAATTTCATACCAAGTTTCGCACCAAATTTCGCACCAGATTTCGCACCAAATTTCGCACCAGATTTCGCACCAGATTTCGTACCAGATTTCGTACCAAATTTCGTACCAAATTTCGCACCAAATTTCGCACCAGATTTCGCACCAAATTTCATACCAAATTTCGTACCAAATTTCATACCAAATTTCATACCAATTTCGCACCAGGTTTCGCACCAGATTTCGCATCAGATTTCGCATAAGATTTCGCACCAAATTTCATACCAGATTTCGCACCAGATTTCGCATCAGATTTCGCACCAGATTTCGTACCAGATTTCGTACCAAATTTCGCACCAGATTTCGCACCAGATTTCGCACCAGATTTCGCACCAAATTTCGCACCAGATTTCGCACCAGATTTCGCACCAGATTTCGCACCAGATTTCGCACCAAATTTCGCACGAGATTTCGCACGAGATTTCGCATCCGATTTCGCACCAGATGTCGCACCAGATGTCGCACCAGATGTCGCACCAGATTTCGCACCAAATTTCGCATCAGATTTCGCACCAGATTTCGCACCAGATTTCGCACCAAATTTCGCACCAGGTTTCGCACCAGATTTCGCACCAGATTTCGCACCAGATGTCGCACCAGATTTCGCACGAGATTTCGCACCAAATTTCGCATCCGATTTCGCACCAGATGTCGCACCAGATGTCGCACCAGATGTCGCACCAGATTTCGCACCAAATTTCGCATCAGATTTCGCACCAGATTTCGCATCAGATTTCGCACCAGATTTCGTACCAGATTTCGTACCAAATTTCGCACCAAATTTCGCACCAGATTTCATACCAAATTTCGTACCAAATTTCATACCAAATTTCATACCAAATTTCGCACCAGGTTTCGCACCAGATTTCGCACCAGATTTCGCATCAGATTTCGCATAAGATTTCGCACCAAATTTCGCACCAAATTTCATACCAAATTTCGCACCAGATTTCGCACCAAATTTCGCACCATATTTCGCACCAGATTTCGCACCAGATTTCGCACCAGATTTCGCACCAAATTTCGCACGAGATTTCGCACCAAATTTCGCATCCGATTTCGCACCAGATGTCGCACCAGATGTCGCACCAGATGTCGCACCAGATTTCGCACCAAATTTCGCATCAGATTTCGCACCAGATTTCGCACCAGATTTCGCACCAGATTTCGCATCAGATTTCGCACCAGATTTCGCAGCAAATTTCATACCAGATTTCATACCAGATTTCATACCAGATTTCGCACCAGATTTCGCACCAGATTTCGCAACAGATTTCGTACTAGATTTCGCACCAGATTTCGCACCAAATTTCGCACCAAATTTCTCACCAGATTTCGCACCAGATTTCATACCAGATTTCGCACCAGATGTCGCACCAGATGTCGCACCAGATTTCGCACCAAATTTCGCACCAGATTTCGCACCAAATTTCGCACCAGATTTCGCATCAGATTTCGCACCAGATTTCGTACCAGATTTCGTACCAAATTTCGCACCAGATTTCGCACCAGATTTCATACCAAATTTCGTACCAAATTTCATACCAAATTTCATACCAATTTCGCACCAGGTTTCGCACCAGATTTCGCACCAGATTTCGCATCAGATTTCGCATAAGATTTCGCACCAAATTTCATACCAAATTTCGCACCAGATTTCGCACCAAATTTCGCACCATATTTCGCACCAGATTTCGCACCAGATTTCGCACCAAATTTCGCACCAAATTTCGCACCAGGTTTCGCACCAGATTTCGCACCAGATTTCGCACCAGATGTCGCACCAGATTTCGCACGAGATTTCGCACCAAATTTCGCATCCGATTTCGCACCAGATGTCGCACCAGATCTCGCACCAGATCTCGCACCAGATTTCGCACCAAATTTCGCATCAGATTTCGCACCAGATTTCGCACCAGATTTAGCACCAAATTTCGCACCAGATTTCGCATCAGATTTCGCACCAGATTTCGTACCAGATTTCGTACCAGATTTCGTACCAAATTTCGCACCAAATTTCGCACCAGATTTCGCACCAGATTTCATACCAAATTTCGTACCAAATTTCATACCAAATTTCATACCAATTTCGAACCAGGTTTCGCACCAGATTTCGCACCAGATTTCGCACCATATTTCGCACCAGATTTCGCACGAGATTTCGCATCCGATTTCGCACCAGATGTCGCATCCGATTTCGCACCAGATGTCGCACCAGATGTCGCACCAGATGTCGCACCAGATTTCGCATCAGATTTCGCACCAGATTTCGCACCAAATTTCGCACCAAATTTCGCACCAGGTTTCGCACCAGATTTCGCACCAGATTTCGCACCAGATGTCGCACCAGATTTCGCACGAGATTTCGCACCAAATTTCGCATCCGATTTCGCACCAGATGTCGCACCAGATGTCGCACCAGATGTCGCACCAGATTTCGCACCAAATTTCGCATCAGATTTCGCACCAGATTTCGCATCAGATTTCGCACCAGATTTCGTACCAGATTTCGTACCAAATTTCGCACCAAATTTCGCACCAGATTTCGCACCAGATTTCATACCAAATTTCGTACCAAATTTCATACCAAATTTCGCACCAGGTTTCGCACCAGATTTCGCACCAGATTTCGCATCAGATTTCGCATAAGATTTCGCACCAAATTTCGCACCAAATTTCATACCAAATTTCGCACCAGATTTCGCACCATATTTCGCACCATATTTCGCACCAGATTTCGCACCAGATTTCGCACCAAATTTCGCACGAGATTTCGCACCAAATTTCGCATCCGATTTCGCACCAGATGTCGCACCAGATGTCGCACCAGATGTCGCACCAGATTTCGCACCAAATTTCGCATCAGATTTCGCACCAGATTTCGCACCAGATTTCGCACCAGATTTCGCATCAGATTTCGCACCAGATTTCGCAGCAAATTTCATACCAGATTTCATACCAGATTTCCATACCAGATTTCGCACCAGATTTCGCACCAGATTTCGCAACAGATTTCGTACTAGATTTCGCACCAGATTTCGCACCAAATTTCGCACCAAATTTCTCACCAGATTTCGCACCAGATTTCATACCAGATTTCGCACCAGATGTCGCACCAGATGTCGCACCAGATTTCGCACCAAATTTCGCACCAGATTTCGCACCAAATTTCGCACCAGATTTCGCATCAGATTTCGCACCAGATTTCGTACCAGATTTCGTACCAGATTTCGTACCAAATTTCGCACCAGATTTCGCACCAGATTTCATACCAAATTTCGTACCAAATTTCATACCAAATTTCATACCAATTTCGCACCAGGTTTCGCACCAGATTTCGCACCAGATTTCGCATCAGATTTCGCATAAGATTTCGCACCAAATTTCATACCAAATTTCGCACCAGATTTCGCACCAAATTTCGCACCATATTTCGCACCAGATTTCGCACCAGATTTCGCACCAAATTTCGCACCAGGTTTCGCACCAGATTTCGCACCAGATTTCGCACCAGATGTCGCACCAGATTTCGCACGAGATTTCGCACCAAATTTCGCATCCGATTTCGCACCAGATGTCGCACCAGATGTCGCACCAGATGTCGCACCAGATTTCGCACCAAATTTCGCATCAGATTTCGCACCAGATTTCGCACCAGATTTCGCACCAAATTTCGCACCAGATTTCGCATCAGATTTCGCACCAGATTTCGTACCAGATTTCGTACCAGATTTCGTACCAAATTTCGCACCAAATTTCGCACCAGATTTCGCACCAGATTTCATACCAAATTTCGTACCAAATTTCATACCAAATTTCATACCAATTTCGCACCAGGTTTCGCACCAGATTTCGCACCAGATTTCGCATCAGATTTCGCATAAGATTTCGCAGCAAATTTCATACCAAATTTCGCACCAAATTTCGCACCAAATTTCGCACCATATTTCGCACCAGATTTCGCACCAGATTTCGCACCAGATTTCGCACCAGATGTCGCACCAGATTTCGCACCAAATTTCGCATCAGATTTCGCACCAGATTTCGCACCAGATTTCGCACCAGATTTCGCATCAGATTTCGCACCAGATTTCGTACCAGATTTCGTACCAGATTTCGCACCAAATTTCGCACCAGATTTCGCACCAGATTTCATACCAAATTTCGTACCAAATTTCATACCAAATTTCATACCAATTTCGCACCAGGTTTCGCACCAGATTTCGCATCAGATTTCGCATCAGATTTCGCAGCAAATTTCGCACCAAATTTCATACCAAATTTCGCACCAAATTTCGCACCATATTTCGCACCAGATTTCGCACCAGATTTCGCACCAGATTTCGCACCAAATTTCGCACCAGGTTTTTCGCACCAGATTTCGCACCAGATTTCGCACCAGATGTCGCACCAGATGTCGCACGAGATTTCGCACCAAATTTCGCATCCGATTTCGCACCAGATGTCGCACCAGATGTCGCACCAGATGTCGCACCAGATTTCGCACCAAATTTCGCATCAGATTTCGCACCAGATTTCGCACCAGATTTCGCACCAAATTTCGCACCAGATTTCGCATCAGATTTCGCACCAGATTTCGTACCAAATTTCGCACCAAATTTCGCACCAGATTTCGCATCAGATTTCGCACCAAATTTCGCACCAGATTTCGCACCAAATTTCATACCAAATTTCGTACCAAATTTCATACCAAATTTCATACCAATTTCGCACCAGGTTTCGCACCAGATTTCGCACCAGATTTCGTACCAGATTTCGCATCAGATTTCGCATAAGATTTCGCACCAAATTTCGCACCAAATTTCATACCAGATTTCGCACCAGATTTCGCATCAGATTTCGCACCAGATTTCGTACCAGATTTCGTACCAAATTTCGCACCAAATTTCGCACCAGATTTCGCACCAGATTTCATACCAAATTTCGTACCAAATTTCATACCAAATTTCATACCAAATTTCGCACCAGGTTTCGCACCAGATTTCGCACCAGATTTCGCATCAGATTTCGCATAAGATTTCGCACCAAATTTCGCACCAAATTTCATACCAATTTTCGCACCAGATTTCGCACCAAATTTCGCACCATATTTCGCACCAGATTTCGCACCAGATTTCGCACCAAATTTCGCACGAGATTTCGCACCAAATTTCGCATCCGATTTCGCACCAGATGTCGCACCAGATGTCGCACCAGATGTCGCACCAGATTTCGCACCAAATTTCGCATCAGATTTCGCACCAGATTTCGCACCAGATTTCGCATCAGATTTCGCACCAGATTTCGCAGCAAATTTCATACCAGATTTCATACCAGATTTCATACCAGATTTCGCACCAGATTTCGCACCAGATTTCGCAACAGATTTCGTACTAGATTTCGCACCAGATTTCGCACCAAATTTCTCACCAGATTTCGCACCAGATTTCATACCAGATTTCGCACCAGATGTCGCACCAGATGTCGCACCAGATTTCGCACCAGATTTCGTACCAGATTTCGTACCAAATTTCGCACCAGATTTCGCACCAGATTTCATACCAAATTTCGTACCAAATTTCATACCAAATTTCATACCAATTTCGCACCAGGTTTCGCACCAGATTTCGCACCAGATTTCGCATCAGATTTCGCATAAGATTTCGCACCAAATTTCATACCAAATTTCGCACCAGATTTCGCACCAAATTTCGCACCATATTTCGCACCAGATTTCGCACCAGATTTCGCACCAAATTTCGCACCAGGTTTCGCACCAGATTTCGCACCAGATTTCGCACCAGATGTCGCACCAGATTTCGCACGAGATTTCGCACCAAATTTCGCATCCGATTTCGCACCAGATGTCGCACCAGATGTCGCACCAGATGTCGCACCAGATTTCGCACCAAATTTCGCATCAGATTTCGCACCAGATTTCGCACCAGATTTCGCACCAAATTTCGCACCAGATTTCGCATCAGATTTCGCACCAGATTTCGTACCAGATTTCGTACCAGATTTCGTACCAAATTTCGCACCAAATTTCCCACCAGATTTCGCACCAGATTTCATACCAAATTTCGTACCAAATTTCATACCAAATTTCATACCAATTTCGCACCAGGTTTCGCACCAGATTTCGCACCAGATTTCGCATCAGATTTCGCATAAGATTTCGCAGCAAATTTCGCACCAAATTTCATACCAAATTTCGCACCAAATTTCGCACCAAATTTCGCACCATATTTCGCACCAGATTTCGCACCAGATTTCGCACCAGATTTCGCACCAAATTTCGCACCAGGTTTCGCACCAGATTTCGCACCAGATTTCGCACCAGATGTCGCACCAGATGTCGCACCAGATTTCGCACCAAATTTCGCATCCGATTTCGCACCAGATGTCGCACCAGATGTCGCACCAGATGTCGCACCAGATTTCGCACCAAATTTCGCATCAGATTTCGCACCAGATTTCGCACCAGATTTCGCACCAAATTTCGCATCAGATTTCGCACCAGATTTCGCACCAGATTTCGTACCAAATTTCGCACCAAATTTCGCACCAGATTTCGCATCAGATTTCGCACCAAATTTCGCACCAGATTTCGCACCAAATTTCATACCAAATTTCGTACCAAATTTCATACCAAATTTCATACCAATTTCGCACCAGGTTTCGCACCAGATTTCGCACCAGATTTCGTACCAGATTTCGCATCAGATTTCGCATAAGATTTCGCACCAAATTTCGCACCAAATTTCATACCAGATTTCGCACCAGATTTCGCATCAGATTTCGCACCAGATTTCGTACCAGATTTCGTACCAAATTTCGCACCAGATTTCGCACCAGATTTCGCACCAAATTACGTACCAAATTTCGCACCAATTTCGCACCAGGTTTCGCACCAGATTTCGCACCAGATTTCGCACCAGATGTCGCACCAGATTTCGCACCAGATTTCGCACCAAATTTCGCATCCGATTTCGCACCAGATTTCGCACCAGATTTCGCACCAGATGTCGCACCAGATTTCGCACCAAATTTCGCACCATATTTCGCACCAGGTTTCGCACCAGATTTCGCACCAGATTTCGCACCAGATTTCGCACAAGATTTCGCACCAAATTTCATACCAGATTTCGCACCAGATTTCGCACCAAATTTCGCACCAGATTTCGCACCAGATTTCGCACCAGATTTCGTACCAGATTTCGTACCAAATTTCGCACCAGATTTCGCACCAGATTTCGCACCAGATTTCGCATCAGATTTCGCACCAGATTTCGTACCAGATTTCGTACCAAATTTCGCACCAGATTTCGCACCAGATTTCGCACCATTTCGCATCAGATTTCGCATGAGATTTCGCACCAAATTTCGCACCAAATTTCATACCAGATTTCATACCAGATTTCATACCAGATTTCGCACCAGATTTCGCACCAGATTTCGCACCAGATTTCGTACCAAATTTCGCACCAGATTTCGCACCAGATTTCGCACCAGATTTCGCGCCAGATTTCGCACCAGATTTCGCACCAGATTTCGCACCAGATTTCGTACCAGATTTCTTACCAAATTTCGCACCAAATTTCGCACCAGATTTCGCATCAGATTTCGCACCAAATTTCGCACCAGATTTCGCACCAAATTTCATACCAAATTTCGTACCAAATTTCATACCAAATTTCATACCAATTTCGCACCAGGTTTCGCACCAGATTTCGCACCAGATTTCGCACCAGATTTCGCATCAGATTTCGCATAAGATTTCGCACCAAATTTCATACCAGATTTCGCACCAGATTTCGCACCAAATTTCGCACCATATTTCGCACCATATTTCGCACCAGATTTCGCACCAGATGTCGCACCAGATTTCGCACCAAATTTCGCACCAAATTTTGCAGCAAATTTCGCACGAAATTTCGCACCAGATTTCGCACCAGATTTCGCACCAGATTTCGCACCAAATTTTGCAGCAAATTTCGCACGAAATTTCGCACCAGATTTCGCACCAGATTTCGCACCAGATTTCGCACCAGATTTCGCACCAGATTTCATACCAGATTTCGCACCAGATTTCGTACCAGATTTCGCACCAAATTTCGCACCAGATGTCGCACCAGATTTCGCACCAAATTTCGCATCCGATTTCGCATCCGATGTCGCACCAGATGTCGCACCAGATGTCGCACCAGATGTCGCACCAGATTTCGCACCAAATTTCGCATCAGATTTCGCACCAGATTTCGCACCAGATTTCGTACCAAATTTCGCACCAGATTTCGCACCAAATTTCGCGCCAGATTTCGCATCAGATTTCGCACCAGATTTCGCACCAGATTTCGTACCAGATTTCTTACCAAATTTCGCACCAGATTTCTTACCAGATTTCTTACCAAATTTCGCACCAGATTTCGCGTCAGATTTCGCACCAAATTTCGCACCAAATTTCGCACCAGATTTCATACCAAATTTCGTACCAAATTTCATACCAAATTTCATACCAATTTCGCACCAGGTTTCGCACCAGATTTCGCACCAGATTTCGCACCAGATTTCGCATCAGATTTCGCATAAGATTTCGCACCAAATTTCATACCAGATTTCGCACCAGATTTCGCACCAAATTTCGCACCATATTTCGCACCAGATTTCGCACCAGATTTCGCACCAGATTTCGCACCAGATTTCGCACCAAATTTCATACCAGATTTCGCACCAGATTTCGCACCAAATTACGGACCAGATTTCGCACCAGATTTCGCACCAGGTTTCGCACCAGATTTCGCACCAGATTTCGCATCAGATTTCGCACCATTTCGCATCAGATTTCGCATGAGATTTCGCACCAAATTTCGCACCAAATTTCATACCAGATTTCATACCAGATTTCATACCAGATTTCGCACCAGATTTCGCACCAGATTTCGTACCAAATTTCGCACCAGATTTCGCACCAGATTTCGCACCAAATTTCGCGCCAGATTTCGCATCAGATTTCGCACCAGATTTCGCACCAGATTTCGTACCAGATTTCTTACCAAATTTCGCACCAAATTTCGCACCAGATTTCGCATCAGATTTCGCACCAAATTTCGCACCAGATTTCGCACCAAATTTCATACCAAATTTCGTACCAAATTTCATACCAAATTTCATACCAATTTCGCACCAGGTTTCGCACCAGATTTCGCACCAGATTTCGCACCAGATTTCGCATAAGATTTCGCACCAAATTTCATACCAGATTTCGCACCAGATTTCGCACCAAATTTCGCACCAGATTTCGCACCAGATTTCATACCAGATTTCGCACCAGATTTCGCACCAAATTACGGACCAGATTTCGCACCAGATTTCGCACCAATTTTCACACCAATTTTCACACCAAATTTCGCACGAAATTTCGCACCAGATTTCGAACCAGATTTCGTACCAGATTTCGCATCAGATTTCGCATCAGATTTCGCACCAGATTTCACACCAAATTTCGCACGAAATTTCGCACCAGATTTCGCATCAGATTTCGCATGAGATTTCGCACCAAATTTCATACCAGATTTCATACCAGATTTCATACCAGATTTCGCACCAGATTTCGCACCAGATTTCGCACCAGATTTCGTACCAGATTTCGCATCAGATTTCGCATCAGATTTCGCACCAGATTTCACACCAAATTTCGCACGAAATTTCGCACCAGATTTCGCACCAGATTTCGTACCAGATTTCGCACCAAATTTCATACCAAATTTCGTACCAGATTTCATACCAGATTTCGCACCAGATTTCGCACCAGATTTCGTACCAAATTTCGCACCAGATTTCGCACCACGCACCAGATTTCGCAACCAAATTTAGCGCCAGATTTCGCACCAAATTTCATACCAGATTTCGCACCAGATTTCGCACCAAATTTCGCACCATATTTCGCACCATATTTCGCACCAGATTTCGTACCAGATTTCGTACCAGATTTCGCACCAGATTTCGCACCATTTCGCATCAGATTTCGCACCAGATTTCACACCAAATTTCGCACGAAATTTCGCACCAGATTTCGAACCAGATTTCGTACCAGATTTCGCATCAGATTTCGCATCAGATTTCGCACCAGATTTCACACCAAATTTCGCACGAAATTTCGCACCAGATTTCGTACCAGATTTCGCACCAAATTTCGCACCAAATTTCATACCAAATTTCGTACCAGATTTCATACCAGATTTCGCACCAGATTTCGCACCAGATTTCGCACCAGATTTCGTACCAAATTTCGCACCAGATTTCGCACCAGATTTCGCACAAGATTTCGCACCAAATTTCATACCAGATTTCGCACCAGATTTCGCACCAAATTTCGCACCAGATTTCGCACCAGATTTCGCACCAGATTTCGTACCAGATTTCGTACCAAATTTCGCACCAGATTTCGCACCAGATTTCGCACCAGATTTCGCACCAGATTTCGCATCAGATTTCGCACCAGATTTCGTACCAGATTTCGTACCAAATTTCGCACCAGATTTCGCACCAGATTTCGCACCATTTCGCATCAGATTTCGCATGAGATTTCGCACCAAATTTCGCACCAAATTTCGTACCAAATTTCATACCAAATTTCATACCATTTTCGCACCAGGTTTCGCACCAGATTTCGCACCAGATTTCGCATCAGATTTCGCATAAGATTTCGCACCAAATTTCGCACCAAATTTCATACCAAATTTCGCACCAGATTTCGCACCAAATTTCGCACCATATTTCGCACCAGATTTCGCACCAGATTTCGCACCAGATTTCGCACCAAATTTCGCACCAGATTTCGCATCAGATTTCGCACCAGATTTCGCACCAAATTTCGCACCAGATTTCGCACCAGATGTCGCACCAGATTTCGCACCAAATTTCGCACCAGATTTCGCACCAGATTTCGCACCAAATTTCGCACCAGATTTCGCACCAGATTACGCACCAAATTACGCACCAGATTTCGCACCAGATTTCGCATCAGATTTCGCACCAGATTTCGCACCAAATTACGCACCAAATTACGCACCAGATTTCGCACCAGATTTCGCACCAGATTTCGCATCAGATTTCGCACCAGATTTCGCAGCAAATTTCATACCAGATTTCATACCAGATTTCATACCAGATTTCGCACCAGATTTCGCACCAGATTTCGCAACAGATTTCGTACTAGATTTCGCACCAGATTTCGCATCAGATTTCGTACCAGATTTCGTACCAGATTTCGTACCAAATTTCGCACCAAATTTCGCACCAGATGTCGCACCAGATTTCATACCAAATTTCGTACCAAATTTCATACCAAATTTCATACCATTTTCGCACCAGGTTTCGCACCAGATTTCGCACCAGATTTCGCATCAGATTTCGCATAAGATTTCGCACCAAATTTCGCACCAAATTTCATACCAAATTTCGCACCAGATTTCGCACCAAATTTCGCACCATATTTCGCACCAGATTTCGCACCAGATTTCGCACCAGATTTCGCAACAGATTTCGTACTAGATTTCGCACCAGATTTCGCACCAAATTTCGCACCAAATTTCTCACCAGATTTCGCACCAGATTTCATACCAGATTTCGCACCAGATGTCGCACCAGATGTCGCACCAGATTTCGCACCAGATTTCGCACCTGATTTCGCACCAAATTTCGCACCAGATTTCGCATCAGATTTCGTACCAGATTTCGTACCAGATTTCGTACCAAATTTCGCACCAAATTTCGCACCAGATGTCGCACCAGATTTCATACCAAATTTCGTACCAAATTTCATACCAAATTTCATACCATTTTCGCACCAGGTTTCGCACCAGATTTCGCACCAGATTTCGCATCAGATTTCGCATAAGATTTCGCACCAAATTTCGCACCAAATTTCATACCAAATTTCGCACCAGATTTCGCACCAAATTTCGCACCATATTTCGCACCAGATTTCGCACCAGATTTCGCACCAAATTTCGCACCAGATTTCGCATCAGATTTCGCACCAGATTTCGTACCAGATTTCGTACCAGATTTCGTACCAAATTTCGCACCAAATTTCGCACCAGATTTCATACCAAATTTCGTACCAAATTTCATACCAAATTTCATACCAATTTCGCACCAGGTTTCGCACCAGATTTCGCACCAGATTTCGCATCAGATTTCGCATAAGATTTCGCACCAAATTTCGCACCAAATTTCATACCAAATTTCGCACCAAATTTCGCACCAAATTTCATACCAAATTTCGCACCAGATTTCGCACCAAATTTCGCACCATATTTCGCACCAGATTTCGCACCAGATTTCGCACCAGGTTTCGCACCAGATTTCGCACCAGATGTCGCACCAGATTTCGCACCAAATTTCGCATCCGATTTCGCACCAGATGTCGCACCAGATGTCGCACCAGATGTCGCACCAGATGTCGCACCAAATTTCGCATCAGATTTCGCACCAGATTTCGCACCAGATTTCGCACCAACTTTCGCACCAGATTTCGCATCAGATTTCGCACCAAATTTCGCACCAAATTTCATACCAAATTTCGCACCAGATTTCGCACCAGATTTCATACCAAATTTCGTACCAAATTTCATACCAAATTTCATACCAATTTCGCACCAGGTTTCGCACCAGATTTCGCACCAGATTTCGCATCAGATTTCGCATAAGATTTCGCACCAAATTTCGCACCAAATTTCATACCAAATTTCGCACCAGATTTCGCACCAAATTTCGCACCATATTTCGCACCAGATGTCGCACCAGATTTCGCACCAAATTTCGCACCATATTTCGCACCATATTTCGCACCAATTTCGCACCAGATTTCGCACCAGATTTCGCACCAAATTTCGCACCAGATTTCGCACCAGATTTCATACCAGATTTCGCACCAGATTTCGCACCAAATTACGCACCAAATTACGCACCAGATTTCGCACCAGATTTCGCACCAGATTTCGCATCAGATTTCGCATCAGATTTCCCACCAGATTTCGCATCAGATTTCGCATCAGATTTCGTACCAAATTTCGCTCCAAATTTCGCACCAGATTTCGCACCAGATTTCGCACCAGATGTCGCACCAGATTTCGCACCAGATTTCGCACCAAATTTCGCACCAAATTTTGCAGCAAATTTTGCAGCAAATTTCGCACGAAATTTCGCACCAGATTTGGCACCAGATTTCGCACCAGATTTCGCACCAAATTTTGCAGCAAATTTCGCACGAAATTTCGCACCAGATTTCGCACCAGATTTCGCACCAGATTTCGCACCAGATTTCGCACCAGATTTCATACCAGATTTCGCACCAGATTTCGTACCAGATTTCGCACCAGATGTCGCACCAGATGTCGCACCAGATTTCGCATCCGATTTCGCATCCGATGTCGCATCCGATGTCGCACCAGATGTCGCACCAGATGTCGCACCAGATTTCGCACCAAATTTCGCATCAGATTTCGCACCAGATTTCGCACCAGATTTCGCACCAGATTTCGTACCAAATTTCGCACCAGATTTCGCACCAAATTTCGCGCCAGATTTCGCATCAGATTTCGCACCAGATTTCGCACCAGATTTCGTACCAGATTTCTTACCAGATTTCGCACCAGATTTCTTACCAGATTTCTTACCAGATTTCTTACCAAATTTCGCACCAGATTTCGCACCAAATTTCGCACCAAATTTCGCACCAGATTTCATACCAAATTTCGTACCAAATTTCATACCAAATTTCATACCAATTTCGCACCAGGTTTCGCACCAGATTTCGCACCAGATTTCGCATCAGATTTCGCATAAGATTTCGCACCAAATTTCGCACCAAATTTCATACCAGATTTCGCACCAGATTTCGCACCAAATTTCGCACCATATTTCGCACCAGATTTCGCACCATATTTCGCACCAGATTTCGCACCAGATTTCGCACCAGATTTCGTACCAGATTTCGTACCAAATTTCGCACCAGATTTCGCACCAAATTTCGCGCCAGATTTCGCATCAGATTTCGCACCAGATTTCGCACCAGATTTCGTACCAGATTTCTTACCAAATTTCGCACCAGATTTCGCACCAGATTTCTTACCAAATTTCGCACCAGATTTCGCGTCAGATTTCGCACCAAATTTCGCACCAAATTTCGCACCAGATTTCATACCAAATTTCGTACCAAATTTCATACCAAATTTCATACCAATTTCGCACCAGGTTTCGCACCAGATTTCGCACCAGATTTCGCACCAGATGTCGCATCAGATTTCGCATAAGATTTCGCACCAAATTTCATACCAGATTTCGCACCAGAATTTCGCACCAAATTTCGCACCATATTTCGCACCAGATTTCGCACCAGAATTTCGCACCAGATTTCGCACCAGATTTCGCACCAAATTTCATACCAGATTTCGCACCAGATTTCGCACCAAATTACGGACCAGATTTCGCACCAGATTTCGCACCAGGTTTTCGCACCAGATTTCGCACCAGATTTCGCATCAGATTTCGCACCATTTCGCATCAGATTTCGCATGAGATTTCGCACCAAATTTCGCACCAAATTTCATACCAGATTTCATACCAGATTTCATACCAGATTTCGCACCAGATTTCGCACCAGATTTCGCACCAGATTTCGTACCAAATTTCGCACCAGATTTCGCACCAGATTTCGCACCAAATTTCGCCAGATTTCGCATCAGATTTCGCACCAGATTTCGCACCAGATTTCGTACCAGATTTCTTAACCAAATTTCGCACCAAATTTTCGCACCAGATTTCGCATCAGATTTCGCACCAAATTTCGCACCAGATTTCGCACCAAATTTCATACCAAATTTTCGTACCAAATTTCATACCAAATTTCATACCAATTTTCGCACCAGTTTCGCACCAGATTTCGCACCAGATTTTCGCACCAGATTTCGCATAAGATTTCGCACCAAATTTCATACCAGATTTCGCACCAGATTTCGCACCAAATTTCGCACCAGATTTCGCACCAGATTTCATACCAGATTTTCGCACCAGATTTCGCAACCAAATTACGGACCAGATTTCGCACTCAGATTTCGCACCAATTTTCACACCAATTTTCACACCAAATTTCGCACGAAATTTCGCACCAAGATTTCGAACCAGATTTCGTAACCAGATTTCGCATCAGATTTCGCATCAGATTTCGCACCAGATTTCACACTCAAATTTCGCACGAAATTTTCGCACCAGATTTCGCATCAGATTTCGCATGAGATTTCGCACCAAATTTCATACCAGATTTCATACCAGATTTCATACCAGATTTCGCACCAGATTTCGCACCAGATTTCGCACCAGATTTCGTACCAGATTTCGCATCAGATTTCGCATCAGATTTCGCACCAGATTTCACACCAAATTTCGCACGAAATTTCGCACCAGATTTCGCACCAGATTTCGTACCAGATTTCGCACCAAATTTCATACCAAATTTCGTACCAGATTTCATACCAGATTTCGCACCAGATTTCGCACCAGATTTCGTACCAAATTTCGCACCAGATTTCGCACCAGATTTCGCACCAAATTTCGCGCCAGATTTCGCACCAAATTTCATACCAGATTTCGCACCAGATTTCGCACCAAATTTCGCACCATATTTCGCACCATATTTCGCACCAGATTTCGTACCAGATTTCGTACCAGATTTCGCACCAGATTTCGCACCATTTCGCATCAGATTTCGCACCAGATTTCACACCAAATTTCGCAACGAAATTTCGCACCAGATTTCGAAACCAGATTTCGTACCAGATTTCGCATCAGATTTCGCATCAGATTTCGCACCAGATTTCACACCAAATTTCGCACGAAATTTCGCACCAGATTTCGTACCAGATTTCGCACCAAATTTCGCACCAAATTTCATACCAAATTTCGTACCCAGATTTCATACCAGATTTCGCACCAGATTTCGCACCAGATTTCGCACCAGATTTCGTACCAAATTTCGCACCAGATTTCGCACCAGATTTCGCACCAGATTTCGCACCAGATTTCGCACCAAATTTCGCGCCAGATTTTCGCACCAAATTTCATACCAATTTCGCACCAGATTTCGCACCAAATTTCGCACCATATTTCGCACCATATTTCGCACCAGATTTCGTACCAGATTTCGTACCAGATTTCGCACCAGATTTCGCACCATTTCGCATCAGATTTCGCACCAGATTTCACACCAGATTTCACACCAAATTTCGCACCAGATTTCGCATCAGATTTCGTACCAGATTTCGTACCAAATTTCGCACCAGATTTCGCACCAGATTTCGCACCAGATTTCGCACCATTTCGCACCATTTCGCATCAGATTTCGCACCAGATTTCACACCAAATTTCGCACGAAATTTCGCACCAGATTTCGAACCAGATTTCGTACCAGATTTCGCATCAGATTTCGCATCAGATTTCGCACCAGATTTCACACCAAATTTCGCACGAAATTTCGCACCAGATTTCGTACCAGATTTCGCACCAAATTTCGCACCAAATTTCATACCAAATTTCGTACCAGATTTCATACCAGATTTCGCACCAGATTTCGCACCAGATTTCGCACCAGATTTCGTACCAAATTTCGCACCAGATTTCGCACCAGATTTCGCACCAGATTTCGCACCAAATTTCGCGCCAGATTTCGCACCAAATTTCATACCAGATTTCGCACCAGATTTCGCACCAAATTTCGCACCATATTTCGCACCATATTTCGCACCAGATTTCGTACCAGATTTCGTACCAGATTTCGCACCAGATTTCGCACCATTTCGCATCAGATTTCGCACCAGATTTCGCACCAGATTTCACACCAAATTTCGCACGAAATTTCGCACCAGATTTCGAACCAGATTTCGTACCAGATTTCGCATCAGATTTCGCATCAGATTTCGCACCAGATTTCACACCAAATTTCGCACGAAATTTCGCACCAGATTTCGCACCAGATTTCGCACAAGATTTCGTACCAATTTCGCACCAAATTTCGCACCAAATTCGGCATACCAATTTCGCACCAGATTTCGCACCAGATTTCGCACCAGATTTCGCACCAGATGTCGCACCAGATGTCGCACCAGATTTCGCACCAGATTTCGCACCAAATTTCGCACCAAATTTCATACCAGATTTCGCACCAGATTTCGCACCAAATTTCGCACCATATTTCGCACCAGATTTCGCACCAGATTTCGCACCAGATTTCGCACCAAATTTCGCACCAGATTTCATACCAGATTTCGCACCAGATTTCGCACCAAATTACGGACCAGATTTCGCACCAGATTTCGCACCAGGTTTCGCACCAGATTTCGCACCAGATTTCGCATCAGATTTCGCATCAGATTTCGCATCAGATTTCGCACCAAATTTCGCACCAAATTTCATACCAGATTTCGCACCAGATTTCGCACCAAATTTCGCACCAGATTTCGCACCAGATTTCGCACCAGATTTCGCATCAGATTTCGCACAAGATTTCGTACCAGATTTCGTACCAAATTTCGCACCAGATTTCGCACCAGATTTCGCACCAGATTTCGCACCAGATTTCGCATCAGATTTCGTACCAGATTTCGTACCAAATTTCGCACCAGATTTCGCACCAGATTTCGCACCAGATTTCGCACCATTTCGCATCAGATTTCGCATGAGATTTCGCACCAAATTTCGCACCAAATTTCATACCAGATTTCATACCAGATTTCATACCAGATTTCGCACCAGATTTCGCACCAGATTTCGTACCAAATTTCGCACCAGATTTCGCACCAGATTTCGCACCAGATTTCGCATCAGATTTCGCATCAGATTTCGCACCAGATTTCGCACCAAATTTCATACCAGATTTCTTACCAAATTTCATACCAAATTTCGCACCAGATTTCGCATCAGATTTCGCACCAGATTTCGCACCAGATTTCGCATCAGATTTCGCATAAGATTTCGCACCAAATTTCATACCAGATTTCGCACCAGATTTCGCACCAAATTACGGACCAGATTTCGCACCAGATTTCGCACCAGGTTTCGCACCAGATTTCGCACCAGATTTCGCACCAGATTTCGCATCAGATTTCGCATAAGATTTCGCACCAAATTTCATACCAGATTTCGCACCAGATTTCGCACCAAATTTCGCACCAAATTTCGCACCATATTTCGCACCAGATTTCGCACCAGATTTCGCACCAGATTTCGCACCAAATTTCGCACCAGATTTCATACCAGATTTCGCACCAGATTTCGCACCAAATTTCGGAGCAGATTTCGCACCAGATTTCGCACCAGGTTTCGCACCAGATTTCGCACCAGATTTCGCATCAGATTTCGCATAAGATTTCGCACCAAATTTCATACCAGATTTCATACCAGATTTCGCACCAGATTTCGCACCAAATTTCGCACCAGATTTCGCACCAGATTTCGCACCAGATTTCGCATCAGATTTCGCACCAGATTTCGCACCAGATTTCGTACCAGATTTCGTACCAAATTTCGCACCAGATTTCGCACCAGATTTCGCACCAGATTTCGCATCAGATTTCGCACCAGATTTCGCACCAGATTTCGTACCAGATTTCGTACCAGATTTCGCATCAGATTTCGCACCAAATTTCGCACCAGATTTCGCACCAAATTTCATACCAAATTTCGTACCAAATTTCATACCAAATTTCATACCAATTTCGCACCAGGTTTCGCACCAGATTTCGCACCAGATTTCGCACCAGATTTCGCATAAGATTTCGCACCAAATTTCATACCAGATTTCGCACCAGATTTCGCACCAAATTTCGCACCATATTTCGCACCAGATTTCATACCAGATTTCGCACCAGATTTCGCACCAAATTACGGACCAGATTTCGCACCAGATTTCGCACCAATTTTCACACCAAATTTCGCACGAAATTTCGCACCAGATTTCGAACCAGATTTCGTACCAGATTTCGCATCAGATTTCGCATCAGATTTCGCACCAGATTTCACACCAAATTTCGCACGAAATTTCGCACCAGATTTCGCATCAGATTTCGCATGAGATTTCGCACCAAATTTCGCACCAAATTTCATACCAGATTTCATACCAGATTTCATACCAGATTTCGCACCAGATTTCGCACCAGATTTCGCACCAGATTTCGTACCAAATTTCGCACCAGATTTCGCACCAGATTTCGCACCAGATTTCGCACCAGATTTCGTACCAGATTTCTTACCAAATTTCGCACCAAATTTCGCACCAGATTTCGCATCAGATTTCGCACCAGATTTCGCACCAGATTTCGCATCAGATTTCGCATAAGATTTCGCACCAAATTTCATACCAGATTTCGCACCAGATTTCGCACCAAATTTCGCACCATATTTCGCACCATATTTCGCACCAGATTTCGTACCAGATTTCGTACCAGATTTCGCACCAGATTTCGCACCAATTTCGCATCAGATTTCGCACCAGATTTCGCACCAGATTTCACACCAAATTTCGCACGAAATTTCGCACCAGATTTCGAACCAGATTTCGTACCAGATTTCGCATCAGATTTCGCATCAGATTTCGCACCAGATTTCACACCAAATTTCGCACGAAATTTCGCACCAGATTTCGCACCAGATTTCGTACCAGATTTCGCACCAAATTTCGCACCAAATTTCATACCAAATTTCGTACCAGATTTCATACCAGATTTCGCACCAGATTTCGCACCAGATTTCGCACCAGATTTCGTACCAAATTTCGCACCAGATTTCGCACCAGATTTCGCACCAAATTTCGCGCCAGATTTCGCACCAAATTTCATACCAGATTTCGCACCAGATTTCGCACCAAATTTCGCACCATATTTCGCACCAGATTTCGTACCAGATTTCGCACCAGATTTCGCACCATTTCGCATCAGATTTCGCACCAGATTTCGCACCAAATTTCACACCAAATTTCGCACGAAATTTCGCACCAGATTTCGAACCAGATTTCGTACCAGATTTCGCATCAGATTTCGCACCAGATTTCACACCAAATTTCGCACGAAATTTCGCACCAGATTTCGCACCAGATTTCGTACCAGATTTCGCACCAAATTTCGCACCAAATTTCATACCAAATTTCGCACCAGATTTCGCACCAGATTTCGCACCAGATTTCGCACCAAATTTCGCACCAAATTTCATACCAGATTTCGCACCAGATTTCGCACCAAATTTCGCACCCAATTCGCACCAGATTTCGCACAAGATTTCGCACCAGATTTCGCACCAAATTTCGCACCAGATTTCATACCAGATTTCGCACCAGATTTCGCACACAAATTACGGACCAGATTTCGCACCAGATTTCGCACCAGGTTCGCACCAGATTTCGCACCAGATTTCGCACCCAGATTTCGCACCAGATTTCGCATCAGATTTCGCATAAGATTTCGCACCAAATTTAGCACCAAATTTCATACCAGATTTCGCACCAGATTTCGCACCAAATTTCGCACCAGATTTCGCACCAAATTTCGCACCAGATTTCGCACCAGATTTCGCATCAGATTTCGCACCAGATTTCGTACCAGATTTCGTACCAAATTTCGCACCAGATTTCGCACCAGATTTCGCACCAGATTTCGCACCATTTCGCATCAGATTTCGCATGAATTTCGCACACAAATTTCGCACCAAATGTTCATACCAGATTTCATACCAGATTTCATACCAGATTTCGCACCAGATTTCGCACCAGATTTCGCACCAGATTTCGTACCAAATTTCGCACCAGATTTCGCACCAGATTTCGCACCAGATTTCGCACCAAATTTCGCGCCAGATTTCGCATCAGATTTCGCACCAGATTTCGCACCAGATTTCGTACCAGATTTCTTACCAAATTTCGCACCAAATTTCGCACCAGATTTCGCATCAGATTTCGCACCAGATTTCGCACCAGATTTCGCATCAGATTTGGCATAAGATTTCGCACCAAATTTCATACCAGATTTCGCACCAGATTTCGCACCAAATTTCGCACCATATTTCGCACCATATTTCGCACCAGATTTCGTACCAGATTTCGTACCAGATTTCGCACCAGATTTCGCACCATTTCGCATCAGATTTCGCACCAGATTTCGCACCAGATTTCACACCAGATTTCACACCAAATTTCGCACCAGATTTCGAACCAGATTTCGTACCAGATTTCGCATCAGATTTCGCATCAGATTTCGCATCAGATTTCACACCAAATTTCGCACGAAATTTCGCACCAGATTTCGCACCAGATTTCGTACCAGATTTCGCACCAAATTTCGCACCAAATTTCATACCAAATTTCGCACCAGATTTCGCACCAGATTTCGCACCAGATGTCGCACCAGATGTCGCACCAGATTTCGCACCAGATTTCGCACCAAATTTCGCACCAGATTTCGCACCAGATTTCGCACCAAATTTCGCACCAGATTTCGCACCAGATTTCGCACCAAATTTCTCACCAGATTTCGCACCAGATGTCGCACCAGATGTCGCACCAGATGTCGCACCAGATGTCGCACCAGATGTCGCACCAGATTTCGCACCAAATTTCGCATCAGATTTCGCACCAGATTTCGCACCAGATTTCGCATCAGATTTCGCACCAAATTTCGCTCCAAATTTCGCACCAGATTTCGCACCAGATTTCGCACCATTTCGCATCAGATTTCGCACCAAATTTCATACCAAATTTCGCACCAAAATTCATACCAATTTCGCACCAGATTTCGCACCAAATTTCGCACCAGATTTCGCACCAGATTTCGTACCAGATTTCGTACCAGATTTCGCACCATTTCGCATCAGATTTCGCACCAGATTTCGCACCAGATTTCACACCAAATTTCGCACGAAATTTCGCACCAGATTTCGAACCAGATTTCGTACCAGATTTCGCATCAGATTTCGCATCAGATTTCGCACCAGATTTCACACCAAATTTCGCACCAGATTTCGCACCAGATTTCGTACCAGATTTCGCACCAAATTTCGCACCAAATTTCATACCAAATTTCGCACCAGATTTCGCACCAGATTTCGCACCAGATGTCGCACCAGATGTCGCACCAGATTTCGCACCAGATTTCGCACCAGATTTCGCACCAGATTTCGTACCAGATTTCTTACCAAATTTCGCACCAAATTTCGCACCAGATTTCGCACCAGATTTCGCACCAAATTTCGCGCCAGATTTCGCATCAGATTTCGCACCAGATTTCGCACCAGATTTCGTACCAAATTTCGCACCAAATTTCGCACCAAATTTCGCATCAGATTTCGCATCAGATTTCGCACCAAATTTCGCACCAGATTTCGCACCAAATTTCATACCAAATTTCGTACCAAATTTCATACCAAATTTCATACCAATTTCGCACCAGGTTTCGCACCAGATTTCGCACCAGATTTCGCACCAGATTTCGCATAAGATTTCGCACCAAATTTCATACCAGATTTCGTACCAGATTTCGCACCAAATTTCGCACCATATTTCGCACCATATTTCGCACCAGATTTCGTACCAGATTTCGTACCAGATTTCGCACCAGATTTCGCACCATTTCGCATCAGATTTCGCACCAGATTTCGCACCAGATTTTCACACCAAATTTCGCACGAAATTTCGCACCAGATTTCGAACCAGATTTCGTACCAGATTTCGCATCAGATTTCGCATCAGATTTCGCACCAGATTTCGCACCAGATTTCACACCAAATTTCGCACGAAATTTCGCACCAGATTTCGCACCAAATTTCGCTCCAAATTTCGCACCAGATTTCGCACCAGATTTCGCACCATTTCGCATCAGATTTCGCACCAAATTTCATACCAAATTTCGCACCAGATTTCGCACCAGATTTCGCACCAGATGTCGCACCAGATTTCGCACCAGATTTCGCACCAAATTTCGCACCAGATTTCGCCATAAATTTCGCACCAGATTTCGCACCAGATTTCATACCAAATTTCGCACCATATTTCGCACCAGATTTCGCACGAAATTTCGCATCAGATTTCGCATAAGATTTCGCACCAAATTTCATACCAAATTTCGCACCAGATTTCGCACCAGATTTCGCACCAGATTTCGCATCAGATTTCGCACCAGATTTCGTACCAAATTTCGCTCCAAATTTCGCACCAGATTTCGCACCAGATTTCGCACCAGATTTCGCACCAAATTTCGCACCATATTTCGCACCATATTTCGCACCAGATTTCGCACCAGATTTCGCACCATTTCGCATCAGATTTCGCATAAGATTTCGCACCAAATTTCATACCAAATTTCGCACCAGATTTCGCACCAAATTTTGCAGCAAATTTCGCACGAAATTTCGCACGAGATTTCGCACCAGATTTCGTACCAAATTTCGCACCAATTTCGCACCAGGTTTCGCACCAGATTTCGCACCAGATTTCGCACCAGATTTCGCACCAAATTTCGCATCAGATTTCGCACCAGATTTCGCACCAGATTTCGTACCAGATTTCGTACCAGATTTCGCACCAAATTTCATACCAGATTTCGCACCAAATTTCGCACCATATTTCGCACCATATTTCGCACCAGATTTCGCACCAGATTTCGCACCAGATTTCGCACCAAATTTCGCACCAGATTTCGCACCAGATTTCATACCAGATTTCGAACCAGATTTCGCACCAAATTACGGACCAGATTTCGCACCAGATTTCGCACCAGATTTCGCATCAGATTTCGCACCAGATTTCGCACCAGATTTCGCATCAGATTTCGCACCAGATTTCGTACCAAATTTCGCTCCAAATTTCGCACCAGATTTCGCACCAGATTTCGCACCAAATTTCGCACCATATTTCGCACCATATTTTGCACCAGATTTCGCACCAGATTTCGCACCATTTCGCATCAGATTTCGCATAAGATTTCGCACCAAATTTCATTCCAAATTTCGCACCAGATTTCGCACCAGATTTCGCACCAAATTTTGCAGCAAATTTCGCACCAGATTTCGCACCAGATTTCGCATCAGATTTCGCACCAAATTTCGCACCAGATTTCGCACCAGATTTCGCACCAAATTTCGCGCCAGATTTCGCATCAGATTTCGCACCAGATTTCGCACCAGATTTCGTACCAGATTTCTTACCAAATTTCGCACCAAATTTCGCACCAGATTTCGCACCAGATTTCGCACCAAATTTCGCGCCAGATTTCGCATCAGATTTCGCACCAGATTTCGCACCAGAATTTCGTACCAGATTTCTTACCAAATTTCGCACCAAATTTCGCACCAGATTTCGCATCAGATTTCGCACCAAATTTCGCACCAGATTTCGCAGCAAATTTCATACCAAATTTCGTACCAAATTTCATACCAAATTTCATACCAATTTCGCACCAGGATTTCGCACCAGATTTCGCACCAGATTTCGCACCAATTTCGCATAAGATTTCGCACCAAATTTTCATACCAGATTTCGAACCAGATTTCGCACCAAATTTCGCACCATATTTCGCACCATATTTCGCACCAGATTTCGTACCAGATTTCGTACCAGATTTCGCACCAGATTTCGCACCATTTCGCATCAGATTTCGCACCAGATTTCGCACCAGATTTTCACACCAAATTTCGCACGAAATTTCGCACCAGATTTCGAACCAGATTTCGTACCAGATTTCGCATCAGATTTCGCATCAGATTTCGCACCAGATTTCACACCAAATTTCGCACGAAATTTCGCACCAGATTTCGCACCAAATTTCGCTCCAAATTTCGCACCATAATTTCGCACCAGATTTTCGCAACCATTTCGCATCAGATTTCGCCACCAAATTTCATACCAAATGTCGCACCAGATTTCGCACCAGATTTCCGCACCAGATGTCGCACCAATTTCGCACCAGATTTCGCACCAAATTTCGCACCAGATTTCGCCATAAATTTCGCACCAGATTTCGCACCAGATTTCATACCAAATTTCGCACCATATTTCGCACCAGATTTCGCACCAAATTTCGCACCATATTTCGCACCAGATTTCGCACCAGATTTCCCACCAGGTTTCGCACCAGATTTCGCACCAGATTTCGCATCAATTTCGCACGCAGATTTCGTACCAAATTTCGCTCCAAATTTCGCACCAGATTTCGCACCAGATTTCGCACCAGATTTCGCACCAAATTTCGCACCATATTTCGCACCATATTTCGCACCAGATTTCGCACCAGATTTCGCACCATTTCGCATCAGATTTCGCATAAGATTTCGCACCAAATTTCATATCAAATTTCGCACCAGATTTCGCACCAAATTTTGCAGCAAATTTCGCACGAAATTTCGCACGAGATTTCGCACCAGATTTCGCACCAGATTTCGCACCAAATTTCTCACCAGATTTCGCACCAAATTTCGTACCAAATTTCGCACCAATTTCGCACCAGGTTTCGCACCAGATTTCGCACCAGATGTCGCACCAGATTTCGCACCAAATTTCGCATCCGATTTCGCACCAGATTTCACACCAGATTTCGCACCAGATGTCGCACCAGATGTCGCACCAGATGTCGCACCAGATTTCGCACCAGATTTCGCACCAAATTTCGCATCAGATTTCGCACCAGATTTCGCACCAGATTTCGTACCAGATTTCGTACCAGATTTCGCACCAAATTTCATACCAGATTTCGCACCAAATTTCGCACCATATTTCGCACCATATTTCGCACCAGATTTCGCACCAGATTTCGCACCAGATTTCGCACCAAATTTCGCACCAGATTTCATACCAGATTTCGAACCAGATTTCGCACCAAATTACGGACCAGATTTCGCACCAGATTTCGCACCAGATTTCGCACCAGATTTCGCATCAGATTTCGCACCAGATTTCGCATCAGATTTCGCACCAGATTTCGTACCAAATTTCGCTCCAAATTTCGCACCAGATTTCGCACCAGATTTCGCACCAAATTTCGCACCATATTTCGCACCATATTTTGCACCAGATTTCGCACCAGATTTCGCACCATTTCGCATAAGATTTCGCACCAAATTTCATACCAAATTTCATACCAAATTTCGCACCAGATTTCGCACCAGATTTCGCACCAAATTTTGCAGCAAATTTCGCACCAGATTTCGCACCAGATTTCGCATCAGATTTCGCACCAAATTTCGCACCAGATTTCGCACCAGATTTCGCACCAAATTTCGCGCCAGATTTCGCATCAGATTTCGTACCAGATTTCGCACCAGATTTCGTACCAGATTTCTTACCAAATTTCGCACCAAATTTCGCACCAGATTTCGCACCAGATTTCGCACCAAATTTCGCGCCAGATTTCGCATCAGATTTCGCACCAGATTTCGCACCAGATTTCGTACCAGATTTCTTACCAAATTTCGCACCAAATTTCGCACCAGATTTCGCATCAGATTTCGCACCAAATTTCGCACCAGATTTCGCACCAAATTTCATACCAAATTTCGTACCAAATTTCATACCAAATTTCATACCAATTTCGCACCAGGTTTCGCACCAGATTTCGCACCAGATTTCGCACCAGATTTCGCATAAGATTTCGCACCAAATTTCATACCAGATTTCGCACCAGATTTCGCACCAAATTTCGCACCATATTTCGCACCATATTTCGCACCAGTTTCGTACCAGATTTCGTACCAGATTTCGCACCAGATTTCGCACCATTTCGCATCAGATTTCGCACCAGATTTCGCACCAGATTTCACACCAAATTTCGCACGAAATTTCGCACCAGATTTCGAACCAGATTTCGTACCAGATTTCGCATCAGATTTCGCATCAGATTTCGCACCAGATTTCACACCAAATTTCGCACGAAATTTCGCACCAGATTTCGCACCAGATTTCGTACCAGATTTCGCACCAAATTTCGCACCAAATTTCATACCAAATTTCGCACCAGATTTCGCAGCAGATTTCGCACCAGATGTCGCACCAGATGTCGCACCAGATTTCGCACCAGATTTCGCACCAAATTTCGCACCAGATTTCGCACCAGATTTCGCACCAGATTTCGCACCAAATTTCGCACCAGATTTCGCACCAGATTTCGCACCAAATTTCTCACCAGATTTCGCACCAGATGTCGCACCAGATGTCGCACCAGATGTCGCACCAGATGTCGCACCAGATTTCGCACCAAATTTCGCATCAGATTTCGCACCAGATTTCGCACCAGATTTCGCATCAGATTTCGCACCAAATTTCGCTCCAAATTTCGCACCAGATTTCGCACCAGATTTCGCACCATTTCGCATCAGATTTCGCACCAAATTTCATACCAAATTTCGCACCAGATTTCGCACCAGATTTCGCACCAGATGTCGCACCAGATTTCGCACCAGATTTCGCACCAAATTTCGCCATAAATTTCGCACCAGATTTCGCACCAGATTTCGTACCAAATTTCGCACCATATTTCGCACCAGATTTCGCACCAAATTTCGCACCATATTTCGCACCAGATTTCGCACCAGATTTCGCACCAAATTTCCCACCAGGTTTCGCACCAGATTTCGCACCAGATTTCGCATCAGATTTCGCACCAGATTTCGTACCAAATTTCGCTCCAAATTTCGCACCAGATTTCGCACCAGATTTCGCACCAAATTTCGCACCATATTTCGCACCATATTTCGCACCAGATTTCGCACCAGATTTCGCATCAGATTTCGCATCAGATTTCGCATAAGATTTCGCACCAAATTTCATACCAAATTTCGCACCAGATTTCGCACCAAATTTTGCAGCAAATTTCGCACGAAATTTCGCACGAGATTTCGCACCAGATTTCGCACCAGATTTCGCACCAAATTTCTCACCAGATTTCGCACCAAATTTCGTACCAAATTTCGCACCAATTTCGCACCAGGTTTCGCACCAGATTTCGCACCAGATGTCGCACCAGATTTCGCACCAAATTTCGCATCCGATTTCGCACCAGATTTCACACCAGATTTCGCACCAGATGTCGCACCAGATGTCGCACCAGATGTCGCACCAGATGTCGCACCAGATTTCGCACCAAATTTCGCATCAGATTTCGCACCAGATTTCGCACCAGATTTCGTACCAGATTTCGTACCAGATTTCGCACCAAATTTCATACCAGATTTCGCACCAAATTTCGCACCATATTTCGCACCATATTTCGCACCAGATTTCGCACCAGATTTCGCACCAGATTTCGCACCAAATTTCGCACCAGATTTCGCACCAGATTTCATACCAGATTTCGCACCAGATTTCGCACCAAATTACGGACCAGATTTCGCACCAGATTTCGCACCAGATTTCGCACCAGATTTCGCATCAGATTTCGCACCAGATTTCGCACCAGATTTCGCATCAGATTTCGCACCAGATTTCGTACCAAATTTCGCTCCAAATTTCGCACCAGATTTCGCACCAGATTTCGCACCATTTCGCATCAGATTTCGCACCAAATTTCATACCAAATTTCGCACCAGATTTCGCACCAGATTTCGCACCAGATTTCGCACCAGATGTCGCACCAGATTTCGCACCAGATTTCGCACCAAATTTCGCACCAGATTTCGCCATAAATTTCGCACCAGATTTCGCACCAGATTTCATACCAAATTTCGCACCATATTTCGCACCAGATTTCGCACCAGATTTCGCACCAGATTTCGTACTAGATTTCGCACCAGATTTCGCACCAAATTTCGCACCAAATTTCTCACCAGATTTCGCACCAGATTTCATACCAGATTTCGCATCAGATTTCGCACCATATTTCGTACCAAATTTCGCACCAAATTTCGCACCAGATTTCGCACCAGATTTCGCACCAAATTTCGCACCATATTTCGCACCATATTTCGCACCAGATTTCGCACCAGATTTCGCACCATTTCGCATCAGATTTCGCATAAGATTTCGCACCAAATTTCATACCAAATTTCGCACCAGATTTCGCACCAAATTTTGCAGCAAATTTCGCACGAAATTTCGCACCAGATTTCGCACCAGATTTCGCACCAGATTTCGCACCAAATTTCATACCAGATTTCGCACCAAATTACGCACCAGATTTCGCACCAGATTTCGCACCAAATTTCGCACCAGATTTCGCACCAAATTTCGTACCAAATTTCATACCAAATTTCATACCAATTTCGCACCAGGTTTCGCACCAGATGTCGCACCAGATTTCGCACCAGATTTCGCACCAAATTTCGCATCAGATTTCTCACCAGATTTCGCACCAGATTTCATACCAGATTTCATACCAGATTTCGCACTAGATTTCGCACCAGATTTCGCGCCATATTTCGCACCAAATTTCTCACCAGATTTCGCACCAGATTTCGCACCAAATTTCGCACCAGATTTCGCACCAGATTTCATACCAGATTTCGCACCAGATTTCGCACCAAATTACGCACCAGATTTCGCACCAGATTTCGCACCAAATTTCGCACCAGATTTCGCACCAGATTTCGCACCAAATTTCGCACCAGATTTCGCACCAGATTTCCTACCAAATTTCGCACCAATTTCGCACCAGATTTCATACCAAATTTCGCACCAAATTTCATACCAGATTTCGCACCAGATTTCGTACCAGATTTCGCACCAAATTTCGCACCAGATTTCGCACCTAATTTCGCACCATTTCGCATCAGATTTCGCATAAGATTTCGCACCAAATTTCATACCAAATTTCGCACCAGATTTCGCACCAGATTTCGCACCAAATTTTGCAGCAAATTTCGCACGAAATTTCGCACCAGATTTCGCACCAGATTTCGCACCAAATTTCGCACCAGATTTCGCACCAGATTTCGCATCAGATTTCGCACCAGATTTCGCACCAAATTTCATACCAGATTTCTTACCAGATTTCGCACCAGATTTCGCACCAAATTTCGCACCAGATTTCGCACCAGATTTCGCACCAGATTTCGCATCAGATTTCAGTGTATATATTATGTACTTAGTGTTATTAGTCCAGTGTTTTAGTTTCTTCATTAATGTTTTTACTTGAATCAAGTAAGTAATTTACTATTTCTACTTGTTTGGGGGAAAATGTCAATTGGGGCCACATGTCACTTTTATTTTTTTATTTCTCGTTACTTTGTTATTTAAATGAATAAATGAAACTAAATAAATAAATAAATGAATGATACTAAAGAACTACAAAACCGTTACAAGATATATTAGAGATCGTATGTTAAAGGCACTCGGCAGTGCACCACGTGACTAGCAACAACATCACGCATACTGCGGGCGCATATGTGTGTCGTAAAATGGCAGACAATGTTTTGGGGAAGATACAAGCGGTAATGACGATAGCCATGATGATACGTCTGAAAATTCTGAAGATAGTGCAATGGATAATAACGAAACGTCGAAGGAATATCCGCATGAGGTTATAGCTTATTATAATCGCTGTCTTTGATTTTTGTTACATGTGAATGAATTGATTGTGTGAACAATATTATATTTAATACAATACAAAAATCAAAATATTTATATTACGTATCTATAGCAGGTTGTAACTGCTAAATAAAAAATTTTGATGTCAATTTCTATTGGTCAATTCAAATCTGAACTGTTAAAACATTATCATTATACAACCTATTTCGAAATTCCGCAAACTTGTAAAACCGTATGTGTAAAATGACACCTGTGTCGTTCCCTGTCTAGTCTTCTTGTTAAAATGTGCTGTTAGTTTATTGTTATCTTAGGGACCCCGTAACGGAGCGATAAGTTCTGTGGGATTTCCCTGCAACTCGATGTGGCAAAACTTGTAAATAAATAAATAGATAAATAAATAGTCCTCCAGTTATATATAGAGAGCTCATTCGATAGGAAAGAAATCACAAAAAATATGTTTTTTTTGAAAACAGTAAATTATTTTTAAAAGTTTAAGTATTAAACTATAATATATTGCTATTATTTATAAAATCAGCTTTTTGAATAATTCAGTATGAAGCTGGAGTATTTTGAGTCTCTAACTTGAACTAGTGGAACGATGATGATATTGAACTTTGTGTCTGATTTCTAGGATTTGTCATTTTTTGTGGCCGTGGGATTTTATTTTTGTCGGATATCTTGACAGCTATAACAGCCATTTGCACAACATTTTCACTGTGTATTTACGTATCATGTAGTTGTGTAAGGATCTGGGATTTTTAGTTTAGACTCTGGTAATTAACAATTAGACAACGAGTCCGAATAGTCAACGAAGGCGAAGCCTGAGTCGACTATTCGCTCATAGACAACGAGGACGAGTTGTCTAATTGTTTTAGCAGAAACAAATTAGTGGACTATTACAAATCATGCATTCTCCAAAAATTCGTCTGAAACCTCTCCAAAACGAGAGTTTTCTGCCATTGTTTTGAGCGCGTTTCGCCATCATGGTCTATCAAGAATAGACAACGGTTGAGTAGCCAATCAGAATGCAGCATTTTGTAATAGACCATGGTCAGTTTCTACTAAAAACAGATAGTCAACGAGGCGGAGCCGAGTCTAATTGTTTTAGTTAATTTTACGTACGATTTATGATTAAATGCACTCGGCATTTGTGAGCTATTACAGACGGGATATAATTAACGAAATAATTGCACTCCTTTCAACCAATCACAATGCAGTAATTTTGTCATATAATAAAGAGAGTAACAGATAATCTCCTTTATAGACTGTCTTGTAAATGTAACTGGCTGACAATCCCAGTGGTAGATAGATATGACAGTGTTGACTTTGTATGCCCAACGTTCATAATTGCCGTGAAACTGCTTGATGGTTATTTACGTCCCACTCAAGAAATGAACGAGAATTTATTCAGGAGGAAATGGAATGGAACGGAGACTGAATTGAAAGAATATATAAAGAATGGAACACTTATGGATGGCTTTTGTGACCCAAGACAAAGTGGTATGAAATACAGAATGCATATTTACCAAGAGTTTGTGTTTCTTTTTTGTCTGCACCCCCTTAAGGTGGCAAATTCGTGAAAATGGGCTACAATTTGGCCGATATGTATAAAAACAATATATGGGTACACAATACACAATTTATGCTACGTAATACGCTGTATATATGGTATTAAATGAAAGCTACATTCATGTAGATTATGATAAAACATGAATTGATAGCAGAGTATATACCAGTTAGCAGCTAGTTAATGATTTAATAGCTTACATAATGAGTACATATGATAAGGTACCGATGGAAAAACAGTGATATATCAACCAAAACTAGTTCTAATGATACGAAACTTGGTAAAACATCTAACCAAAGACAGATCTGTGTTCTGTAGTAAAATCAGAGGTTGTGGTGAGATATTTAAAAAATAAAATTTTCTATTATTATTTGATTCACAAATAAGTTGTGGTCGGTACTTACCCTAGAGATAAGTTTATGATTTTACCACAGAACACAGATCTGTCTTTGGTTAGATGTTTTACCAAGTTTCGTATCATTAGAACTAGTTTTGGTTGATATATATATCACTGTTTTCCCATCGGTACCTGATCATATGTACTCATTATGTAAGCTATTAAATTATTAACTAGCTGCTAACTGGTATATACACTCTGCTATCAATTCATGTTTTGTCATAATCTACATGAATGTAGCTTTCATTTAATGTAGCAAGATCCCTCTGAATACATTTTTAATACCATACAATATAACAACCATTTGATAGAACATATGACAAATAATATTTCCACACAAAAAGTTTGCATAAATTATGCTAATTAGCTGACGAAATGGCCGCCGATTGGTCAAAATCGGGATATACATCAAACAAATTTGCCATTTTCCAAACACTATTTCTCCCTCATTTTCTCATATATTTCAATAAAATATCTAGGGAATGGTGGTAGGAATTTTGAATCTGATTCATACTTGTTGAATTATCTGACATAATTAATATAATTTAGGTGGTGGAAATTGAAAAAAAAAGAAAAAAGCATGTCAGAAAATAGCTGAAAGTTTATATTGAAAATGCTACCACCAGAATATGCCTTAGTATATAAGCTATAAATTCAGAAACTTTCAGGACCTTATCTCTAAAACTGCCTGAGAAATCTTGTTTGAAGTATATATCGGCGGCCAATTCGTTAGCTAATTAGCATAATTTATGCAAACTTTTTGTGTGGAAATATTATTTGTCATATGTTCTATCAAATGGTTGTAAGGGTTAATTATTATATTGTATGGTATTATAAATGTATTCAGAGGGATTTTGCTACCTTAATACGTATACCATATATAGCCAATAAATTGTGTATTGTACCCAGGTATTGTTTTTATACTGATATCGGCCAAAGTTTAGCCCATTTTCCACGTATTTGCCACCCTACTGTATCTAGACTGGACTTTTTTTGGTCTTCTGGGGTTGTGTTTTTTTTTTTTGGGGGGGGGGGCAGAAACTATATATTTCAGACGTTTGACGCTACACTGGCTTACAAAGTTTTTGAACGTAACGACTTTAAAAGTTACTATCCATGACCCAACGTTTCGACACTCTAATCTAGTGTCTTCATCAGGGGTGAAGGCTAACCTTACAACGTTAATGTTAATGCTAACCTCACAAAGATCGTCCCTGATGAAGACATTAGATTGAAGTGTCGAGTCTATGGGGTTTTAAAACATGCACCGTCTGATTTATGCTTTGCCGTCTTCACTTTCGTAAGCTCCCTATGATGACATCAACGATGTTGACTGGAAGCCTTTCTTTCCCCGGAGCGTTACTGCGCATGAGCGTTAATGCGCCATTGGAAGATGTGATCAATGCCCATGGCCTTGATTGCATAATGTACGCTGATGACACACAGCTGTATATGCCTATAAAATCTCCATGTGATCGACCTGCTGCTCTAGCTAAACTTGAGTTATGTATTAAGGACATCACCAACTGGTGTACTATGAATGGTCTTATATGCAACCAATGCCAGAAATATGTGTCAATGATGTGATAATCCAACCGGCTCCAGTTGCACGTGGTCTCGGTGTTGCTGTTGATAGAGATTTAAAATTAAATGCTCATGTAAATAACATTTGTAAATCGGCCACTTTGGCTATCAGAAATATTGGCAAGATCAGGAAATATTTGAGTAAAAAGGACTGTGAGAAGTTGGTGCATGCATTCATAACATCAAAACTTGACAGCTGTAATAGCATCCTATATGGCTTATCAAAAACTGAATTGAGAAAGTTACAGCGAATTCAAAATACAGCTGCTAGACTTGTTGCAGGGGTTAAAAAATCGGAGCATATCTCCCCTGTGCTACGTAATCTTCACTGGTTGCCGGTGAGATCAAGGATTATTTTTAAGATGCTAATAATTACTTTCAAGGTTTTGCATGGCCAGGCGCCTGTTTATATTACTGATTTGCTAACTAAATATAAACCTACTCGTGCTTTGAGATCATCTGACCGAAATCTGCTACTTGAGCCAAAATCCAAAACAGTGACTCATGGAGACAGAGCATTCTCGGTTGCAGCACCAAAACTGTGGAATTTATTACCACAGGAAATTAGAAGC
The DNA here is from genome assembly GCA_035772405.1 of Chrysogorgia sp. JL179-B06. NCBI lineage: Eukaryota > Metazoa > Cnidaria > Anthozoa > Scleralcyonacea > Chrysogorgiidae > Chrysogorgia > Chrysogorgia sp. JL179-B06. The sequence continues at coordinate 437,082 of JAYKKM010000362.1, read as the reverse complement.
TTTGAAATGTTAAGTAGTTTTAAGTCAGCACTTAATTAAGACTTTTCTTTTTTAAAATTAATAGTTTTTTGTTCATGTTGGTAATATATGTAGTAGGCTTTACCTTGTAGTGAAACTGTAATTAGTTTTATAAGTAACTTTAAGAATATATTGTTGTAAGAGCATTGAGACTATTGTATAATGCTCCTAATACGTCTTTTATTATTATTATTATTACACGAGAAGTCCCTTTTCTTCTGATCTTCTTTTAACTGAACATGCAGTTTACGTTTTCCTGTCGCTTGCCGTACCAACGTACACTACGTTATACAACAGACGACAACGGCAACGACTACAAGATATCGTAATACTCATGCAGTATAAGGTTAAATACGAACTTATGCCTGGAAATGTTTCAGACTTGTAGGGATATGGCAATATAAATTAACTTTGTCTCATTTGAAAGAACTCGTAAAATGGTATAAGAAGATCTTTTACAATTTTTCTGTATCTTTCTTGGTTTTTGAAATATTTCAGATAATTATGACAAAAGACAATCCGCCATCTTGTTGTAATATTTGACCTAATTAACTAGGAAATTGGTGACGTCACAAGCAGGGTAAGCCTGATGAAACTACTCCATAGGTGACCGAATTTCCGCGGAAGGCTTTTTAAAATGTTGTGGCTCATAATGTGAGTTTTATCATAATGATATTTTAAAACTCATAATGTGAGTTTCTGGCTCATAATGTCGTAAGTAAAAATTTCACTTTACCCTACTTATGACGTCATATTCATATCGAAAATAATTCCAAGATGGCGGACAGCACGCTGTCTTTCGTCAAATTATTTCGAAAACCTTTTTGGTTTTAAGGGAAAATTGGAGATAAGGGAAAATTGTAAAAGGTCTTGTTATACCATTTCACGAGTTCTTTCAAATGAGAAAAAGTTAATTTATATTGCCATATCCCTTTAAGATTAAGGATACCAGACATTCGCTAAGGTTTTGCAATGATTTTGAACTGCCACGCTTCAATACGGTTCGTCACGATAAACACTCAGTTAGATACCTAGGGCCATTTCCATGGTCAAAACTAAGTACTGAAATGAGGCACTTTACCTAGTCTGAACTACTTTAGGAAGAATATTAGAAAACAAGATCTCTTCGGCCTTATTGACAACAATAACTAATGCTGCAATCTTTGTATTTTATAATTTTACACTCTGTATATACAGGTATATCAGATAAATGTACATATTATAGGATATTAAAGTGCCCATAACCTCGAAATGTTTTATTGTCTTGTTTTGAAGAACTTTTAAAATGATAAAGTAACTTCTTTTGAAGATTTTCGTTTCTTTGCTTTCTTTTTTAGATATATCAGTTTGTTTGATATGCAAATGTCTGGAATTTCGTCACTCTCGAACGAAATCCTTTAAAATCAAGAAGTTTGGTGTTGTGGGAGAAACGCACACACGTGTTATTCACACTTTAGTGTTTTTATTTCATGAACGCAAATATATATAACATTCTCTGACAACTCATTATGCATGTGTGACGAAATTCCAGACATTTGCATATCAAACAAACTGATATATCTCAAAAAGAAAGCGAAGAAGTGAAAATCTTCAAAAGAAGTTACTTTATCATTTTAAAAGTTCTTCCAAATAAGACAATAACATTTTTTGAGGTTAGGGGCACTTTAAGTATAGAATTTGTAAGTATAGAAGTATAGAACAATTTTTACCTGCATGTAAATAATTAAATTGCGTATGCAATGAAAAATTCAGTTGTAGAATAACTCTTTTGTTTGAAAGAACTCTTGAAACTATAAAGACTAACCATTTATAACTTTTTCATATCGCACTACACTCTCGAGATATTAAGATTTGTTTAATATATAAATGATCATACTTATGACATCACAATGCATAATGACTTATTGAAAACGCTTATATATCCTTGAGATTATGTAATGAAATCACTTGAAATGCAGGTGCATGTGCGTGGATGTATCCAATTTCATCAAATATGCAAATCATCAAACGATCCATGTGATGATGGTAAAGATATGCAGAATTTTTCAATAAGTCATTATGCATTGTGATGTCATAAGTATGATAATTTACATATTAAACAAATCTTAATATCTCAAGAGTGAAGTGAGATATGAAAAAGTTATTAATGGTTAGTCTTTGTAGTTTCAAGAGTTCTTTCAAACAAAAGAGTTATTTTACAACTGAATTTTTCATTGCATAGACACTTTAAGTAGTAGTTGAAATATGAGCTGCCGATGTTTATAACTGCCCTGCATAAACATCGACTGCGAATGTTTTAAGAACTTGTAAAATAAATAGAGTATATAATACATACTTTGTTTGGAAGTTGTAGAAACGGTACAAACAAATTATTTTAACTCCGAAAAATCTCAATTTGAGCAAGTTAACTTTGATAAAACATTGATGTTTTATTAATCAATTTTTTATCCTGAGTTAAAGATGCTGATTAAATATTAATTTCTTTTGAATTTTCTTCATGAATTATTAATGAATTTTACAAGTATCTTAAATAGTGTCCCAATTAGTTTGTTAAGGCTAAATACATAGACACTTCAATAAAGTTATTATGTCAACAACTCTAATCTCTTCGTTGATCTTCCTGGATATAAGAGCCCTTTAATCATAACTGGTGACACGTTCCGCCCAGATCTGCTTCTTCCACTGATTGTCTCTATATCCTTGAACTCTCTGTCGGATATGAATCTAATCTCCAAACAAATGTTGATCGCAAAAGAGCAAGATACAAAGATCTCATTACACAGCAAAAGGAACATTTTAAATCCGTCAAATTTGTAAATTTGTCAATAAGCTCCTTAGGTAAACAGTTTTCTCAAAAGAATGTCATACCTTTTTAGATATGTTGAAACTGTGTTTCCCATGCTGAAAGATGAAATGAATGATCTGAATCATCGTCGTCCGGATATTTTTGTGGTCGATGAATTGTCTAAACGCTGCCAAATCGTAGAGGTTACAGTATGTTTCGACATGTATCTTGACTTGGCTAGAGATTCCAAAATGGTTCGATATGACCCGTTGGTGGAGTGTTTGAAGCGAAATGGCTACGATACGAAATTGTTTGTACTATGTTTTGGTTCACTTGGAACAGTTCATCAAGATGTATGGTCGAACTTAAAAACATTTTCTTGAGACAAGGATGTTTTGAAAGGCGTTTTACGTGATTGTTCAATTTCAGCCATTATTGGGTCAAATTATATTTGGCGCCATAGAGTAAAAAAAATACTGTCTTGACAATAATCTTAATGTGCATGGAACAACTAATAATGAAGCTTAGATGTACCTAATTAGAATTTTAACTAAGCTGATGTAACTTATGCTTGGGTTCTAGTTCAGAGAGAAAAATATTATTATTATTATTATTATGAAGCTTACACTAAACTCTCTCACATGTGCACTCACATAACCTGTAATCTTACTTTCTGTTTCTTTTTTTCAAGTTCGTTTATACTCCTGTCAAAATGGAAAGGAAGGATCAGCTTTTAGCGTAACTTTCAAGCTAAATCACGACAAAAACAAGAATTACAATGATGGGATTTATATCTTTTTCAGTAAGTTAATATAGGTGTATACAGAATTTCATCAACCATTAGCCGCGTTGTTTCTTCTGTCTGTTCTTTCTGTTCCTAACCGCTGCCCGTCTTATGCGAGTTAAAGGGTAACTGTAATCAAAAAATAAATATTTAAATCAAAGACCCTCGAGTGTTTAGAGATGTTAATAATTTGACGATATAACAATAATAACAATGACGATGACGATGATGGTGATGATGGTGATGATGGTGATGATGGTGGTGGTGGTGATGGTGGTGGTGGTGGTGATGGTGATGATGATGATGATGATGATGATGATGATAATGATGATGATGATGATGATGATAAAATTAAAATAAAAGTAAAAAAGTAGAAAAGTATCAAGATCTAAAAAGAGAAATTAAGAGGATATGGCAATGTAAAGAAGTAACAATTGTACTCATCATTATTGAAACACTCGGAACAGTAAGCAACCATTTCGATATGTGACCAGGAGGGCTAGACATCAGAATTGATTTCCTTGTTTGTTGGGAACTGCAAGAATACTGATAGTAATTTATTTTTTACCACAGTTTCCCTTATTCTTGATGAAACGTTTCTAGATAATGCAGATGATGGGAAAATTGCAACGCTGCAAAGTAAAAAATCGAAATGTACTATGCTGTTTCCAGTGAAGGTCATCACAACTGCAGCTAAGATTGAACACACAATATCTTATGGAAAACACTTGGGTCCTGCTGGTATTGTTGAAACTTTATCATTTTGACTGCCCAGTCACACTATACAACGATAACGATATGTGTTGATATTAACAGTGTATATAACATTGTATATATCTATACACTGCTGTAGTGAATTTGGGAGTGTATTAACAGTGTACGTATAAGATAAAGTTATTATGCCATTGTAATCTAATATGTTGGCATTTGCTCTGTTGGCATTTCCTGTAAAGTCAAACTTTACTACAACATTTCGTTTGACTTCAGGATATTATTCAATATATTATTTATATAGAAACACTCGTGAAAATGGAAATCGCTGTGGTCTTCTGGATGTTTTGTATTTCTTAACTGAAGCTATCCCTATTTGTTCTTATGTAGCGCAACATTGTCATCAAGCGATTGCGTCTTGCGGATATACTTGTGCAGTTAATACATCCAGAATAAAGCGTGTAGTAAGCAGTCCCATAAATCAGCAGAACACCAACACCGAAGAATGCAAAGCAGGTAAAACAGGTATAAACATAGAATATTTATCATATTGTTTAACCCTGACACTGCAGTGAGCTCTATATATAAAAGGAGGATTATGTTCAGGGCAAAAAGTGAAGCCAAACGTGAACGTGAACGTGGACATGGACATATGGACACATGGACGTGGACATGGACACATGGACGTGGACATGAGCGTGGATATGAACGTGAACGTGAACGTTAACGTGGACATGGACATGGACATGGACATGGACATGGACGTGAGCGTGCACATGAACGTTAACGTGGACATGAACGTTAACGTGGACGTGGACATGAACGTTAACGTGGACACATGGACATGGACACATAGACACATAGACACATGGACACATGGACACATAGACACATGGACATGGACATGGACACATGGACATGGACACATGGACATGGACACATGGGCATGGACATGGACACATGGACATGGACACATGGACACATGGACATGGACACGTGGACACATGGACACGTAGACACATGGACACGTGGACATGGACATGGACACGTGGACATGGACATGGACATGGACATGGACATGGACATGGACCTGAGCGTGGACATATGAACGTGAGCGTGGACATCAACATGAACATGGATATAGACATGGACGTGGACATGGACGTGAGCGTGGACATGGACATGAGCGTGGACATGAACGTGACCGTGGACATGGACGTTAACGTAGACATGAACATGATTATGGACATGAACGTGAATATGGAAATGGTATGGACATGGACGTGAGCGTGGACATGAACGTGAGCGTGGACATGGACATGGACATGGACATGGACATGGACATGGACATGGATATGGACATGGACATGGACATGGACATGGATATGGACATGGACATGGACATGGATATGGACATGGACATGGACATGGACATGGACATGGACATGGATATGGACATGGACATGGACGTTAACGTGGACATGAACATGAATATAGACATGGACATGGACATGGACATGGACATGGACATGGACGTGAGCGTGGACATGAACGTGAGCGTGGACATGAACGTTACGTGGACATGAACGTTAACGTGGACATGAACGTTAACGTGGACATGAATATGGACATGGACATGGACATGGACATGAGCGTTAACGTGAACATGGACATGGACACACACATAATTTTTCTAGTCCTCCGCTGTTGTTCTAATATCAAACCTTTTCTTCGTCAGGTTCCTGTTCTATAAATAAAATACTGGTTGTGATCATAGCAATTCTTGCCATCTTATCTACGACATTCCTACTAAAAATTCTTCAGTTCATATTTCGGGGAAAGCAAATATGTGGTAAAAATATGTGGTGTGAATCGTCTCGGCGGCCGCTGAAACCCGAATTGGTTATGAGTATTTAGTGTACTCAAAAACGGGGAAATCCAGAGAGAGAAAACGTGGAAATCCAGAGATCCAGAGAAAAGTAATGAAAGCGAAAACGAACGAAGGTGTAAATAGTCGTCCCTGCTACACCACTGATCTGCACAAGAGATCATCTATTATAGTCTTTATTTCAACACGGTATTATTTCACCAAGAATATTACAAAATAACATAAAAGAGTTTAACTAATTACAATAAGCTACAAAATATGAATGACTTATTAACTCTTTCCTGTCCGGCCCAGTCAAAAGGGGTCATAGAAGACCCCCGAAGTCGTCAATCTAAAAACACGGCACACGGTAACGCAAGATTAAATATTGAAATTCGACAAGCACCAGGGACATGAGATCCACTCACATGCCAAATTTGATTTCATTTCATAAACAACTCTGCGATTGGTGGCATTTTGAATTTTCATGATGCTACGCGGGCGTGCAAGATGGTCTTTTCTAGAAAAATGGAAGTTTTTCAACCTGATTTATGATAATTAATGCTAATTTACATTAACATAATTTGTCTTGTTCGGAAAATTCAAAAGCATTGGTAACGGCCGGTTTATTGGGCTTTCAGAAAAGGTATAGGTTTCGCAACAGTTATGGATAAATCCCGAGATATCAACAGAACAAAGAGGTAGTTGAATTTTGGATGTTTCTCAGCCGGACAGGAAAAAGTTAAATATCTAATTTATTAATCATGAAGAGATTCAGAGGACTTTACGTTAACTGATAAATTATTCCAGACCAATGAGCCCCGATAACCATACGTTTTTTTTAGAAAATTAGCAGTAGGCTTTGACAGTGCAAAATTACACTGCGATTGACCATAGTCAATCGACTGCGATTGACCATAGTCAATCGAGATATGGTCTGGAAACTCGGCAAACTTCAAAGCGACTATAATGAGCTACGTTTTGATGTTGAACCGTACCTTACACCGTGCACATCCTTTGTTTTTGGTTTATTAATATTTAAACAACACGGTTGAGCGATTAAACCCAAACGATTCTATTGGATGATTGCTTCATTATACTAAAATACAATAGGTTCAGTGACCGTGCACCGTGCACAAAATTGCATAAAGACGAACAAAAAGATAGAACAAAGACTTTAGCTGAGTTTACAGACCATATCTCGATTGACTATGGATTGACGAGTATCATGTTCATGTATTTGATAGATATTAGTAAAAATCTTGACCAAATATTTAGGTGCCAATTTTTTATCGATCTTGTACATCAATATGAAAAGTTCTCTAGGATAATTCTCTGTTGTTGAAGATTCAAAAATCCAAACGACTTTAATATTTCATCCGACCGAACAAGACGGAAGTAGTCGAACAAATGGAACCACACTTTCAGTTTTCAGTACCCAGGAACGATTTTTCACCTGGGGGGGGGGGGCAAAGTAACTGTGACTACCCCTTTTAGGGGGGTGATGGGATCCGGGGGTATTCTCCACCGGGAAAATTTGCATTTCTGAGAGAGCAGAAGTTAACAAAATTTAAAGGCCGAAATAGGGAGTGTTTAGTGACATTTTTTCTCGAAATTGTGACAAATCTGCAACGGGTTGACCACAAGCTTGTTGGTAATCATTGTGATACTCGTTATATCAACAAGCATTTTTGGATTGTTTCAACGATGTCCTACGGTTCTGCACTTATATCAAGTAGAGTTGGGCGGTATGGGAATTTCAATACCGGTATTCGATATTCGAAAAATACCGCGGTATACCGTTACAATTTTTTAGCAAATAAGGAAAAATGGAAAAAAGTTCGAGTTATCGGGAGTTTGTTTCGTTAAATGATCTAAATTAGATGGATAAATCAGTGGTTTACTTTTAATACAATTTCAACTCCATATTCAAAAAGCCTGGTCTTCATATACATGATCGTGATTGCTCAAAATTCAAAAATGAACTCGGCGATTGCAGCGATCTAACGGACACCACAATCGCAATGCAAGCCTGCAGCAAACACAATTATTTAGGCATGGCTGCAAGACTATTTGTTTCTTAAAATTGAAATACACTTACATATAATTACTTTTTCAAAGTACTTTAAATATTCTAAAATAAAATAAGAAAATTTGGAAAAAAAGTGGGGGGGCACATGCCTCCCCGGCTCCTACGGCCATGAGTTTTAATTTACAATAAGCGACAGAGACTGTCTGTCTTTGATTTTTTAAGATGCCAAAATGAATCAGTTGTCGATTGTTTTCGCGTACTTTAGCACAGAAACTACGGTTCTGTGACAGAAACTTACTACTTTTCCTACATACTGATGGTCTCTTGAATGTTTTGGCTTCATTGGACAAAGATTACTCGATCCAGTCTCTTATAGCCTGGGGAGAGGGGAGGGAGGATATGACTAAAAAGGACCTTTCTGTTTTTGTCTGGTCTTTATTTTTCATTTATTTTAGGTTAGGGTTAGCTATGGTTAGGGTTTTAGTCCTTTTAAGTCTAGCCTGAGAGTGCGGGTTTAGCCTTCACCTGCGGGATGTCCCGTAGCTGGCTCATGGCTGCCAGCAAGTAGGCTCCGAAGTTTCTTGATGTAAACAGCAAAGCCTGTTATTCTGAGAGGATATGGTGATAACAACGTTTTCCCTGCAGGCCACGTTACGCACCGACGAACATCTTCGTATGGTTGGTAACATTTCTGAACTGGGTCAATGGTCGCCATTCCGTTGCCTCGAACTACAGCCTAATGAACCTACATCGTACGACCAAAGGTAACTAGGTGCATTTCTTTGCGGATATTTTCCGTTTACACACAGCCCATGTAGTTTTCTACATTTAGTACATGAACAGCGAGTGACTGTTTCGTGTAGTACACCCAACTCCCAAGTTACATGAAAACTATGAAAACTACGTGTGGCCGTGTGGGATGGTGCTAAAAACTTGTGAACACTTTATAATTATGTATATCAATATGTCAATTGCGTTAATATACATAATGTAGTGAATGTGAGAGAGCTCGGAGTAGACAATTGTCAATTGTTTTTAATTTTTATCTATATTTATTGCAATATTTCATGTTGGTAGTTTATATGCATCAGTCAATTCCGGGACCGGGGATTGGTCTACCTCCCCCTTACGAAAAAATCCTATAGGAAAATTGCATTTCCTATAGCCAAAATCTAATAGGAATAAATTTCCTATAGGAATTCCAATAAGAAATTTCAAATGCTATAGGAATTCTTATAGGATCCTATAGGATTTGGGCCAACGAATAGGAATTCCTATTGGATTTTTTTGTATGGGCCGGTAGACACTGCCGGGCATTGGTCAACATTTTTTGGCCTGGGGTGGGGCATTGCTATGCCTCTTTTGTCTGGCCCCGGGGGATTGTACATTAAAAAATAATGCAAATGCCTGGGGGTGGCTCATTTGTATTCAATTGTAGTTTTTTGAATTTACGGTAATTAATATTTGTTAGCTTGGGCCAATGGACTTGAGGTTTCAGTTTACTGTCCACCGCCCACATGGGCTTGAAACTAATACATGAATTTTTCATTATTCAAAATAATTTTCATTATTGGTAGATATACTATTTACATCATTTGCACAGCGTGTACACACTTTTTATAGCGAAGCCTTCGATAAGATCGACCACATAAGCGATGATCGGTCACCATTTGTATGACACCATTCGTGAATTCCCGAAACAACGATTGTCACTAGTAGGTATGTATTTGAGATATGAATGAGTGCCACTGACAATGATGATAGGTCCACAGATCGATTTCATTAAATTTTCAGACCAGATAATGAATATTAGGATTCAAATAATGAATAATGAACAAAAGCCACATCACATTTTGAAAATCCTTGGATGGTAAACTGAAACGTCTATTAGATTTTGGCACAAGCTGGTTTATCAGCGTAATGCTGTATATGTGTTTACCCTCTTTAAATAAAGTTGCTACTAAATACAGTTAATTACAGTAGAACCTGAGTTTTACAACCACTTCTGTTGCCAGACAAAATTGGTAATAGCAAATGGCAGGTGATCGTAAATGGCAGGTGGTCGTAAATGGCTGTTAGTGATGTGACATGGAAGCATAGGTGTAGGGACTGGGGGGCTGAAGCCCCCCCCCCCCCCCCCATTTTAAATGGTGGGCTGAGCCCCCAACAAAAAATCAGGACAAGCAATGCATGGCTAAATTTAATGTTTTTCCCCAATTGTATTAGTACAACTATAGAAGCTAGTTGAGAGAAGCTTAGCTTAAGGTAATCTACCTACGGGCTTCATCTACATGAGATTTTACAAACGGGTGTAGCCTGAAGTGGAAGCCGCTCCCCTAACCCTTGCCATGCGAGTGTCAGATTTGTTCCCAGACCCTTCTGTCAGTACTAGGCGCGAAAAATGGCATCAGTACATGATGGTAAGAGGCAGCATGCAACTCTTGGATTCATTTGAACTATGCTTGCTGTAGAATTAGATGAAAAAGTTTGCTCAAATTGCTGCAAATTGTCTTTCGAAGCTTCTAGATTTCAAAATGTTCTGGGCAGGAGCCCTGCACTCCCTTCAAATGTGGTCACCTGCTTGTTGACTTCATCCCCCCAACTTTAAATACATTCAGGACTACGCCTCTGCGTGGAAGATGCTAAATATGTTTACAACTAAATAATTCTTACTCACTGCTTAGTACACAAAATATGGCTTAATTTGTTATAATTTAAAACCAAATTTACGTCATTTGGTCGCTCTGCCAAAAAGAGGTTGCTGGTTGATAGGCAGGTACATTTTAACTACAAATCACCCGTCCTAGAAAAAGTGGTCATAAATGACAGGTGGTTGTAAAACAAGGGGTTGTTAAAATCGGGTTCTTCTGTAACAGTAAATGTTAATTTAAAATAAATAATATTAATTTAATGACAGCTAGTGCCATAAGGTCCATATGATTGTTGTTCTAGTGCCAGCAAAACATGGTTTGTTGAAATAGATGCACCTGTTTCAGCCGACTTTCCATATCGCTATCGATATCTGGTATGTCAGAATTTAAGAGGGAAAGATGCCAATGTTCCTGTGATAATTAAATGTGGGCCACTTCAAGAAAGTCAAGGTTGGCTTTTTACTGTTACAGTCTACTTTAACCATTATTAAGGAAGAATATGTAAACATTATTATCACTGTTGATAGGATGATTGTCCATGAATGACGAACCTGTAACCTTCTGATTGCCAGTGAGATGCACTACCCATTGAGCTACTGAGACTCCGATGGAGAGCAAAGGCTATACATTAATGTACTGGTTCGATTGATATTATGTACTGTAATGCGGCAGTCACTATTAGTGACTGCCGCATTACAGTACATAATTAGCATGTATCATCTGTCTAATATTACAAACTCCCATATTCAGTATACTTTAGTGTATATCTACAACGCACCCTAGCATTATTGATATTTTTACAATAACATGTTTACTATGTGCATTCTCGTTGGTTGTTAGCCTGCATGATCGATTAGAAGACATTGCGTCAAATCACATCAGATGACTGTTTTGTCTTCAATTTGTATTGTATAAAACAAATAGATTCCACTAAAAACATATTCGTAATATTTGGGTTCCTGAGCAAAATCATAAATATTTATCTTGTCAGCCGAAAATTTCATCTTCATGGACTTTTTTTGCTGTTAAAGTTATCGGATGTGATGTCACAAGAGGTATTTTTGTGGCAAGTAACAAAAGAAAACTGGTTTGGAATGCCTCTTGTGATATCACATCCTGTAGCTTTGACAGCAAAAAATTCCATGAAGATGAAATTTGTAGCTGACAACATATATTATGATTTTGCTCAGGAAGACCCAAATATTTTGGACATTATGTAAAATCCCCAAACGTGAGATAGGCACTTTAAGTAGTGACTGCCGCATAGGCAGTACATTGAACCAGTACATCATTGTGACCTTTGCTCACCATCTTAGTTTCGGTGGCTCAATGGTTAGAGAATTTCTCACTGACTCACTGGCAATCAGAAGGTTACTGGTTTAATTGATCCCTGTCCGCGACGTCCATGCATCGTCTATCATAAGGAGAGGCTAAAACGCGGGTCGCGGGTAGGTAGCACTTTCTAAACCTTAGAAAACTCGTTAGGTGGCGGGTTAGGGTTAGGATCTTTGTTGTTTTGGGGTTGGTTCCAGTCATCTCTTCACATTTCGACCTTTTGGGTATACTAAAGAGACACGACCCACGCGTTACCTGCTACCTGCGTTTTAGCCCCGCCATCTATCATACCCCAAGCTACCACATTCGCTACATTAATGTATATATATATATATATATATATATATATATATATATATATATATATATATATATATATACACATTATCACTGTTGTTGTCACTATGATTGTCATCGTAATACAGTCAGTGTATCATGTAATTACCATTTATAAAATAACATTTTGAAAAAGTATGTTCCATGAATGCCTAAAAGCCAGGTTATAGAAACACAGAAATCTTCCCATCATTCCACCAAGAGGGTATCATAATCTCGCTAGGGCAGGGAACATATATATATATATATATATATATATTGATCAAAATAACTTTTTAAAAACTTTAATCCACATATATTTCAGTGGAGCATCATGGTAGGATAAGGACCAACTCCTTATAAGGAAGTAAAAAGTCGTTTTGGGTGATCCATTTGAATCGGACAATATTTGGGCAGAAACGCTAGCGGCCATTCGCGATTTGTGATGCGACTAACTACGAAGGGTATACACGTTTGCGTAATATAATAGGTACGTGTTTTATGTATTTAGGCTTGCTAATTCAAAATCTGTTTTCAGAATTGAAAACGGTTAAATATTGATCGAGATAACGTTGAAAATAATATACGACGAAGCGGCTGGCTGATCGCCGAATAATTTCTAAGTATACATGAACCGTTTTTACGAAGGATACGCAAGTTCTCGTAATATAATAGACATACGTATGTTATGGGCATATATATAATATAATAGACATACGTAGAGGGGTTATTGCGGTACACGTATTTCTAGTTTATAACATATGGACTTATAGTACGTATTCCATATAAGGTCATATCGGACGGGACTGGGAAGAGCAAATACGTTGCCCTAACGAGCAAATACATTGCCCTCGTACCAGCCCACTGGATGCGGATAGTTAAAACGTTACGATATGTCCGATTATCCTCTCTTTTTAAGAAAACTACGTTCGCTAGCCGGATAAGCTGTACGCATATTGTAAACAGATAATTTACCTTTGTTTTAATATATATTGTAGCTTTGGGAGTTGATTATTTCTCAAGAAAACGTTTGTCGAAGACAGCCGAAAGTTCGTTTACAAGATGGTATCCGTAATACGAAAATTATATTTTTGGGCATGTTCGATTATCCGCTTTCAAAGAGAACTAAGTTAGCTATCAGGATAAGCTGTGTGTATGTTGTAAATAGATAATTTAACTTTAAAAGAATATATTCTATAGCTTTGTGGGAGGGTTAGGACCTTTTCTGTATTTGTCTGTTACAATTCAATTAACTTGGAGGCTGGTACGAGGGCAATGTATTTGCTCGTTAGGGCAACGTATATGCTCGTTAGGGCAATGTATTTGCTCTTCTTTAGTCCCGTCCGATATGACCTTATATGGAATACGTACTATAAGTATCTATCGTTTATAATGAAAGATTGATAAAACTTTTTAAAAAGTTTAAAAAATGTTTAAAAAAGGCATTAATAATTCATAGGTGGAGTTAAAAAATAACTCCCAATAGTGGAGTTATTTTTTTATTTTAACTCCTTGCAAATAACAAATATAGTCCCTTTTGGGATATCGTTGTCTGAGAAGATTTGTTAAAAAAATAGTCCCAGACGAGTCAAAATGCTATAGTTTCTTACATTATATCAACTCGGACATACGATGCAGCGACAGGGAAAGCCAGTAAACATGGAAAGATACTCAGGTTATCTGTAGACTACTGTAACTGTAGTTGGATTTGAAGTGTCCTTCAGTTCGAAGACTTTGTCGGCGATCAGGGACAAGGACTATGCTTCAAGAACCCATTTGTTTTTGAAGAAACCTGTCTTCCTGTCAACAAGAATGTTTGGCCTAAGGTTTACATTCATGCTGCTGTCGACTACAGCCGCCGCTTTTAAGTCTGAATGCCGTATTATTGGCTTTTTTACTTTCTTTGTGAATCGTCGAGTACTGTCGTCCAGTTATTAAACATATATTTTATGTCTAGTTGAGAAAAGTTTTGTTCTGTACTTAACTTGTAATACTGCAGTCTGCATGCTCGACAAAATCTTCGAAATTTAATAGATTGTTTAAAATAGGTCAAAAATTTGAAAACGAAAATAAGATTCGTAATACCATGATGACCTCGGGTTCTTTTGTTCTCGCCGGGTGGTTTAATCACGATATTCCCGGCTTTAGCGGGGAGATCTCTAAATCTCCCGGCAAAGCCGGGCAGATTTCTAATTTCTCCCTGATTAAAATTCATGAGCCAAAATTCAAAGACACGACAAAGAGTTTTGTTAATACGTTTTACACAACAAACAAAATAATTACACTACAATGTTAATGACAGTAAGATAAAGTGTTAATTACTCGACTTATTAATATTCACTTTTCACTAAACATTTCACACAATTATATTAATTTCCTACAATGGAAAATTGTTGAATACATCACTGATCATGCATTGTATTACACAATACTCCTACTATCAATTAGTTTTGTACAATGAAAACACTAGTTTCACCTCGGTCATCATGGCATTACAAACTAATACAATGGTTTTTAAGAATATAGTGATCAAATCTCCCGCAAACCGCGGAATGTTTGTGAAAGTCCCTCGGGACGCCTTCGGGCTTCGCCCTCATGCTTTCCCTCGGGACTTTCACAAACATTCCTCGGTTTGCGGGAGATTTAATCACTATATTCTTAAAAACCATTGTATTACTTATAATAAGTGCTTTTAATAATTCATTATATACGATAAATATTACTATTAGTTATAGAGTGATCGGGTGGCGCAGCGGATTAGTCGCGGAACCTAGGTTAATTAAGTTAAGTTTAAGTTAAGCGCGTACAAATCGCACGTTGGTCTTCCGAAAGGTGAAAATTGATCCCGGGAGGGAGCGCCCGGGATAGGAGGGGAGAGAAGACCCTGGTAAAGGCTGGTCACATGACTCCAAGGATATTGGATTATTTTGTAACCTGGCTTATTCTCGCTTATATCATCCGGGGGGCCGGATCGCTGTGAAAACATACCACAAACTTCTATAATTTGAAGTATAAACAGTATACGGATAATTTAAAAAGATTACAATTTATTGAAAAGACAGTACGGACTGCAGACAAGTTGAAAGCCTTGAAAGATGGTGGATTACTTCGAAAAATACGTTGATTTACTGGACATTTGTTGCTGTCATAAGATAAGCATGATTAGTATTTAAAATAATAGTCATAGTCTGACTGTATTAAAATTGTAAATTCGAACTGTTCTGGCGCTTAAGCCACATCTCTCATCTCTCCGCGAGTTACCGTCGTCCTAAAGACGTGAAAATGCTCTCAGTGGCGTTGTAAACAGAACGAAGACGGCGTTAAATTACTCTTGGGAATAAAAATTATTCATTATTGTTTCGCATGAAGATTCTTTTGTTTGAACGACGTCCCCGTCCTAGGTTGCCGTCGTAGATCTTAAAGTCCCTAATGTTTATCTTATGACAGCAACAAATGTGCGGAAATCAACGCATTTTTCGAAGTAATCCACCATCTTTCAACTTCTGTCTGCAGTCGGTGCTGTCTTTCCAATAAATTGTAATATTTTTAAATTATCCATATACTGTTTATACTTTCAATTATTGAAGTTTGTGGTATGTTTTCACAGCGATCCGGCCCCCCGGACTAATATAAGCCAGGTTACAAAATAATCCAATATCCTTGGAGTCACGTGACCAGCCTTTACCAGGGTCTTCTTCCCTCGGTCCGGGCACTGAGAAGACACTGGGTACGAGGTTGCTACTAACTATGGACAGACTCGTTGTCTTACTTGTTTTTTACCTTTAGAAATTTTACTCACATGGCATGTCGGCGTGAAGCCATGTGTAACATGAGCCCCGTTGCGCTTCAGCGGTGTTGCTATTTTTAGTCGGATGACGAAGTTAGCCAGTTCTGCGAGCAACAGGAAAACGAAAAGAAAAAACTATTTATGATATCAACCTTTTTAAAGAGTTTCTTGCAAGTAACTGCAGTGAGGAAAACAGAGAAATAAAAGATATTTCATCGAAAGATCTTGCGTTAAAACACAGTTTAATTATCTCCACGGGGTGGTATTACACGGTAGCTCAAAGACCTGGATTTTAGTTCTCGTGGCAAGAACAATATCTCGCTAACTCGTTCGCTGCGTTCACTCGTGAGATATTATTCTTGCCACTCGACTATAAAATCCATGTCTTCTCACCACCGTGTAATATCCCCTTTGTATTTGGGGCAAACTCGCCGTCACTTACATACGTGCCGTCACTTACATACGCGAATCTCAGAACACATGGCCATGGGGTTTCTCCTTTGACGGGCAACTGAAACGAGCAACCACTTCGCTTTCTAGCATCCAAGCTCATTCTCGTCAAACTTGTCACACCGTTTCTCCTGATGATTTTTATATTACTTTTCCTGTCGTTCGTCTTCCAACTTTGAACTCCCCATTCGAGAGAGTTTACTTGTGTCTGTCAACGAGAACATATCGTCCATACCCGGCTTTCTCTTTAATTGTGCCACTTAATAATAATAATAATAATAATAATAATAATAATAATAATAATAAAAGACGTATTAGGAGCATTATACAATAGTCTCAATGCTCTTACAACAACATATTCTTAAAGTTACTTCTAAAACTAATTACAGTTTCATTACAATTAGATAAAGCCTATACTACAAAAAAACCAACATGAACAAAAAACGATTAATTTTAAAAAGTCTTAAGTGCTGACTTAAAACTACTTAACATTTCAAAGCTTCTAATTTCCTGTGGTAATAAATTCCACAGTTTTGGTGCTGCAACCGGAGAATGCTCTGTCTCCATGAGTCACCGTTTTGGATTTTGGCTCAAGTAGCAGATTTCGGTCAGATGATCTCAAAGCACGAGTAGGTTTATATATTTAGTTAGCAAATCAGTAATATTAGTATATTAAATACAATCCTTGATCTCACCGGCAACCAGTGAAGATTACGAAGCACAGGGGAGATATGCTCTGATTTTTTAACCCCTGTAACAAGTCTAGCTAACTTGCTCAATTCAGCTTCTGGTAAGCCATATAGGATGCTATTACAGCTGTCAAGTTTTGATGTTATGAATGCATGCACCAACTTCTCACAGTCCTTTTTACTCAAATATTTCCTGATCTTGCCGATATTTCTGATAGCCAAAGTGGCCGATTTACAAATGTTATTTACATGAGTATTTAATTTTAGACGAAGGGCTCTGTTCGAAACGTCAGTATTTCGTTCCTAAAAATCTTGGCAGTTCACCACTTTTTCGCTTTGCTATACAGGGTGTATAAAAAAAATGGTAATCCAAAATGAAATGGGTCCTATATGAAAAGTGTAGATTTTGCAGCTAACGTTATAGGCATTTGCATCATAAAGCAGCAGCTACTTCCATCCAAGACATATCTTAATTGTCGGCCTGGGGTCATGGATGACTGAGCACCATTGTCCCAAATATGGCATGCAAAAACCAATGTTTACCACTTTTGAATCGAAAGACCAAAAGCCCATTTCTTAATTGGGTCCAGGTAAGTTAATTAATTGCCACTAAACTCAAAAATTTGTATTGTCTGATTTGGAAGAACTTTTAAAATGATAAAGTAACTTCTTTTGAAGATTTTCGTTTCTTCGCTTTCTTTTTGAGATATATCACTTTGTTTGATATGCAAATGTCCGGAATTTACGTCACACATGCATAATGACTTATTGGAGAAATGTGTGTATCTCTTCATTCTCGAACGAAATCCTTTAAAATCAAGAAGTTTGGTGTTGTGGGAGAAACACGCACACGTGTTATTCACACTTTAGTGTTTTTATTTGATCAACGCAAAGATATATAACATTCTCTAATGACTCATTATGCATGTGTTACTCATTACGTACATTCCGGACATTTTTCATATCAAACAAACTGATATATCTCAAAAAGAAAGCGAAGAAACGAAAATCCTCAAAAGAGTTACTTTATCATTTTAAAAGTTCTTCCAAATAAGACAATAAAAAAATTTGAGATTAGGGACACTTTAACATAGGGCCCACATGTGTGTCAATGTTATGCGGCTTGATCCAGCAATGGTGCGAAGAGCATTCCAAGAGATGATAACCCGCTGTGAACACTGTCGAGAGAGGAGGGGGACACATTGAAGGCGTCGGACCATAAATTTCCTAATTGAAATGTAATGAAGCAGTATGTTATTAAAATTTGTTAAGTAAAAATTTGTTTCTATCCTTTTCAGAGCTTCTGTTTTCACTCCAACAGTGTTAATGGTCTTTCGATTAAATGTGGTAAACATTGGTTTTTGCATGCCATATTTAGGGCAATGGTGCTCATGCAGTCTTCCATGACCCCAGGCCGACAATTAAGATATGTCTTGGATGGAAGTAGATTCTGCTTTATGATGCAAATGACTAATTAGCTGCAAAATCTACACTTTTTATATATGACCCATTTCATTTTGGATTACCATTTTTTTGAGACACCCTGTATAGCAAAGCGAAAAAGTGATGAACTGCCAAGATTTTTAGGAACGAAATACTGACGTTTCGAACAGAGCCCTTCGTCTAAAATTAAATACTCATGTAAATAACATTTGTAAATCGGCCACTTTGGCTATCAGAAATATCGGCAAGATCAGGAAATATTTGAGTAAAAAGGACTGTGAGAAGTTGGTGCATGCATTCATAACATCAAAACTTGACAGCTGTAATAGCATCCTATATATGGCTTACCAGAAGCTGAATTGAGCAAGTTACAGCGAATTCAAAATACAGCTGCTAGACGTGTTGCAGGGGTTAAAAAATCGGAGCATATCTTCCCTGTGCTACGTAATCTTCACTGGTTGCATGCCGGTGAGATCAAGGATTGTTTTTAAGTTACTAATAATTGCTTTCAAGGCTTTGCATGGCCAGGCGCCTGTTTATATTACTGATTTGCTAACTAAATATAAACCTACTCGTGCTTTGAGATCATCTGACCGAAATCTGCTACTTGAGCCAAAATCCAAAACAGTGACTCATGGAGACAGAACATTCTCGGTTGCAGCACCAAAACTGTGGAATTCATTACCACAGGAAATTAGAAGCTTTGATATGTTAAGTAGTTTTAAGTCAGCACTTAAGACTTTTCTTTTTTAAAATTAATAATTTTTGTTCATAGTGGTAATATATGTAGTAGGCTTTATCTTATATTATAAAATAACATGTATGCTACGCAAGCTCTGATTGGTAAATATCCGTGTTTGGATCAGGCCATCCAAACACGGAAATTTCCCGCCAAAAGTTTACTCAAGTTCGTTCGTATTATTTTATAAAAGAAATACCTAATGGTTTTCCGGTGTTTGGATGGCCTGATCCAAACACTTGGGATGTTGCTCGACTTTCGAAAAGCTAAAAAACACTCGCCTAGCGGCTCGTGTTTCTTTACGCTTTTCTCAAGTCTCGCAACATCCTGCGTGTTTGGATCAGGCCATCCAAACACCGAAACAATTAGGTATTTCTTTAATGAAACTGTGATTAGTTTAATAAGTAAAATTAAGAATATATTGTTGTAAGAGCATTGAGACTTGTATAATGCTCCTAATACGTCTTTATTATTATTATTATCTGAGTAAGTGGAGTTGAAATAAAATAAAATAATTAATAATTCACGTATGTAAATTTAGACCTATATAGATATTTTTGTAGACAGCTTTGTAAATTTAATACTCTGACTAGAAATACGTTCCGCAATAAACCCTCGCCCGCCCAGACCCGTCTGTCGATAACAAATCCCAAGGCCGGTTCGTCCTACGTAGATTTTGAACGTTATCTCGGCCAATATTTACTCTATTTCAATTCTGAAAAATGCAGTTTTGGAATTAGCGAGTCTAAATACATAACACATATACCTATTACATTACGCAAACGTGTATACCCTTCGTAAAAACCTCTTTATGTAGTTCGTCAGATCACCACTCGCCAATGGCCGCCCTTCACAACATTGCCCAAATATTGTCCGATTCAAACGGATCACCAAAATCGACTTTTTAGTTCCTTGTAAGGAGTTGGTCCTACAATGCTCCGCTCAAATATATATATAATTTTTTTATGTCAAATATATATATATATATATATATATATCTTTATGTTATTTTGTATTATTAGTTTCAGCCAATGTAAATGATGGAGAGCTGCAAGTAAATGGTAAGCTAACTAACTCTGTGTAACTTTGTGCATGTTTTAATAGTTTAATTGAAACGGGACTTTGCGGGACGTTCTGGACCTGATTTCCTTCTCTCGAGACTTTGTCGAAATAATAATATATAGATTCGAGTACAAATGAAAATGCCATGCTGCTTGCACAGGCAGCCAATGCAGCTTGAACAACACAGGTTTAATATGATCGCATTTACGCGACAGCGTGATAAGCCTAGCAGCTGAGTTTAAAACATACTGCAAACGCTGTATGAGATGGTCTGGCAAACCGTATAGCAAAGCGTTACAATTGTCAATCCTAGATACAACGAAGGCATTTATAAGCGTCTTGGTGGTCCCCAAACTTAGAAATTTTCTTATCTTTGCAATGTTCCTAATGTGATAAAATGCAGACTTGCAAACATCTTTTACATGACCGTCGAGATTCATCGTACTGTCGAACATCGTACTGTCGTACCTATATTAATCACACTGAGTTGAAACCCCTAAAAATCAGGTTGCCTTATTATTTACACATGCACACACATTAAAATCCATATGTCAAAGTATCTAAATTTTCTATAATATTTGTTATAAACAATTCTATATTCTAACGACAAACGCCTTCCATATCTTAACGATAAACGTCGAGAAAGGGCAAGGAAAAATATTATATTTGTTTTCCCTTGTTATTAAACAAGGTTTCTTCCTCATTGGAACTTTATCTGTGGCTGTTAAGTTGTCAAGTTGAAATGCTTCAACATGGATAGCTTGCTTTTTCGTGCTTTCCGGATATACCATATGACGATTGTGGCAATAGTGGGGACCAAAGTAACGAGGATTATCTAACGTATGTTTTTGCTTTTCAAGGAACTTACTTTTGCAGTAATGTTTGTTGCATTTCCTGATGTAGCAATCAGCTTTGTAAAGGGGATGCATGTGTCTCGTTTAGGCGCCGTGGGTGAATTATCTGTAGGACAACTTACAGTGTATTATTAAGCATAGTATTCATTATATATCATGAAAGAGAACCAATTCAGAACAGTTTGGTTGGTTATTTAGTTGGTCATATCTATTCTGCCAAAGTGGTTCAGTATCAGAAGGTCACTTTAACCTGAACGTCCTAACCGCTAAAGACATCATCGGGGAATCAAATGGTAGCGACAACATGTCTTTTTGACATGAAAAGATTAATGACAAGGACAGTCTCATCAACACGAGACTATAACAACAAGAGGTATGGTATGGGACTGGTTTTCCGTAGCTCATGATAGGAGAAGTAAGACAACTCCTTCCCTCCATAGTCTGGCGACCCACCTTAGGCAAGTGTGAGTCTCCTCTATGCCTTCCTGCTATGGGTCAAATAGTTCCAGCTATGGATTAAATAGCACCTGCTGCCTTGTTGGTCGCCCTTGACAGGGCAAAGGCTAAGGGACCAACCCCAACAGAAAAGGATGATTGAAGGAGCGGCGAACTCAGACTCATTACAGCCAACGACAAGACATGAGTTCACAACGCAACAACACCAGGGTTCGTGCCCCTGATTCAAGGTCTACACCATCAGCGTCAACGTTGATTTCTGTCAACACCAATGATGGGTTGGTCCTAAAGCCACCTGGATGGTCCAAGCCTGATGCCGACAAAGACAGATTCGTCCGCAGAAAAGTGCTATTTAACACCAGCACCTTTAATACACAGACTCTCAGATCTACAGCTAAGAGAGAAGAACTTGCTCATGAGGCAGCGCACTACGGCATTCGACGGCATTGACATCGTATGCCTGCAGGAGCACCGCAACTTACATAGCGAAGCTCTTCTGCAGGAGAATTTCAATGGTTATACTTTAATCACATCATCAGCATGGAAGAATCAAAGGAATGCAGCAACTGGTGGAGTGGGTTTCTAAATTTCACCCAGAGCTCTCAAATCATGTCTGTCCATTGTATGTCACAATGAGCGGATCTTGAAAATTTCTCTACTACTAGGCAATCCGGTAACAACTGTTCTCTGCTGTTACAGTCCTCACAATGAACATCCAGAAGAATTTGTCACCAAATTTTATCAGGATCTAACAACCACTATCAACTCAATTCCAGCACATAACCTACTCATCATAGGAGGGGATTTTAATGCCAAGCTTGGGCCTAGAGATGCACTCTTCACCGCAGCTAAAGAAACCAATAGAAATGGTAAGCACATGAAGGATTTCATGGAGCAGCATAACCTTGTCGCCACTAACACAAGGTTTCATAACCGCAAAGGTAGGCTATGGACACATAAGCGTCCAAATGGACAACTAGCTCAACTACACTTTATTAACGTAAGAAAGAAGTGGGTCAATAGCATCAAGAACTCGCGAGCCTACAACTCATTTGAGGGGCGTTAATTCCGATCATAGAATTGTCACTTGTAGATGCCAGATTATCTATAGGAAGAGCAAAAAGCCAATAAAAGACCCAATGAAAAGAATCGATTGGAAAGCAGTAGCTAGAGACAACAACCTTTGTGAACAGTTCACAGTTGAATTTAGTTCAAGTGCCCATAACCTCAAAATGTTTTATTGTCTTGTTTGGAAGAACTTTTAAAATGATAAAGTAACTTCTTTTGAAGATTTTCGTTTCTTTGCTTTCTTTTTGAGATATATCAGTTTGTTTGATATGCAAATGTCTGGAATTTCGTCACACATGCATAATGACTTATTGGAGAAATGTGTATATCTCTTTCATTCTCGAACGAAATCCTTTAAAATCAAGAAGTTTGGTGTTGTGGGAGAAACGCACACACGTGTTATTCACACTTTAGTGTTTTTATTTCATGAACGCAAAGATATATAACATTCTCTGATAACTCATTATGCATGTGTGACGAAATTCCAGATATTTGCATATCAAACAAACTGATATATCTCAAAAAGAAAGCGAAGAAGTGAAAATCTTCAAACGAAGTTGCTTTATCATTTTAAAAGTTCTTCCAAGTAAGATAATGAGGTTAGGGGCACTTTCACTATGTGACGAACTAACAGAGAATAACAACACAGTGTATGATACCTACATGTAAAGGCTGGTTTCCATTCAGGAAAATTTTCCACAGGACCGGAACGGACATTAAAGTTTCCTTTGTGTTAAAGTCGTTAGTTCCAACCGAGAGCTCACAAGACAAAGAAAACTTCCCTGTCCGTTCCGGTCTTGCGGAAGATTTTCCTGAGTGGAAACTAGCCTTTAATCACTGCCAATAAAGATATCGCACTTAAAATGCTCCCAAAGAAAAGGAAGAAAGTAGTGAACATCACCTCTTCTGTTAAAATTAACTCAGCCAGAGAAGCCTTGAAGAAAGCTGCCATGAAACATGAAGCTGGACCTACAAGAACAACAAAGAGAAACCGAGACACAACCAAGGCAGCTTTAGATCAAGTCTATACCGAAGTCTTAGAACAACATATCAAGAATAAAATCGAAGAGCTTGACAACCTTCATCATGAATACAAACATGCAGCTGCTTGGGAAGTCTTGCATGACGTCACCAACAAGAAAGCCTCGCCTGTCATCAGAGTAAAAGGTGACACAGCAGAAGAGCGTCGATGCAATATGTTTCAACATTTCTCTAATCAACCTTGATGAACAAAAACAACTCAAACCTACTTCCAATCGAAACTGGCCCATTCTCTATGCGAGAACTTCAGAAAGGTCTGAACGAACTTAAGAACTCCAAGACTCCTGGTCGTGACAACATACCAGCCATCATATGGAAGAGTCCTCTCTTTCATCAGCAATTGCTAGATATCTGTAATGAAACCAAGAATGGAAATAAGCCAGTTGCTCTCTCTAAGTCAAGTATAATACCTCTGCCTAAGAAAGGTGATCTTTCCCTGCCATCCAAACTACAGAGGTATAACATTGTCTGCTAATGCCTCTAAGTCATACAACACCATGCTACTCAACACTTATTTCACTTCATCTTGACTCGATTCTACGAAGAAACCAAAACGGCTTTCGCAAGGGTAGATCCACAACGCCTCAAATTCTCGCCCTTAGAAGGATAATAGAAGAACTGGAGATTTCTAAAAAGAGTGCATATATTGTGTTTGTTGACTTTTCGAAAGCTTTCGACACCTGAATTATGGTGTTCCTGAAGAGATCGTAATTAGTGCAATTGCCATAATGTATGAATATCCTTTTAGCTTCATACAAACTATGGACCGCGGACCAACCAAAGAGTTCGTGACCACAGCTGGGATTCTTCAGGGAGATACGCTAGCCCCTTATCTCTTTGTAATCGTTGTTGACTACATTCTTAGACAGTCTGTAGACCCTTTGAACACCAAAGGTATTGATATCATGCCTAGTAAGACACGCAGAGAGAACCAGACAAGTATCTTACCGATCTTGATTATGCAGACGACATAGCACTAACATCAATGCTAATACAGGATGCCCAAGATTTGTTAATAGCACTGGAATATGCTTCAGCTAAAGTTGGCTTCTTTCTCAATGCCAAGAAGACGGAATACATGGCTGTCAATGGAGATAGTAACCACCAACCTATCTCCTCTGAATACATTTTTAATACCATACAATATAACAATTGACCCTTACAACCATTTTATAGAACATATGACAAATAATATTTCCACACAAAAAGTTTACATAAATTATGCTAATTAGCTGACGAAATGGCCGCCGATTGGTCAAAATCGGGATATACTTCAAACAAGATTTCTCAGGCAGTTTTAGAGATAAGGTCCTGAAAGTTTCTGAGTTTATAGCTTATATACTAAGGCATATTCTGGTGGTAGCATTTTCAATATAAACTTTCAGCTATTTTCTGACATGCTTTTTTCTTTTTTTTTCAATTTCCACCACCTAAATTATATTAATTATGTCAGATAATTCAACAAGTATGAATCAGATTCAAAATTCCTACCACCATTCCCTAAATATTCCTGTTTAGGAGGCTGTGGTGAAAATTTTATTGAAATATATGGGGAAATGAGGGAGAAATAGTGTTTGGAAAATGGCAAATTTGTTTGAAGTATATCCCGATTTTGACCAATCGGCGGCCATTTCGTCAGCTAATTAGCATAATTTATGCAAACATTTTGTGTGGAAATATTATTTGTCATATGTTCTATCAAATGGTTGTAAGGGTTAATTGTTATATTGTATGGTATTAAAAATGTATTCAGAGGGATCTTGCTACCTTAAGGAAGTGAAGGATTTCAAGTATCTGGGTTCCTTTGTTAATGATAGCAAGAAAGACTTTAACTCAAGGAAAGGTCAAGCATGGAGTGCATGCAACAAACTACATATCATTGGCATTCTTCAGAGCATGTGTGGAAAGCATTCTACTTTATGGCAGTGAGACCTGGACCACGAAGAAGGATCTCCAACATTGACTTGATGGAACCTACACGCGCCTGTTAATGAGAGCCCAGAACATATCATGGCGTGAGTGCAAAACCAAAGCTGAAATATATGATGGTATTCCACCAATTTCAACTATTGTTGCTCAGCAAAGAGCTAGATTTGCAGGCCACTGCTATCATGCCAAGGACCAAATCATCTCCGATGTCATCTTCACGAGGCGGCTATGTCCGACAAGAGGCAGAAGACTAATCAACTACATTGACTGTGTTGCTAGAGATACTAATCAGATGATAGAAGATCTTCCTAATCAGATGATGGTTAAAGATTCATGGCGGCGCGTTGTGAAATCTGTCTCGGATGCGTCCGCATGATAGATACGGATAGATTGTACAGAAGACAAATTTACAGGATGGCTGCCAAGAGAAGGAAGCGCTCATAACCCCACTCACGATCACCGTTTTAATGGGAACAAGACAGGTTGATATACCTGTTTTGTTTTCATGGAGAATAACAGGGGTGAGCAATTCGCCTTCACCTTGCAATGCTGTGTGTATTTCATCCACACGCATTGCTGCCACCCGTGGAAGAGAACCACTTTCGTACGTAGCGGAATGGAGACCTGTAGAATGTGTAGGGCACAAAGGATAACCCTTTGGTGTTTCCTCTGTCTACTACCCATTGGCAAAGAACCGACGTGCAAGACAGCTTGCTGATGCACAATTGCACAGAGAGTGCAGCAGTTTTACAACAGTGTAATACCATGATGTAGGACGCGCATGTCTTATGTGGGCATTGCTCCGTAAGGTGGACGGTTATTTAATGAAAGGCTCAGCCACCAAATCTCTCGAAAGAAAACAGATTTTTAATCGAATAATGACAAAACGTACCTCTACAGGTACCTCTTAAGCTCGTAATGCACCAGTCAATTGAAACCACGGCCCCCCGACCCCCGGGACATAGCGGGGATTGTAACATTTGTGGAGTGTTACATTTTTACTTTTTCCCCGCCCCCCCGGGGAAAGTTTGCTGTTACAATCCCCACCCAAATGCATGGCCCTGGTGACTTAACAGATTTTGGTGAGCTGGTTTCCATAATAATCATCGAAAAAGTGACAGCAACCCTAGTCTACAGTGGCGTTTTAATACGAGTCTGATAATGTCCCGAATCTACCAAGTCCGCGCGATCTACACAGATAACGCGATCCATGCAGTCTACGCGATTTATGCAGTTTATGCGTTCTATGAAGTCCACGCGATCTACACAATCTATGCTGTCTACTCGATCTCAGTATGCAGTCTATGTAGTTTACGCGTTCTACGCAATCTACGCATTCTATGCAGTCCACGCGATCTACACAATTTACGCGATCTACGCTGAATCTATACAATATACACAATCTATCCATATTGAGGACATAGCGATATGTTCAGGTGATAGATTGTATATAGATAGACGCAGGCACCCACATTGAGGTGATAGATACATAGATAGACACACCCACATAGATCAGTGCTTCTTCTAGTGCTATTATTGGGTCCAATCCAATGTCAAATCGCTTATAAGCCGCCATGTTGGGACGAGCGAGCGAGCGCGATTCTCAATGCTCGGACCCAATCCCGCTCTGTCAGGTCGCATTACAATCCCCGCGAAAAATCCCCGCAAATTTAGCAGATCGTTACTGTCCCCGTCCCCCCGGGAAAATGCAGCGTTACAAGAACGTTTTGCCACGGCCATGTCCCCGTTACACCCCCGCTATGTCCCGGGGGTCGGGGGGCCGTGGTTTCAATTGACTGGTGCATAAATAGGGTAAAGACGTAGCTTCGTGAACAACAGATGTGATTGGTCGTTTTTCGACCTTTTTATCCAATCAGACACAAGAACCTAGTAAACACGTCCATTGGTTAGGATCTTGTTTTATAAAATAAGTCGTGTCTTACGCACGCTGTGATTGGTCAGTTACCGTGTTTATATCAGGCTTTAGTATAAATTGACAAGTTTATATCACAAATCCTCAATTTTCATTGGCTATCGCAGGAGTTACTATCCGCTGATATAAACCTCTGGGGTAAAAGTCGCGTGATTTCGAAAGAATATTTACTTTTTTCCCATGAAAAATGCGAAATAAAAGTTATTTCTTGGGTTAGAAAGTTGTAAATTTATACTAAAACAATTAGACAACTCGCCCTTGTTTTCTATGAGCGATAGTCAACTCGGCTCCGCCTCGTTGACTATCTGCTCATAGAAAACGCGGGCTCGTTGTCTAATTGTTAAATATAACATGGATGGATTACGCCATCGTGATACGCCATCAATTAGCCATCATACGCCATCAATTAGCCATCATACGCCATCAATTAGCCATCATACGCCATCAATTAGCCATCATACGCCATCATACGCCATCAATTAGACATCACGGCGCCATCATACACAGTAAGGAGAATTTACGTGTTGATAAAAAAGATATTTGTACATTTTATTTGCTTTCTACGGGTTATTTTATAAAAGACATAGAAAACATTTTTATCCGTGTTCCCATACGTTATATAAACACTCGTGGAAGTTTGGGAGAACTCTAAATCGCGTGGAGACACTCGCCCTACGGGCTCGTGTTCTCACTATGATTTCTCGTTCTCCCAAACTTCCACTCGTGTTTATATAACTGTATGTAAACACGGAAAATGTTTTCTATTTCTTAAATATGATGGTTAGTAACCAACAGCCAATCAAAAATTAGCTTCTACCAGCTACGTAATGACCCAATAATATCAGCAAATGGTAAGACATTCGTGTCTTCTCGAATAACGACTTTAAATCGTAGGCCCTCGGAACCTCTATATCCTCTATATATCATTTGGACTTCTAGCCTGTTGGTGTATTCCGTTTAGCTAAAAAGAGTGATAAATAAACTAAACTACTGTATTCTTCACATTCTTCACAAATCGGTTCATTAGAGTGAAATAGAGAGATAGAAAGATAGCCATCCACGCGCACGCGGAGGGTAGTAAAATAAGCGCCTGGGTACGAGGCTGCTATGCCCGATGTGACGAATTGAAACTTACCGTAGCACAGTAGAACCTCCATATAACGGACACTTCGGGACCGAAGTTTACTGTCCGTTGTTTGGTGGTGTCCGCTATCTACAGGTTTTCTATCCGACTATTGTCCATTGATAAGCTGGTTGGTGAAGTGATCATCTCTCCGGTGGATACTCTTCGCAACCTTGGCTCCTGGTTCGATATGTATATGTCTATGAACACCGATGTTGGCAAGGTTTGTAGCAATGCCTTTCGCAGTTTATATCACATCAGACAGATACGAAAGTACTTATCCGAGGATTCTGGGAAAATCTTAGTGCACGCTTTTGTGACATCCCACATTGATTATTGTAATTCTTTATTGTATGTGATTCCCAAATACCAATCTGACCGTCTTCAGAAAGTACTTAATGCGGCTGCCCGAATCGTTTGTCTTGTTCCTAAATTTGATCATATTACACCAACATTGATGAAACTTCACTGGTTATCTGTTAGAGAACGTGTGTCGTTTAAGATTATTTTGATAATCTACAAGGCTCTTCATGGACAAGCTCCACAATACACATGTGAGCTCATTCAACGGTCGCTACTCATTGAGATCTGTCAAGCATGACCTCGTTGTTTGTACCAATGATGCATCGGAAACGTTTGGTGATCGTGCTTTGTTAGCCCTTATAACAACCTGACAAAAACGGGCATCTTTACCTGAGAATCAAAGACAATTGCATGTGACAATGTTAATTCCGAAAAGATACTTGGAATTACGATTAATAACAATCTGTCTTGGGAAGAACATATAAATACAATTGTTTCTAAAATAAACTCTAAACTTGCATAGTTCAGACGCTTCAAAGGATGTCTACCTTATGTGGCAAGGAAACTTTTCTTCAGCAGCCACATACTTCCCTACTTAGACTATTGCTCCACTGTATGGGGAAGTTCATCTTATGTAAATAAATTGTTTTTATGCCAGAAAAGAGCAGCCCGCACCATTTTGGATGTGACTGATATACGAGATCCAGAAAATAGTACACACAAGATGATGATAAAGCTCAATTGGATGGCTATTTCAGACAGGATAAAATATCGGAAATCATTAATGGTGTACAAGAGTTTGAATAAACTGGTACCACAGTACAT
Source organism: Chrysogorgia sp. JL179-B06 (assembly GCA_035772405.1). NCBI lineage: Eukaryota > Metazoa > Cnidaria > Anthozoa > Scleralcyonacea > Chrysogorgiidae > Chrysogorgia > Chrysogorgia sp. JL179-B06. The sequence continues at coordinate 406,882 of JAYKKM010000362.1, read as the reverse complement.
GGCTGATATGTGCAAACTGGCACCGGAAGTAGTATAGAAAGTGGGGCTACCGGCGCATTTTACCATTTTTTCATGCTTCGCAATCAAAATGTGAAAAAGTTCGCCGTTAACCCCACTTTCGAGACTACTAACAGTGACGTGTCACAGGTTTGGAAGCGTAGAAACGCGTCTCACGGACTCCAAACCACGTGGTATATCGCTTGGTATGGTGTTGTTACGAGCGGTATCTTCGTTTACAGCAGCACCACATCAATACGTGTTATTATTAGTAGTCTAGAAGTATAGTCACTTTTTTGTAGTCTCACAGACTCCAAACCACGTGGTTTATCGCTGTTGTCTCCACTCTTGAGACTACTAACAGTGGTGTATCGCGTGTTTTGGACGTGTGGAAACACGTCTCACGGACTCCAAATCGTGTGGTATATCGCCATTGTCCCCACTTTCGAGACTACTAAAACGAGACGAAATAAAATTCGTTAAAGTTAGACGTGTATCAGCTAGTGGGCTACAGAGCGAGGTGTCTGGATGTGGGGCTGCTGCAGGTGAGGATGTCACTCGTAACAAGACTATGTCAAGCAATATTGCGAGTGGTCCTGATATGAACTTTATTTCAAGTCATGAGTCGAGTGGAGCTCGTGGTTCTAAAAGGTCTAAGGACTTAGCTATATTAAGTAATAAAACGACTCGTGTGAAAATGTCTGAGAGTAAACGTGACTCTATTATGGATGGTAATATCGCTCGTAGTGGTACACTATCGAGTGGTGGTGCGCGTGGTCCTGATATGGGTTCTGGTAACTTAGTTATACCGAATATTAAGATGAGTTTTCTAGAGAGGATGTCTAGCTATCTAGCTGATGCTAAAGTATTGGGGTATAAGTGGATAGATCTTATTAGAAGAGTATCTAGAGAGAACGTCATTAGTAGAGTCACCAGATTTAGGGAGGTCAGAGAAGTTCGAAAGGCTAGACGCGATCTTAAACGATACGTGAGGAGGTCACGACTAAGTCAGGAGGCCTCAGACAAAGAGTACAAGAGAATCACTAGTCTTATTGCTGAGGTGAGACGTCCTACTGTAGTACAAAGGAGAGTTGCTCTCAAAGGGTATACCAAGTCGTATAGTGTCAAGGTAATCGACAATAAGGATTCACTAAAACAACTAGTCAGGACTAGAGGAGTAGTAGGCTCAACTTTACAGAAAGAGCTAGAGAGACTGAAAGGTTTGAAGTTTTCCGAGACATTGGAAGTGACTCTAGAGAAACAAATTGGTGACAAGGAGTCTTTGTTTAAGACAGCCTTCTTCAATAGTGTGGTCAAAACAGTGGTTAGTAGTGTTGATATTAGTGGGACTACGAGACAAGCTAGTGAGGAGATATTAAATCGTATAGCTGTGTGGTTGTCAGAAGGGTCTGGGTGGGTTGTAGATAGTATTAATTATCACTATATTAATGTGGTAGTGTACAAGCCTCTTAAAGGATCGAGTTATATTAAGCTACCAGAAGAGTTGAGGAACGCGTCGAAAGGTTTGATTAATATAAAGAATGAAGATGACAAGTGTTTCATGTGGTGTCACGTGTTACACAAGTGTCCTGTGAGGAAGGATCCGCAGAGAGTGTCAAAACACAAGAAGAACGTAGGTTCTGTCAATTATGAGGGAGTGAGATTTCCAGTGGATACGAAACAGTACAAAAAGATAGAGAGGCAGAATGATATTAGCATCAGTGTGTTTGGGTATGAGGACAAGCAACCATTTCCTATCTACGTTTCTGAGGAGAAGTGTGAGGATCATATGGACCTGCTGCTAATAACGAATGGTGTTAAGCGACACTACGTGTACATCAAAGACTTTGGTAGGTTTATGTTCGGTCAGTCTAATCACAAGTGTCGCAAGAATATTTGTAGATACTGTCTTCAATGTTTTACTACCAATGAGGTTCTAGAGAATCATAAGGAGGTTTGTATGGTGGTAAATGGTAAGCAAGCGATCAAGATGCCAGTAGAAGAAGACAGCACTCTTGAGTACGAAAATTACCACAAACAATTAGAAGTACCATTTGTAATATATGCAGACTTCGAGGCTATTACAGAGAAGGTCGACAACGTGACACCACTCATAGGATCGTACACCAGTGAGTACCAAAGACATACGGACTGTGGGTATGGATACAAAGTAGTGTGCTGTTACGATGATAAATATAGTAAACCAGTAGAGATGTTTCGAGGTCCGAAAGCGGTTAAGAAGTTCATGAAAAAGATGCTAGAGGAGGTCAAGTACTGCAAGAAAGTCAGAAAGGAGCATTTTAGTAAGGACATGGTAATGACCATAGCTGACAAGGTTAACTTCAAGGAAGCGACTAAATGTCATATTTGTGATAGGAAATATATACGTAGAAGCGTGAGAGTTAGAGATCATTGTCATGTCACTGGTAAGTATAGAGGTTCGGCACATCAGTTATGCAACAGAAACTATAGACTGACTGATAAGATACCTGTCATATTCCATAATCTAAGAGGGTATGATAGTCACTTCATAATGCAAGAGATAGGCAAGCTAGGTCAGAAAATCAACGTCATACCAAATAATATGGAGAAATATATGGCATTCATGTTAGGTAAACATCTAGTGTTTCTAGATAGTTTCCAGTTCATGAGCTCTAGTCTAGCCAACCTAGTGAACAACCTACCAAAGGACTGTCTCAAGTATACGTCTGAACTATTTCGAGGCGAGGAGCTAGAGTTGGTGTCGCGAAAAGGTGTGTACCCATATGACTATATGGATAGTTTTGATAAGTTTAATGAACTTGAGTTGCCATCAAAGGAGAGTTTCTACAGCATCCTAAACGACGAGCATGTGTCAGACACAGACTACGAGCACGCTCAAGAAGTGTGGAAGACAATGGGCGTGGAGAATATGGGTGAGTACCACGACCTATACCTAAAGTCTGACGTGTTGCTACTGGCTGACGTGTTCGAGAACTTTAGGAGAACGTGTAAACAATACTACCAGTTAGATCCTTGTCATTACTTCACATCACCTGGACTATCGTGGGACGCTGCTCTAAAGATGACAGGAGTGGAACTAAAGTTAATGACTAACATTGACATGTTTCAGTTCATCGAGAAAGGAATGCGGGGTGGTGTCTCCTGCATAACACATAGGCACGGAGAAGCTAATAACAAATACATGAAGGGGTATGATAGTAGTAAACCATCGAAACACATCGTGTACCTAGATGCGAATAACCTTTACGGTTGGGCTATGTGTCAGTATCTACCGACTGGTGGATTTGAATGGGTCGAGGGTTTTGACATCAACAATTTAGACAAATATAACAACGACTCAGACAAGGGGTTGATACTCGAGGTTGACTTAGAGTATCCAGAGGAGTTGCACGATCTTCACAACGACTATCCTTTAGCCCCCGAGAGGATGAAAGTAAGTAGTGATATGTTGTCAAACTATTGTAAGACGATCCAAAACAAGTTTAAGATATCTGTTGGAGAGGTTGCAAAACTTATACCTAACCTAAGTGATAAGAGTAAGTATGTCGTTCATTATAGAAACCTACAGTTGTACAAAAGTTTGGGAATGAAGGTTAAAAAGATACATAGAGTACTTCAGTTCGATCAGTCACCATGGCTCAAGCAGTATATCGACTTTAACACAGTTAAGAGAACCCAAGCAAAGAATGATTTTGAGAAGGATTTTTTCAAGCTCATGAATAATAGTGTGTTTGGAAAGACTATGGAGAACCTACGAAAACGTGTGAGCGTGGAGTTAGTAACAGACAAGGAAAAACTGAAGAAACTAACGTCAAAACCAACCTTTGTAAGCAGTAAGATATTCGACAATAACTTGGTAGCAGTTCACAAGATCAAAGAGACACTAACTCTAAATAGACCAGCATACGTGGGCATGTGTATTCTAGACCTATCGAAGACATTGATGTACGACTTCCACTACAATAACGTCAAAAAGGAGTATGACAACAAAGCCAAACTACTATTCACGGATACGGACAGTCTAATGTATGAGATTGAGACGGAGGATGTGTACGAAGACATGTACGCTAACAAAGAAATGTTCGACTTTAGTGGATATGATAAGTCATCTCCTTACTTCGACCTAACCAACAAGAAGGTTATTGGTAAAATGAAGGATGAGACATTAGGAGTCCCCATCGTTGAGTTCGTTGGTTTAAGGTCGAAAATGTATAGCTACGTAAAAGAGGACGGAAAAGGTGGGAAGACTGCTAAAGGTATCAAGAAGAGTACCATTAGAAATAATATAAGACATGACAACTATAAAAGTGTCCTGACAAATGGTGAGCAAATGTCTCACATAATTAAAACTATTCGGAGCAAGAGCCACAGACTAGGAAGCTACGAAATAAATAAAATATCGTTGAGCTGCTTTGACGACAAGCGACATATACTACCAGACGGTGTGTCTAGCTATGCATATGGACATTACAAAATAGTCCAGAACTAGCTGTTTAAATTTCTAAAATGTTTTTTAGTCTTGATGTGTTTATATTTAGAGGTCACGTGGTATGACCGATCACACGTCTCACACACCCACTTATGAGTTCTCATCCACTCTTTGGTTTGAGCTCTGGATGCTATCAAAGCTTCTTCTTTAGTTTGGTAAATTTTTGGTCTTGCCATTATATATTACCATATATTTTATTTATCCACTCGTTGTAGTATGGATCTCCTCTCCCATCCCAACCTAGATCCTTGTATACTACACTATACAGGTTATACTCGAATCGTACCTTAACCTTACCAGGTTTGAGGTCGTTAAGACTACCTCTCAACTCTATACCTCTTCTAGAGCATATTCTTATGACATAGAAAATATATTTCGATATGTTCTTGACAATCAGTTTGTTTCTTTTAAGAGACCATATTATCTCTATAAAATCACTGACAACTGTTGGTATGTCACTCTCGTTAACTAGTCCAGTCAACATTCTATCTAGCCACTTACTATAACTGTGAGCCGATTTTTTGTACATCCAAATGTTAGGTACAAAGTTTCTCACGCGTCCGTAGGTAGTCTCTCCACATTTGTTACAACTAAATACACCATCTTCGATTTGGGTTCTGTGGTTACTACACTCGTAACAGTATGTGGTGTCGTACCACTTTTTTGGTGTTGCGTCCTTACTTCCGTTCTTGATCTCGTCCAATGTGTACCCTAATGTAGTACCACTCCACTTTTTTGATGTCTCAATCTCATCCAATGTGTACCCAGCATAGAACATTCTCATTGTACGTTCGTCAATCATCTAAGTTACTATACTATATATATCTTTAGACTATAGTGTAGTAACTTCGTGGTTGTCGGTTAGTATCTCCCACTCACACTTTATTGTTGTGACCTGTTTTAGAGCGTCTGATAGTAGTTGTTCCAACTCTTCTATCTGACGAGTTTGGTAAGAGAGTGTCTCTGTCAAGTTACGCTTTTTATCAAATTCCATAGCCATCTCCTTCAAAGTTTTAGTGCTCATTTCTATAACACTCTATATATTAAGTAACCTAAAGGTAGTCCAACAACTCCAACGAATACCGTTTGGTATTCTTTCATCTCATCTGAGGGTTTGTAATAGTCTGACAACTCAGGCTCTTTACTAAATGTCTTCCCATCATACTGTATCGTCAGTACTTGTCTTAGTTGGTCCAGAGCGTGGTTCGTGTCGTTTATGTCTGCGTTAGCATCTGACAATTGTTGTCTTAATTCCTGGACTTTGTCTCTCTGACGAATCTCGTTCTCGTAGAACTTTTCTTTCGCTCTTGCAAGACTTTCCAATGCTTTGTTGTGTCTCTTTATCTCTGTCTCGTAGCCGGTGTGGTTTAGCTTGCTGAATATAAATCCAGCTCCTGCGAATGCTATAGCGTTGAATAAACCACCTGCTATCACACTAGCCATTATGTATTACGTTAGATTATTTTGAGAACGGGTCAATAGGTAAGTATTTCTTGCTCTGCGCCCACTTAACGAGTAGCGTTGAAACGCCTACAGCAGTCGCTAACTTGAGGGTGCCCTTCACTGATTCAGGAGTGCCTAACGGTTCTTTTAGTACTTTCTTTGATGCCATGGATACGGCTACGGCTCCAGCAGTCACAAGGGCTGCGTCGTATAGCTCGTTCATCAGTTCTTTTCTGTCTATTGATGCCATATATTATACGACATGTTTTAATCGAAGCTGTCGAGTTTACGTGGTGGTTTTATAACGACGGTCTTAGGCTCTTCGGTCACTACTTGTTTGTCTTGACTAATTGTGTAGTACAGCGAACCAGCGGCTATTACCACTCCTATAGTGCCTATGACGTATCCGTAGTTAAAACTGTCGTCCTCACTTATGACTCTATCTCTCATCTTCCTCTCTTTGGCTGCTTTTGATATAGCAGCCAAGCGTTTGCCTGCCTCTACTCTCTTAGGGTCTTTAACCCTTGTTGTCGACGTTATAATAGGTACAGACTCGATGTCAGTCATCTATATTATACGTGGTGTCTTGTTACAGATGACCTCACAGTCATTTCACAGGTCGTCTCACAGATAGAGTATTCGATGAAAATATCTTTGATGATTAGACAGTGTGGTTTCACTCTTAAATCTCCTATTGCAGTACTCACACAGAACTCTGGAGTCTATCATATATGTCTCTATGAAATGTATTATCTCATGTTGGTTTGAGGATAGTAACGTGTTGTACCCTTGTGATCTTAGTCTCCTTAATACCCTCAACTGGTTATTCCTAATAACCCCATTACCTTTCGGTGTTTTGAACTCTATAGCAAAACCATTGTATCTCTTGTGTAGTTGTGGAACTATCAAGTCTGGTTGCCCACCACTGTAACCTTTCTTCCATCCATCTATTCTTTTAGTAGATGTGTCTTGGTACTCACCCAACCCTGGGATGACTATTGTTGGATGGTACTCTCTAATGTACTTCACAATGTCGTAGTGTAAATCTGTCTCATTCATGATTGACAGTTGGTTATGTTGCGTGTAAACACCTGTCTTTCTAATAGATGGTAGGACTTCTGAGAACACCCAGTTCTGAAACTTTCTTGCTGACTCGAGTTTCGATGAGAAGACTAGAGCGTAAACTCCTGGCTCCGATATTAATATCGTGTTTGGTTGTAAGTTTAAAGGGGGGCGTGACTCGCGCCCCCCTTCAAACACCTCTCGTTTGACCTTATATGTGTCGTCAACGTGTACGCTGATAGCCCACCTCGCGTTTTTATACCCTAACGCCTTAGCGACTTCTTTTCCATAGAACCAAATATTGTCTCCATCTTTAATAGTCGTGACAGACATGTCATTATTTCTAAATATTTTAGTGATACTCATCACCTATAATATACCACATGTTTTATTTTTACGTCAGAACAAACTCCTAACTGGTGATACTTATGAGCACCTACTCTTGGAACTTGTCGACTGACACATCACTAGTTCTTACGTGTAGACCTGTGTTTAAAGGGAGGTCGGAATCGGACCCCGCTTGTGTCTCGTATATTTTATTGTACCTTTTCACCATTCCATTAATTGGTGGGCATAAGTCAGTCACATTATCGTCCAACACTTTAACGTCTGAGAGGAACATTGACTCGTTGTAAGGAAGACCTCTAAGATACGATCTTAGTTGTGTCAATATCTTTTTGTAGCTAGTGTGCGCAAACTTGCAATGCTCCACTCTACTCGTCAGATTAGATTTAGCCAAGTAGCCTTGGATGATCACACCAGGACCACTAATACAAGCAATGATTAGAGGGTTAGCTGTTATCGATCCAGCTACAATCCCTACTGTCGTTAACCCTATGCTAGTCATGTTTAACGATAGTTTAACTTTCTTCAACCTTCTTCTGACATATCCTTTGATATGTGATTGAAAACAACAACTGACTTCTTCCTCATATATCTTAGCTCACATCATATTCCTTCATCATATCTCTACCAACTAATATTATGTCTCGGCTCGTCATGTAACCAGAGACAATCTTCACACCGTAGAACTCTATCAAAGACGGGTACTTATAGGGTGCGAGTGGTATTTTTGGTCGATACACTCCAAAGATCGTTACGTAAGGAGACCCTATCTCTTCATGATTAGCTGTGAAGTCTGAGTCTGTTGATCTTATGTTGTTCACCTTAACGTAGGAGTTACCCATCCGCCAATGTATTGATATCATGTGTCTCTTGGTGATGTCGACGTTATTTGGGATTGTACACGTATACTCCTTTGCTGGAGAGCCACCACCATATGATAATTTATCGTTCTCACCTCCTTTGTATCCTATGTATTTGTCCCACGATCCATCATCGTTTGAGATAATCGCCTCCCAATCTATCGTAGAAACCCTCGTGACTAACCTCACTACCATAAAAACGGATATGTCACAGTATTGCATACGTGGACAGTTAAAATGCACTCCAGCTTCAAACGGAATTGGAGTTAGCTCGGGGGATAGGAAGCTATGACCATTGTTAACACCAATAATAGGACCATACGTTGGGTCGTATTGTACTAACATGTTTGTTTTATCTCTAATGGTTTTCACTTTATTTGTTCCACTGTGGTATTCCACCATACTCACAGCATGGTTTGTGACGTTAAAATCAAATAGAACGTTATAGGACTGCGTTCTAAAGTATTGCGATAAGTATACAGACTCCAACACTTTTTTACTGACAGCATCCCAATCATCTTCTGGGTCTGCTATGTTTTTGAGTGCCCTGAACGCCATATCTATGTCTCCAGACATCCTCCCACCGCTAACGCTTAACTTAGGGTCACTGTCTAGATGTCTCTTCGCTCTTCTTAATATTTTGTCACTCTCGTAGTCTCTGTCCTCAAATCCATAACTTAGACTCATTATGCTATAACACATATATTTGCTCACTAAATAGCCAGACACAGCCGAGACCCCTAGGACTAGCCACAACTCTGTGTTGTCTGGTGTTACTTCTAGACGACGTTCTTGATGTGTCACCTTTGGTTTGTCAAGTGTCTCCAGATGCTCTCCACCTTCCTGGTGTGCCACGTTTGATGTCACCAGACGATTCGTCACCTTTGGTTTGTCAAGTGTCTCCAGATGCTCTCCACCTTCCTGGTGTGCCACGTTTGATGTCACCAGACGATTCGTCACCTTTGGTTTGTCAAGTGTCTCCAGGTGCTCTCCACCTTCTTGGTGTACTTTCTTAACCTCAGTCGTTTTCGCGTAGTTTAACCCACTGTTTACCCCAAACTTCATACTCTGTGTAGCAGTCTTCAATAGGTTGTTGTACCCAGCGATTTTGTTCTTTAGGATTACAACGTTACTTGGCATTAACCACGTAGACGGTGACAGCGCAAGGTTTTGGACAACGTTAGTGTCCCTAATCGACTTGTTCATGTTGAGAATCCACGTTGACACGTCGTAGTTTATAACACTATCCTCCACCAACTTTCGGAACTCTTGTTGAGTCTCTAGACTGCCTGCAGAATCACCAACGACTGACACACGTGTTCTCGCTTGTGCACCAAGTGTGGAGTAAACAAAGGCTTCTATGGACTGATTTAGATATTGTCGCCCAATGTTGGTAAAACCATTCGACACCAGAGGAACGTATCGTTTGTAGTCGTTCTTAACGTCGTTAATCGTGAAGACTCTCTCCTCACCTGTTGTACCATCAGCAAGGACTTTACCCTGGTAGTAATGTTTTCTAGGAATCTTGTCTGTCTTACCATACAATTCTCCAGCGCCAAACTCTCTACTTATCGATCTCATACTCTCACCACCTTCCATCCTTCTGAGAAGTCTTCTAACAGTAAAGTACAGATGAAACCTCATTACACTCGTGATAACAGGGTGAACTTCTTGCGATGGTGACAAGTGTTGTAACGACACTCCACAACAGAAACTCGCACAATACGTTGCAAACACGACCCTATAGTAGCTCTCATTATCGTCCCACTTTGACTTTGTCTTTGACGTGGTGATTTGTAATATTGGTAGCTTTGAGAGAAAGTAGTTCTTTTGATTAACGAAGACTCTAAAGTTATTAACTGGGTAGTTCAACACGTTTTCCGTTGGATAACCATCCCAAAGTCCCCAGTGGTTCTTGCGACCTTTTGATAGTGGTTGGATAGTTCCACCAGATAGCCATATTTTTGGAAACTTGTCGTCGTGACCTTTTGGAGACTTGTTGTTGTGTAACCAAATCCACATACTCTTGTCGTTTTTGAAGGTATCACTAGTTATGTTAGTGCTTATGATGTCGTTGTTTCTAAAATATATGTCAACGCCATTAACCTCACCGTCTTGTGAGACAGTTGGATCGAACTCAAACTTGCTCAAAGTGATGTGAGGGTACTTTTTCACTAGATTCAGCTTAGCCACGCGTACGGCGTTAGCTATCTCTTTTTGGTCAACTATCATTGGTTTGTTTATCGTTAGATACTTAGTATACTCCGGGTTACTCTTAAACCTACTCGAGTCTATCGAAACGTCACCAATATTAGTTTTCGTCACGAAGAATATATGCATATGCATGTTGTCGTCATCGTCAAGAAAAAACCTATTCTTGTCGGCATAAGGATACTTTCTTTTGAACGCATGCATCATAACATACCGTACGTTATATGAGAGTGGTAGTATTGATTAGTGGTTCAACGAAAACTATAGACCTACCAGAGTCAACTATAGCAACTAACTCAGACTCTCACTTACTAGTGAAGAAGGCAACTATTTTTTGGGACTACGTTAACGTAACCACAGTCAACAGTAAGATAACTTATAACAGTAACAACCACGTTTTTAGTCCTGGGTACCACACCTTTAAAACGATTGCCGACGACTTGAAAGAGTTAGGAGACGTCAAGCTAGTGGCTAACAGATATGACTCGACGTGTACGATAACAACTGATCAACAAATAGAACTGTTTAAATTTGGACAACTTCTAGGGTTTGACGAAAACACTACAATAACCACCACAAAAACCAGTCCTAACGTTGTGAACGTTAACAGAGGACTGAAATACATACAAGTAACATCTAATATTGTGGACAGGTCTAATAACATAGTTAATGGTAGCAAAAGTGGTTGTATCGCAGTACTGCCAATAACTAGCACACAGACACTTAAGGGCTCTGTACAACATTTCTTTGGTGTTGGGTCGAAAATCCCAATAAACAAAGGAGTCATCAACCAACTAGAGTTCAAGATAACAGATCAGGACGATAACAGTATTAACGTTGGCGAGGTGTTGTTAGATTTACACATCACGTAGTGTATATGGAGCAAGAACTAAGAGATATTTACTACAACCCATCAACTGGTTACCAATCTGCCGAGAGGCTGTACCAAAAGGCACAAGAAGGCGGTATAAACGTTAGTAGGGTAAAGATAAAGGACTGGTTAAAATCTCAAGACACGTACACCAGGTACAAACCAGTTGCTAAGAAACACAAGTTTAGACAAACATTTGTTGACTTTCTGGGTGAGCAGATACAGATGGACTTGGTTGACATGGGCAAGTACAAGCATAAGAACAACGGGTACTACTGGATACTAACAGCCACTGAGATCCTTAGTAGGTATGCTTTCGCAATACCCGTCTATAGGAAAGACACGAAAAACATGACTAAGGCTGTCTCAAAGTTATTGGAGAAGGCTAAGGTTAGATTTGGCGAGTACCCAAAGCTGGCTCAGTTTGACGACGGTAAGGAATTCTATAACGTTGGTGTGAAGGATCTATTGGATAAACACAATGTGAAGTACTTCAGCACGAACTCTGATAAAAAGGCAGCAGTCGTGGAACGGTTTAACAGAACACTCAAGACGTCTATGTGGAAGTACTTCTACAGTAAAGGAACGTACAAGTGGATTGACATTCTAGACCAGCTTGTTGAGAATTACAACAATACCAAACATAGTACTATTCTAATGAAACCTAAAGACGTTAGTAAGAAAAACGAAAACGAAGTATGGACGACGTTGTTTGGGTACCATTTCGGTGACTACCCACTACCAAAGTTTAAAGTAGGTGATACTGTCAGGATATCAAAGTACAAGAGCATATTTGCGAAAGGGTATGAGGCTAACTTCACTGAGGAGCTATTCAAAGTGACAAAGGTCATACGTGGTGACCCTACCGTGTACGAGATAGAGGACCATGAAGGGGAACCTATCGTTGGTAAGTTCTACGAGGAAGAGTTGTCAGCTGTCGATAAAAAAGACGATGTATATAAAGTTGAGAAGATACTAAAGAGAAAGAAGGTGGGAGGTAAGAAAATGGTTTTAGTCAAGTGGCTTGGCTACGACAGTAAGCACAACTCATGGATACCAGAAAGCGACATTCAAAATATTGAGTAGTGTATAATGGCTGAAGGAGGGTTCGATGAAATCGAAATGAAACAGATTGATGAGTTTAAGAGGTATACGGACAAGGAGTTAGAAAAAGAGTTTGAGATGCTCGACGCTATTGATCCCACAGAATATGATACAACGTCAGAAAATACTGGTGTGCGTGGTAGAATCAGCAGGGTGAAACTCGAACAAGAGAGGAGAGTCATAGCACGCAGAGTACGAGACAGAATCAGACATGCGGAGACATCATTCACGGGCAGAAAAGATGGGAAAACAGTGTTAATCACTAGTAAAGGCAGCGATGTCACCACTGAGGCTCCAGCATTAGTGTTTGCTGAACAGGCGACATATGGTGACGTCCGCGACGAGAGCTTCAATTTAGCTTTCGAAGAGGCTAGCGAAATAGAAAGAAGACTGGGTGAGCTAAACGAACTCAACAAAGAGTTAGTATTAAATGGTGTAAAAAGAACCAATCTAATAGATAAAAAAATACGTAAATTGTACAAGAAAAGACTTAGTCATGACAATGTGTCAAGGAATATAGTCAATAGGTCATACGTGACACACTCAGGTTCTATTCTTTTCAAACCGGTAGGAGAAGATGGTAAATATTTGAAACCTAAACTAATACTAAAACCTGGAAAAAATGGTTTAGTTTACAGTACAGACAAAAATAGTAAGAGTGCGATTGAACAGTTTAAGCAGTTGGTCGGTCAAATCCCCGACACGACAACTAACGTTAGAACAGTAGACACCCCAACAACTGACGATAGAACAGAAGACATCACAGTTTCAAGTAACTTTCCAGTAATTGAAACAGAAATGGACTGGGATAGTGTATTTGGGTTAACAGAAGAAGAAAATCGTGAGTTAAGAGGTGTCCTAAACCCAAGTGATACAATCGACTCAAGCACTAGACCACAATTTCTAACAGCTCAAGCCGACTATTTTCAGGACGCTATTGACAAGACCGCAGACGATATGAATAGAGAGGAGTATAATTCCGTAAATAGGACAGAATTGTATGAGAGATTGACAGGTCTCGAGACAGCTAAGGGTCGAACCTTAAACCAATTGGAACGTGAGAATGTTAGGGAGCGACAAGAAGAGGACATAACTCGGTTACAAAAAATAAAGGAGTGGTTTAGAGAAAATTGGTTGGGTGCCTCAGCTTTAGGAATAACCATAGCCTCTTTTATCACCACGATTATAATATCCGCTAGAAGCGTAGTATTCAAAGGTGGTCAAGCACTTGGAAAACTAGGAAAAGCTATAACTAACCTAGCCACAAAGGCTGGTCCTCTACTGGCTGGACTTCTAAACGTGGTGGCAACTGCGTTAAAGTGGGGAGCTGCAGGCATATCTTGGTTAGCGTCTAATTTATGGATCCTAGCGATAGCACTAGCTTGGTTCGTCTACGATCAGTACAAACAGAGGAAATAAAACATGTGTTATAATATATAGTATGAATACTAGTGAAAAAGAGTTGCTTCCTGGATATAGACGTCGTGAAATATCTGCTATCAAAGGCACAAGGACCCGTCACGTTGTGACACTGAACCCTAACAAAGCCAATCCAGAGGAGGAGTTATACATTGATATCCCAAAGACAAAGGGTAACACTTGCTTGGTACCCTCCAGTTTCCATCTCCTATTCGACTTCAAAAGTGCGAACGCGAAATCATGGTTTCTTAACAACCTCTCGAGACTACTCTCTGAAAAACTGGTTATAAAACTAGCAGGTGAGACTGTGTACGACAACTGTGGTGAGAGTGTTATCGGTACGTACAGAGATTTATGGAGACCTAAAACAGAGCGAACGGCTATGATCGAATACGGCCTAGCAAACGAGAACCTTCGAAAGTTAATCTCGAAGGACGACAGTGGCGCGGCCAGTGGAAACGTACAAAAAGTTAGCGATGGTCTGATGTTCTCTATTCACGGCACTAAACAAAAGATTCAACTTGACAAGATTCTAGAAGATCACGGTTTATACGCACCGTATAATATGAACAATAATCTCAGGTACATAATCACACTCCCCAAAGCAACTGATATTATGGTGGCTCAATCTGGATCAGCTGTAGCTGGATACACGTTGGAGAACCTCGAATTGGAGTACGAAACTATCGAGAGTCAAGAGATCGCTGATGAAGTATCATCTCTATACGCATCCGGTAGGTCTCTATCATACGAGCACGTCACGCTAATGAAGACTGTGGAGTGGGATAAAGGAATCACACTTATGAACGAAAACATTAACCTACCAAGAAAATCAATGAAAGCTATCGTTCTACTCTTCACAAATAAGACAAGAACTGACAGTGAGGAGTTCGTCTACCCAAACATAGAGTCAGTCAAACTTACTATTGAAGGCGTGCCAAACATGGTATACAGTCAAGGAATACCAAAATCAAGACTATGGGTAGAAGCGAAACGACTATTTGGACGAAAACTAGACTGTGACCAGCACATGACTGTCCAAAAGTTTTACAAAGACGGTTTCGCTTTGGTTGTTGACCTTAGATCTATCGAAGATAACGCGAAAGTAGCCACTGGAAAAAAGATCGTGAACACTCAGTCAGGAATACTGATGGAAATCATTAAAAAAGTCACAACAGCGAACGTCATGTGTAGAATGTTCATACTCTCCGACGGACTCGTAAACCTTATCAACAACGATCTACAATCAATCCAATACTAAAACATATAGTATTCTATATGAAAACACCTTTTAACATGCTAATTGTTGGTATGACAGCCTGTGGTAAAACGCACTACCTCTTGGATATGATAGAGAAAGACTACATGAATCACTTCGATTACATCATTCTTATATGTCCAACATTTGAATGGAATAAAACGTACATAGAGTGGAAATACTTGAGAGACCCAAACTTTATCGCTATTCAGTGTGAGCAAGACAAGGTCGACGAGTAGTATAGCAAGTAGGGCTGCGAGCCCAATCGACCTCAAACGTGAATATAAACACCAAAACATCACCAAATTTTGCCAAATCACGATTCGACAAATTTGACGATGTTTTGGTGTTTATATTCACGTTTGAGGTCGAATAAGCTCGCAGCCCTACTTGCTATACTACTACAGCGATCGTTAGTCAATCTAGACACCCTTCGCACGTTTTCTACTAAATTGATGTCAAACACACGCGAGACTAGCGAAACAATACCAAGTTTATACTAAATTTGACACCATTTCAGCCACATTTAAAAAATAGAGAGTGTCGTTTCAAAATTCTCACAAATTACATTTAGGAAAAAATAGAAAGTGTCATTTCAACATTTTCGCGTGTTAAAAAAATAAAATGTGGTGCGAGCCCACTCTCACATATTAAAAAATAGAAAGTGTCATTTCAACATTTTCACAAATTTGTCGAATCACATTTAAAAAATAGTCGTTTCAATATTTTCACAAATTTGTCAAACCGCATTTAAAAAATAATCGTTTCAACGTTTTCACAAATTTGTCAAATCACATTTAAAAATAGTCGTTTAAACATTTTTACAAATTTATGTATCGTAAAAGTGTCTCACGCGTGATAAAATTGCCCACCTGTTATGCAAATTAGATTATTGCCACCTGTTAATAATAGATTAGTCCGTTTGTTCACTATTTTCAGTGTTTGTTGCCTCTTTTCTAAAATGGTGATCGTACACATACTTCGACGTTGTGATTCCTCCCGACAGCAAGCCCAAGAAAGGCACGTACGGCGTCACAATCGCGACAATGCTCTCAACGTCTTTCTTTAATAGCGGGTCTTTTTGTAGTTCGTCGTTTAGTTCGTCAGGGTTCTCGATAGCGTTCAACCCATCTAGTAAGCTGGCGAATTTGTTGATTAGCAAGTCGGTGAGAAAAGCGTTTGCGATTTCACACGCGTGGAGAGAACAACCTTATGGGAGTCACGTCGCAGTGTTTAAGACAGTGTGTGTGTCTCTCACTTCAATGTTTTTGTGACCATACGCGTAGGAGTCAATACCATTTTCTAAAAGGTATCGTTTATCATCAAAACAGGATAGCGACACTTTATTAATTTCGTAACTACCGAGCTGATGTTTGACACTTCTAATGGTCTTCATTGTGTGTCGCAATTGTTTCTGCTCAAGTAACACACTTTTATAATCTTCGTGTCTGATCACTTTTTTAATTATATTCTTTCTAATACCCTTAGCGGTTTTCCCACCACCTCCATCCTCTTTCAAATAGCTGTACATTTTACTGCGCAACCCGACGAACTCAACAATTGGCGTTCCAGCGCACTCGTCCTTCATCTTCCCAATAACTTTCTTATTCTCTCTAAAAAAGAATGGGCTGTCTGCAGGGTAGTCGCTATTGTCGAACTTTTCGCACTCCATCATAAAGTCTGAATAAACGTCGTCAGTTTTGATTGAGTACAACAGACTGTCAGTGTCAGTGAAGTGTAATCTACAGGTGTCGCTAGAGTACTTTTTCATAATATAGTTATAGTGAAAATTGTACATCAGCGTTTTGCTCAAGTCTAGTATGCACATACCTACATACGCGGGTCGATTTAGTGTCAGCGTCTCTTTGACTTTGTGGACGGCGACTAAGTTCTCGCTAAATATCTTGCAAGACACAAACGTCGGCTTCGAGACAAGCTTTTTAAATTTCTCCGCAGTGGTCACTAATCTTACGTCCACACGCTTCCTCAAATTTTCCATCGTTTTTCCGAACACACTGTTGTTCATCAACTTGAAGAAGTCCTTCTCAAAAGCGTTCTTAGCCGCAGTTCTTTTGACTGTGTTAAAGTCGATGTACTTGCCTAGCCACTTGGACTGGTCAAACTGCAGGACCCTGTGAATCTTATTGATTTTTAATCCAAGATCCATGTACAACTGCAGATTTCCGTAGTGACACACATACTTTTTTTTGTCCATCAAATTAGTCACCAGCTTCTTTACACCACCAACACTCACGTTAAACTTATTTTTGATTTTCGTGCAGTACTCCGACAACATGTCAACGGTTATCTCCATCTTCTCGGGAGCCAACGGGTAATCGTTGTGTAGGTCATGCAAATGGGCTGGGTACTCCAAGTCGACTTCAAGCAGTAAGCCCTTTTTACTGTCGTTGTGATAGTCGCGTAGATTAACCTTTTCTATTTCTTTCTTAGTCAACCATTTAAAACCACCCGTGGGTAGACTTCGACTCATCGCCCATCCATACAAGTTGTTGGCGTCGAGGTACATCAAATACTTCGACTCTTGCTCTTTGTCATACCCTTCCATGTACTTATTATTCGCCACGCCATGTCTGTTGCATATGTAGCTCACACCACCACGCATACCCATTTCTACGAACTGGAACATGTCAATGTCAGACAATAATTCGAGTTCTACTCCAGTCATCTTTAACATGGCATCCCAAGCCAATCCAGGCGACGTGAAATAGTGACACGGGTCTAATTTGTACTCACGATGGCATGTCTTTCTAAAGTTCTCAAAAACGTCGGCAAGCAAGAGCACGTCACTTTTCAAATACAGGTCGTGATACTCACCCATACTTTCAACGTCGAAGTAGTCCCACACATCGCAAGCACGCTCATGCATTTCTTCCGTAATATGCTCGTCATTCAGAACGCTGTAGAAGTCCTTTTTAGAGGGTAGTTCGCATTCGTCGAATTTATCAAAGGAGTTCATATAATCGTAGGGATAGACTCCCTTTCCTGTCATGAGTGCCAACCCCTCGTCGTGAAACACTTCTGACGTGTATTTGAAAGCGTCCCCTGGTAGGTTCCTCACCAAGTTGTCTAGACCGCTACTCATGAACTGAAAGCTGTCCAAAAATACTAAGTTTTTTCCAAGCATGAACGCCATGTACTTCTCCATGTTGTTTGGTATCACATTTATGTCTTGACCAAACTTGCCAATCTCCTGCATGATGAAATGGCTATCGTAGCCGCGCAAGTTATGAAAGATCACAGGGATTTTGTCAGTCAACTTAAAGTTCACATTACACTGACTATGTGCAGACCCTCTGTACTTACCTGACACGTGACAGTGGTCTCTCACTCTAACGTCAGCGCTAGTGTACTCAACACTACAAATATGACAACTCTTAGCCTCATCAAAGTTCTTCTTATCGTCGTCAGTCAGTATCATTTCTTTGTTAAAGTGACTCTCAGATGTCTCTTTACAATATTCGACAATTTCTAACATCTCCCCAATGAACTTGTTAACTGCATTTTCACCGCGATACACTTTCACTGGCTTACTGTACTCGTTATCGTAGCAACAAACTAATTTATACCCATAACCGCAGTCAACGTGCCTCTGATAAGCGTTTGTGTAGCTACACTCGCTTGACAGCTTTGTTGTGTGCACCTTCTGTGTGATAGCCTCGAAGTCTGCGTACACCACAAATGGTACGTTTAGCTGTCTACTAAAATTCTCGTATTTCACTTTCGTACCTTTTTGTGGCATTTTAATAGCTTGCTTCCCATTGATGACCAAACATACTTCCACATGGCGTTCAAGCACGTCCTCTCGGGTAAAACACTGCAGGCAATATCTACAAAAGTGCTTTCTCGCCTTATACTTTGTCTGACGGTACATGAATTTGTTAAAATCTCGAATGTACACATAATGCTTGTTGCCCACGTCATTAGTTATCAACAATAGGTCCATATGGTCAGGATACGTCTCCTTAGAAACGTACACAGGGAATGGCTGCAAATTTTCATACCCAAAAACATTGATGCTAATATCGTTTGCCTTTTCGATCTTGTTGTAGTCTTTGAGTGTGACTGGGAAGTCAATTCCGTCATAGTCCAGCTCACCGACATGCCTAGCGTACTTCGACGTTCTATCAGAGTGTTTTCCAACAGGAAACTTATGCGCAAGGTGGCACCATCTAAAGCACTCGTTGTCATCATCGTTATTTACGTTTATCAGACCCTTCATACTATTGCGCAACTCCTTTGGCAGCGCAATGTAGCTACTCCCATGCAAAGGTCTATAAATAGCGATATTGACGTAGTGTGCATCTATTTTGTCGATAGTCCATCCAGACCCCTCAGATAACCACCCGGCTATCCGCGTCAAGATCTGTTCCGACCCACGGTTGGCAACACCTTCGATGTCACGCTCGTTAATGACGACAAACGTTTCACTGTTAAAGTAGGCAGTTTTGTACGTGGTCTTATCGAGTTCTAAAGCCTTCTCAAAAGTGACCTTAACTGTCTCTACCACTTTCATTCCGTTGGTCTCACCTAGTTCACGTCTCAAAAGGTTAGTGACAGCACTTCTACTACCATTTACCTGATTGATGTCTCTGTCGTCAATTACCTCGACTCCATAAGACCTTGTGAACCCTCTCAGTGCTCGATCCAACAAATGTGTTGACGGTGTGAGGTCTTGGGCTACAGGTTGTGTTTCTCGATCTCTAAAGAAGCCGTGAACGTTGGTCGCTTCATCTGTTAGTGAATTGACAACGGCTGCACTCGTCTTATGCGCCCGTCTTTTTGTCAGTGGGTTTTTCGCAGTCCGACTCATTGGCTTCTATATACACTACACTTGTTTTTTTCCTAAACCACTCGTCGTAATAATTGTCGCCACTTTCGCGCCATCCTAGCTTTGGGTACACCACCCCAAACAAATTATCGTCGAACAAGTCTTTCACCTTCCCGTCTTTGAGGTCTGACACCTTCTTGAGTGTCTCGACTCGTCTTCTATGACACAACCTAATAATGTAGTATCCATATCTGCTGACATTTCTACCCTTGATCAAATTGCATGAGTGCAGCACATTGACAACTTTCAAGAAGTCCTCTTTTATTAACTCAAGGTGCTCGTACTTCACAACGTTCCGTAGTCTTCTCCCCATCCACCAAGACCGTTTGTGGACGCTTTTTAGTCGTGTGAGTCTCATGTCGCTGTAGCTCTGAATGTAGCCCCATTCGATGTCGCCACACTTTGGACACGCGTACCCACCACAGTCAGTCAGATGTTTCACAACGTCACAATCCGAGCAGTGGTAAACTCTGAAGGTGTCTCCACACTTAATTTGCGTCTCACTCACGATCTCGTCAATTGTCAAGCCATAACTCATCTGCCTCATAAGTTTGTCCATCACGCTTATACTACTCCAACATTTTTTATCGAGTTAGCACCCATACCGCTATTCCGCTACCCAAACCTAACGCGCTAACAAACAATAATTGATATTCCTTCATTTCCGCACTCGGTTGGTAGTAATCCGCAATCTTCGGGAGGTCAGTGAACACTCGTCCGCTGTACTGTATGGTCATTACGCTTCCAAGTTCTTCCAACGCGTGGTTTGTGTCGTTGATGTCAGCGTTAGCATCAGAGAGCCGTTGTCGTAAACGCTGGATCTTATCTTTCTTAGCGACTTCATTCTCATACCACACTTCTTTCGCACTGGCTAGCTGTTCCAACGCATGGTTATGTCTTTTCATCTCAGCTTCATAGCCTGAGTGATTAAACTTCGAAAACATAAAGCCAGCGCCTGCAAAAGCCACTGCATTAAATATCCCTCCGGCCACGACACTCACCATTAACTTACGTTGATTTGAACGGATCTGTCGGTATCCACTTTTTCGATTGCACCCATTTTACTAACAACGTTCCTGCACCAACAGCTGCAGCAAGTTTCACTGTGCCTTTCACTGTCTCTGGTGTTCCCAATGGTTCCCCCAAAGCCTTTTTAGAAATCATACTCACTGCCACAGCGCCAGTCGTAACAAGTAGCGCGTCATACAATTCGTTCATAAGTTCTTTTCGATCGATCGCAGCCATATACATTGTCGTGTGTTTTGTTCAAGAATCAAATGTGTCTAACGCTGGGCGACGAGTTTTGTGGTTCTCTGACACAGGTGCTGGTGTAGCGCTCACTTTTTCACTGCTAATTGTGTACCATAGCGAAGCACCAGCAATGATTACACCAAGTGTCCCAACAACATATCCATAACCCCACTCACCACCCTGTTCTTCGTTAACTATCATTTCACGCATTTTCTTTTCTTTCGCAGCTTTCGATATCTCAGCCAACTTTTTACCAGCAGCGACGCGCTTTGGGTCCTTCACCTTAACACTTTTCACATCAGCTGTGATCTTAGCGTCGACAGCCGTCTGTGAGTCTTCAACCATCTAATACACTATCACGTGTTATCTTACTCACAGTTGACCTCACAGGTGTCTCACAGTTGACCTCACAGGTATCTCACAGTTCCAGACCAAACGCACTAAAAAATTGGGGTTTTTTCTGAGAGTATAACATAATGACTCAAGTCCAAGACATCGCAGAAGAGATGACTCAAGACCAAGCCCGCCAAGAAGAGGAGATCGACGCAATGCGGAGAATGTCCTTTGTCAATGCGTCTACCCCACAAGGCGCCTCTGGACCCAACGTCTTAAAAGGGTACTCGCAAGTCTTCAAGTTGTGCGACCCTGATCGTAGAAACGAAGAGGTGTCGAGACAATTTAGTACTCAGATTCTCTACACAAAGTTCGCTCATGAGGCTTGGGTCGGGCTTGATGAAGTTAGAGCCAACAGGATGGTTAACGAACTAGCCAAGATGACCCCTGTGTGGTGTTACTCACCATTCAAACGTCTTACGTTAGCAAGTAGCCACTACTTGAGCAACCCTTGCGAGTCCGCCGCTACACTACTCGGTAACTACCTCGAAGTGTTCTTGGCGACCCTTCTATGGAAACCATGCTCAACCAAAGCCAAAGCGTGGCTAGAGCTCGCCGCAAACTGTGACGTCAACGTTTGTAGGGTGGGGTGTAATGAAATACTAGGTGCGGGCGATATTATGAGTCACATACTCTCAGACGCTCACCTGGATTTTGTGCACGGCGGCGCGTCGTACAATTGTTACCCATGTGGTGTGGTTACCAACAACCCAATGCATCGCTCAAGACACGAGAGCTCGAGGTCCCATCTTAAAAACTTAGAGCTTCAGCGGATATTTAACAACGAGCAACAGTTGCCGCAAGAGGGGAGAGCATTTCTCTGGAGGTATAGTAACCATGAAGAAAGTTGGTAAACTAGAGATCGTGATTGGTCCCATGTTTGCAGGAAAAACAACCGAGACTCTTCGCAGGTTAGTCACGTTAAGTAAATCAGGGCTCAAAGTCCTCTACATGAACAACGCAGGCGACACCAGGCGAACTGACCACGCGTTCTCCACACATCGTCAGACCATTGTTGTTGGGTCAGACAGTTTACCTGCGAAGTTAATCACCAACCTTCCAAGTTCTTCCGAGATAGCTGACTATGACGTCATCGGCATTGATGAAGGCCATTGGTACTCTGATCTACTCCCAGTTATTCACGAATACGTTAAAGCTGGCGTTCACGTCATTATTTGTGGTCTCATAACAACGGAGCACTTAAAAAAACTTGGTGAGCTTGACACGCTCTTCCCAATGGCAGACGACATCACATTTCTAAAAGCGTATTGCGCCGTTTGTCGTGACACTTACGGAACGACTGTCGAAGCGCCATTCAATTGGAGATACAACCCAGGACCATCGTTTGTTGGTGGTGCTGAGCAATATCGTGCAGTGTGCAGACGTCATCATCCTTCCACACAAAATTAAGGGTGTTCTCGAATACCCCACTTTTTTAAATTTGTACATTGGTCACATGAAGCGTCCAATGTCTCCCGTAGAAACATTTTTTCACACAGTGGTCAGAAGGTTTGTGAAATAAAGAGAGAAAGTTTCGCAAACGTTTTTACTGAGTTAAAAAAAACGTCTTTAAAAATGCTAGAGCAGTTGTCACTTCGAGCGTCGTCTCAACAACGAGAACGAGTGCTAACTCGACTTATTACTCGCTGTCTAAAAAGTCTCTTTACAATAGCGTCTCTCGTGGTTACTCAACGCTGATTTATTTTTAAATTTACGAAAACACTGAGAGCACTGAAACCCAACGTCAAAGAGATATTTTATTACCGTGGTAATAGCGTCGTCGTACGAATCGCACAAGAGTGTTAGATAACCAGCGGATTTATATCTGAGTAGCAGAGACTCCTGCTCTTTGGATGTCTTACCTGTGCCACCTGGGTTCTTGAACTCAATCACGAGTCCGCTGTGCTGTCGGTTTGCATTGGCAATAATCAAGTCAGGTGTTCCACGTTGGTAACCTTTTTTCCACGAATTTATTCTTTTACTCGAAGTGTCTTGATTTTCACCACAAGCGGCTATCAAAATAGCTTCTGGGTAATATTTCCTAAGAAAACCAACAACTTTCGTATGAAGGTCGAACTCGGTGATCATTACGAATTGATTGTGTTTGAGACCAACGCTAGCTAAACTTTTTCTAACGCTTGGTAAGACTTCTGAGTGCACCCACCTTCCGAAGTGTTTCGCACGCTCCATTTTACTCGAGAACACCAACGAGTAGACCCCAAGTTCATTGATAAACGAGGCTTGTTCCATCTTCATTTTGCAATCAGGTTCGACGTGGTCGTTTACTGCGTCTTTTGGTCTAGCATAGCCTAGAGCGCTCGCGACTTCTCCTGCTTTGAACCATATTTCACCGTTGTCCATGACTGTCGTGATTTGGTGACCATCGAATAATTGCACTGAGTTGGTTGCCATTACTATAGCCCCGCAAAAAAAACTACTCGACATAGGTGCCAGGTTTTTTATAGATCTGGTTTGTTGTGTACCAGTGCAGCAAATACGTTTTATTAGCCCTCAGTTTTCTACGTCGTCTGAAAAAGTTTCTAATGTTACGAACCAGTTTTCTAAGCCAACCCATTACATAACTTAGGTCACGTCTCCTACCACCCCTACAGTGTCTGATTCTGCGGGTATCATAATAGGTTCGCCGTAAGTCTTTTTAGACCTCATACCAATCTCAGCGTGGAGCTCGAGAGTAACGTCACCGCGACCAAATGATCCACCAGCTTTGAACATGTGATCAGTCGTCTTATTTATCTTATATATCTCACGAGGTCTCGAAATACACGCTCCCATTTACTTTACACCATATTCCTTCATCATTTCTCCACCCATGATTATAATGTCTCGGTTTGTCATGTAGCCACTCACGATTTTCACACCGTAGAACTCTATCAACGATGGGTACGCATAAGGTGCGAGTGGTATTCTTGGTCGATGTATTCCAAAAATCGTTCCATAGGGTGTGCCTATTTTTTTCATATTCGCTATGAAGTCTGAATCGGTTGACTTAACGTTGTTGACTCTGACGTGTGAATTGTCCATTTGCCAGTGTATCGATATCATATGCATTTTACTTATGTCAACACCACTCGGAATAGTGCATATGCTCTCCATTGCTGGGATGCTACCACCATATGCGAGTCCGTTGGTCACGCCAGTCTTGTACCCTATGAACTTATCCCACTGACCATCGTCGTTCGATATAATTGTCTCCCAATTTGATCCAGCGGTGCGAGTAGGTAACCTCACCACAACAAAAATGGAGAGATCACACCATTGCATACTGGGGCAATTAAAATGGAGACCTGACTCAAGTGGGATTGGTGTTAACACAGGTGATAGAAAACTTTGACTCACACCGCTGATGCCAACAATAGGGCCATAAGCTAGGTTGTTTTGCACTAATTTGCTTGTTTCACCAATGGCTTTCACTTTGTTTGAACCATTGGTGTGAAATTCCACATTTTTCAAGGCGTGTGTGCTAACGTTGAAGTCGAGCACAACGTTGTAGGACTGACTCTTGAGGAAACCTGATAGCAATTGCTCTAGAGTTCTTTTATTGGTAGCATCTGAGTCATCGACTGGGTCTGCCACGTTTTTTATCGCTGAGCCTTGCATGTCTATTATTCCAGACATCCTTCCGCCGGTCGCGCTTAATTTGGGATCTTCGTCCAGATGTCTTTTCGTTCTCTTCAGTATTTTATCATGAGGGTCATCAGACTCATACCCATAGTTTAGACTCATTACTACTTCAAGGTGTATTTGGTTAGCAGATAGCCAGATACCGCTGAGAACCCTAAGATTATCGCCAGCGTTGTCGTGTCTGACTCGCTTGTGGTGGTGACCACTGCTTTTCTCATGGGAAGTGGTGCCGCATTTTCTTGGTAAACTTTTTTAGCCACGAGATTAGTTGACGCCGTCACATTTTCTTGGTGAGCTTTTTTCTTCACGATTGTTGGCGCTACTAAGTTAGTCACCACATTTTCTTGGTGGACTTTTTTAGCCACAGTCGTCGGTGTTGTTGCATTCAAGCGAGTGTTCACTCCAAATTTCATGGACTCTGTGGCAATCTTTAATAAGTTGTTGTACCCAGCGATTTTATTCTTGAGTATCACTAGGTTACTTGGCATTAACCACGTACTTGGCGACACTGCAAGATTTTGGACAACGTTGGTGTCTCTAATCGATTTATTCATGTTGAGAATCCATGTCGACACGTCATAGTTGATAACGCTGTCAGAAAACAACTTTCGGAATTCTTGTTGGGTCTCTAGACTTCCTGCAGAACCACCAACGACTGACACACGTGTCCTCGCTTGCGCACCAAGTGTGGAGTACACAAAGGACTCTATGCTCTGATTTAGATATTGCAGTCCAATGTTGGTAAAGCCGTCTGAGAGTCGTGCGACGTATCGTCTGTAATCGTTATGGATGTCGTTGAGTGTGAAGACTCTGGTCTCACCAGTTGTGCCATCGCTCAGGACTTTATTCTGGTAGTAATGCCTTCTGGGGATCTTGGAAATCTTACCATACAATTCGGAAGCGTTGAATTCTCTACTTATTGATTTCATGGTCTCACCACCCTCCATTCTTCTGAGAAGTCTTCTAATGGTGAAGTACAAATGAAATCTCATCACACTTGTGACCACAGGGTGGACTTCTTGTGACACTGATAGATGTTGCAACGAAACACCACAACAGAAACTTGCACAATACGTCGCAAACACAATGCGGTAGTAAGATTCGCTGTCATCCCACTCTGATTTTGTCTTTGACGTGGTGACTCGCAAGACTGGCAGCTTTGACATGAAGTAACTATTTTGGTTAACGAAAACTTTAAAGTTATTCACTGGATAATTTAACACATTTTCCGTTGGGTAGCCATCCCAAAGCCCCCAGTGGTTCTTATGACCTTTTGGCAGTGGTTGGATAGTCCCACCACCTTGCCATATTATTGGGAACTTGCTATTGTGTAGCCACTTCCACATGTTTCTATCATTTTTGAAGGTTGTGCTGGTTATGTCTGTGCTAAGGATGTCATTGTTTCTGAAATACACATCGACACTCATGATCTTACCATCTTGCAAAATATTTGGATAGAACTCGAATTTGCTTAAAGTAGCGTGGGGGTACTTTTTGATGAGGTCTGCCTTTGCGTCGTGTGTAGCCTTCGATGTGTTAGCCATCGCGAGTTTGTAGTGCTTTCCATAGTACTCGCGAAGGGCTTTCTGCATATATAACATACCATATGTTATACAGAATGCGAAAGTTAACGGTATTCATTGAAGGCGCAGAAAAAGTTGTGTCCTTTGACAACGCGATAATGGTCACACACGACAACCCGTGCATTATGGTCAAGACAGCCACTGTGTTTTGGAACTACTATAACATACATAATAATATCGCCGTACTTATCCACGCGCTAAGTCACCCTTCGAGTGATCTTAAAAGCACGATAACGAGTGGGGGGTACGCTAGCTTCGACGCACTGGTCAAATTAATAAAAGAAGTGAATAAAAAAAATGGTGGGGAGGACATTGAGATAGAGAGATTGCCGCTCACAAGTAGATGCAGGATTAAGGCTAGCACTCCACTTAGACTTAAACTCATTGGGCCTCTACTTGGTTTCGCGTTGCACAGGGTGATTAAGGGTGACTCGAAGTGGCACGTCAGCCCAAACGAGGTCGACATGCTTAGAGGTCTGAAGTACATAGAAATCTTATGTGATATTGTTGAAACGGAGAGCAATGTAGGTATTGATGGGAAGCGAAGCAGTGTGATCACAACGTTGCCAATACCCACTAAACAGTCTTTGAATGGGTCAGTGCAACGTCACGTAGACATCGAGTCTAAGGTGAGAATTAAAAAAGGTGTTTACTCAAGTATGACATTTCGCGTCAAACCAAATAACGGCGATACTAAAATTGGTGCGGTGCTATTGGAACTGTATATTGTGTGAATTATATGGAGCTTGGTGTGGAAACAGAGCAGGGGTTGAGAGACATCTATTACAATCCTAAGACAGGGTACAGTGGTGTAGAGAGGTTGTATCAAAGTGCATTGGGAGACGGATTGAAAGTAACTAGAAAAACAGTGAAAGAATGGTTGACAGCGCAGGACACCTACACTAGGTACAAACCCATTGTGAGAAGACATAAATTTCGCGCGACTTTTGTTGGATTTCTTGGTGAAGAGCTCCAAATGGATCTAGTGGACATGAGTAAGTACTCAAAACAGAATGGCGGTTACTATTGGATATTGACAGGCATTGAAATATTGAGTAGATACGCTTTTGGAATTGCAGTTTATAGAAAAGACACTAAGAACATGACTAAGGTTGTTGGAAAATTGTTGGATGACTTTAAAGATCGGTTTGGGACCACACCTAAGTTAGCACAATTCGATGATGGACTTGAGTTCTACAACGTTGGTGTTAAAAGTTTGCTGAGAAAACATGGTGTTGAATATTTCAGCACTAAGAGTGATAAAAAGGCTGCTGTTGTCGAGCGTTTTAATAGAAGTCTCAAGAGCATTATGTGGAAGTATTTTTATACTCGTGGAACGTACAAATGGATTGACGTTCTTGACCAGTTTGTGAGCAACTACAATGGCAATGTGAATCGAAGCATTATGATGAAACCGAAGGATGTCAATAAGTCAAATGAGGGTGAAGTGTGGACCACTTTGTTTGGTCATCAATTTGCGGACAATCCATTACCGAAGTTTAGAGTTGGTGAATCGGTGAGAATTAGTAAATACAAGAGCGTGTTCACAAAAGGTTACGAAGCCAACTTCACTGAAGAGCTGTTTAAAGTGGTGAAGGTTACTCGTGGCGATCCGAATGTGTACGAAATTGAGGATATAAGCGGTGAACAGATTATTGGTAAATTTTATGAACAGGAATTATCGCTGGTTAATAGGAAACATGGTGATGATGCGTACAGAGTTGAAAAGGTGTTGAAAAGAAAGAAAGTTAGAGGAGAGAAGATGGCGCTGGTCAAATGGTTAGGTTATGAGAGCAAACATAATTCGTGGATACCGGAAAGCGATATTCAAAATGTAGGTTAGTGTAATATGGCCGAGGGCGGTTTCGACAACCTTGAGATGGGTAGCTCTAACGAATACAAAGATGTCGCCGACGACGAACTAGAGCGTAGTCTTGAAAAAGCCACTAAAGATAGCGAGCTAGCTTGGGACGACCCAAACGTCGCAGTCGGCGAGAGAGTTAGACTAACTAAAGTGAGGAGTGGGCTGGCTCGCGAACATGGTAGAAGGGAGCGTCAACGCGTGGAGGAGGCCTTTAGCAATATTGAGACGCGGATTAATGACAACGCAAAAGACTACGAAGACGTTGCGAGGAGTGCGTCATTGTTAGACACCACACGCGCGGAGTACGTCGACATACCTGGACTAACACCAATCGAGAATCGTGAGTTGAATAGCACACTCAATCCAAGCGAGAATATGCTGCGTGAGTCTAGAATAGGCGACGCTGGCACATTGCAAATAAAAGCAAACCATTTTCGAGACTTGATAGGCAAAGCGGGCGAGAGAATGGCAGAGCTTGGTAAAGAAGATCTCACAACTGTGGGGAGCGAAGAGCACGTTAATCTAGCCGAAAGAGTGATTGGACTCATACAGGCTAAAGACGTGCTTATTGAACAGCGGGAAATAGAAGAGGTTAGAGAGCGACAAGAGATCGACATTGACAAGTTTCAGAAGTTCAAGAAATGGGCTAGAGAAAATATGGTTGGGATGAGTGCTTTAGCGATTTCAGTAGCTGCGATTATAACAACTATTATTATCGCTGGGAGGTCCGCTGTTGCGAAAGGTGCTATGGTCACGAGGTCGTTCGCACAGGCTGTTAAGAATGCGATAACGAAGATGGGTCCATGGGCTGTTGGATTAGCTAACTTAGTTTACGACGCGCTGGTGGTAGGCGCAAGGGGTCTTGCCTGGTTAGCTCAAAATCTGTGGGTGTTTGCGGTGACATTCGCGTGGCTTGCGTACAATTATTTAAACTAAAAGCAAACGTGATTCGTGGACACTAGAAAGTGACGTTCAAAATGTGAGCTAATGTAATATGGCTGAAGGTGGGGAAGGTTTTGACGAGATCGAGATGAATAAATTTGATGAGTACGACGACGCGAGTGATGAGCAATTAGAAGAGGAGCTCGCCGACACTCGCGAGTGGCTCAAAGACAAAGACGTTGAGTACGGTGTGAGTGAGATGCCGAGAGACATTCGTGTTGACTATATCAAGAACCGCGACACTGTGAATAAGATAAGAAGTGTGCTAGATAGAAGGCAAGGTGGGCAAAAAGAGACGTCGTTTATCGACGCTGACGATGGTAAAACGGTGACAATAAGGGGGACCAACACAGAAGTCCCCGCAGTGGAGTTTGTTGAGCAGGAGTCGTATGGTGACGTCAATGACGAGAGTTTTAGTATAGCTTTTGAAGAGGAGAAAGAAATCGAGAGAAGACTTGGTGAACTAAAAGCGCACAACAAAGAGGTAATAAAAAACGAAGTAAAAAGAGTCAAGCTAATAAATAAGAAAATAGGTGAGTTGAGTGAAAAAGCGCTTGGCCACGACGTCGCGTCAAGGGAGATAGTTAACAGGTCGCGGGTCACGGACTCGGGGGCTATTCTTTTCAAACCAATAGGCACACATGGTAAGTATGGGGGACCCAGGCTAATTCTAAAACCTAAAGGAGACATTTTGATCTACAGCAAAGATAGCAATAGTAAAAGGGCTATTGATCAGTTCAGAGAGTTAGTTAAACAAATCCCCAATAGCGTAGAAACAACAGCTGTCACAACAGAAGTAGCCCCAGATGACTTCCCAGTAATTGAAACAAGAGTGGGCCACGCTGACATACCTGGGCTATCACAAAACGAAAACCGCGAGCTGAATGGCGCGCTTAACCCAAGCGATAGTGTGTTGCGTGAGTCAAGAGTAGGTAACACTGGTGCGTTGCAAGCGCAGGTAGACCACTTTCAAGAGACGATAGATGAGACGAGTGGGAGATTGGCAAAGCTTGATAAAAAAACTAACCAAACTGGTCTCACGCCTGACGAAGAGCGAGAGCACGTTGGTTTGGTTGAAAGAGAGTCAGGACTCAAGCAAGCCAGAGACAGAACTATCGAGCAGCGACAAATAGAAGAGGTTAGAGAGCAGCAGGAAGTCGACATTGACAGGTTTCAGAGATTTAAGGAATGGGCTAAAGAAAATATAGTTGGGTTGAGCGCTGTAGCGATTTCAATGGCTGGAATTATAACAACAATTATTATCGCTGGTAGATCCGCTGTTATGAGGGGTGCTATGGCTACGAGGTCATTTGCACAGGCTGTTAAGAACGCGATAATGAAGATGGGCCCATGGGCTGTTGGGTTGGCTAATTTAGTTTACAATGCGTTGACGTTGGGTGCGAAGGGTCTCGCATGGTTGGCTCAAAATCTGTGGGTACTCGCGGTGGTACTTGCGTGGTTTGCTTATGATTATTACAAGCTAAAACGGTAGCGATAAAACATATGTAAAGTATATGAACGTCACGTCAGCAGAGTTGAGCCCTGGTTTTAGACGAGCGACCATGGGTGTCATAAAAGGGGTGAGAACGCAACACGTAATCACGTTGAACCCTAGTAAGGTCAGTCCTGGCGAGGAACTTTACATTGATATACCGAAGCTTAAGGTTAGCAGCTGTTTGGTGCCTGGATCGTTGGGTCTAGTGTTCGACTTTAAGAATGCAAACGCCAAAAGCTGGTTCTTGAACAATGTGAGTAAGTTGTTGGTTGAAAAACTTGTTGTGAGACTAGCTGGGGAAACTGTGTATGACAACAATGGGGAAAATTACACTGGTGTCTATCGCGACCTTTGGGAAAGTGTTACTGCGCGAGACCAAATGATTGACTACGGTATTGGTGGTGAGAACTTGAGAAAGCTAATTTCTAAGGATGACAGTGGTGCGACGAGTGGGAACGTTGCTAAAGTTAGCGACGCGTTGATGTTTGGTGTGATTGGAACGAAACAGCGAATAAAACTTGGCAAGATCATGAATGACCATGGGTTGTACGCTCCTTTTAGCATGAACAACAACTTGCAGTATGTGATCACACTTCCGAAGGCCACAGACATCATGGTGGCGCAATCCGGTAGCGCTGTGGGTGGATACACTCTGGAGAACCTCGAGCTTGAGTACGAAACGATTGATAACCAGGAGCTCGCTGACGAAATAGCGTCGGGCTATGCGAGTGGTCGTAGTTTGTCATACGAACACGTTACATTGATGAAAACCACTGAATGGGACAAAGGTACGACCATTGTGAATGAAAACATTAATCTACCGAGAAAAAGCATGAAGGCAATTGTGTTGCTATTCACAAATAAGGTGCGAACAGACAGTGAGGAGTTTCTTTACCCAAATATTGAGAATATTAGAGTCACAATTGAAGGTGTGCCAAATAGTGTGTACTCACAAGGCATTCCGAAGTCGAAGTTCTATGCAGAAGCGAAACGATTGTTTGGGTTGGGTGAAGAACGCGCTCAGTTCATGACCATACAGAAGTTCTATAAAGATGGCTTTGCGTTGGTCATTGACTTGAGGAGCGTTCAAGATAATCGCAATGTCGCCACTGGCAAGAACATTGTAAACACACAATCCGGTGTGCTTCTTGAGATCACTAAGAAAGCGACGACTGCGAATGTCATGTGCAGGGTGTTTGTGATGAGTGACGGGTTGGTCAACTTCATGAACAATGGGTTGCAATCAATCCAGTATTAAATCAAACGTGAGTTAATGGAGACTCCGTTTAATATGTTAATTGTTGGTATGACAGCTTGTGGTAAGACGCATTATTTGCTGGAGACATTGGAATCTGAGTACTTTAGTAAATTTGACTACATTGTGTTGATTTGTCCTACTTTTGAGTGGAACAAAGCGTACCAAGATTGGAAATATGTGCGCGACCCCGACGTGTTAGCGATAGACTGCGTGCAAGACAGTGTCGACGCTGTTCTCAAGTGTGTAACAAATGTTTTTAAAGGCACTAACACTCTGATCGTGTTGGATGACTGTGCAAGCTCTCAAGATGTTAAGAATAGGACTAGTCAGTTGGTCAACTTGGCTTTTAGTGCGCGACATTTTATGTTGAGCGTTATTGTCATCACACAACAACTGACGTCGATCGCAAAACCGTACAGAGAAAATATTAGTAAGCTCGTTTGCTTCTACTGCCCAAGTAGGAGTGATATGAAGGTCG
This sequence comes from Chrysogorgia sp. JL179-B06, assembly GCA_035772405.1. NCBI lineage: Eukaryota > Metazoa > Cnidaria > Anthozoa > Scleralcyonacea > Chrysogorgiidae > Chrysogorgia > Chrysogorgia sp. JL179-B06. The sequence continues at coordinate 374,065 of JAYKKM010000362.1, read as the reverse complement.
TTATCGACGATTACCTTGGAAACATTAGCAGAGAAAAATCGTCGGCGATTGTGACCACACTAAAAAATAACAAGTACGCTAGACTCGAAATCTCACTGCGCTATCCGTACAGTCACGAAGTTGTTATTCCGCAATAAAATATGGGCATAAGTAATAGCGTGATGGTAAAACGCAAAAGTGAGGAAAATCCTACGATTGAGGAATTAGTCGAGGACACTGAAGCCGCTAGTACTTCGACTGTGGAAGACAACATTGACGTTAGGAGATCCGAACTTATTAGACTGTCTGGTGATGGTGTGGTGAGCCAATCTGAAGCGTATATTAAAAAAGCGTCCGCAAAGGTCATCGACAAGATATGGCACCAATATGAGTTGAAGAGAATGGAAATCGCAAACGCTTTTCTCACCGATTTGCTAATCAGTAAATTCGCTAGCCTACTGGATGGGTTGAACGCTATTGAGAACCCTGACGAACTAAACGACGAGTTGCAAAAAGACCCGCTATTAAAGAAAGACGTTGAGAGCATTGTCGCGATTGTGACGCCGTACGTGCCTTTCTTGGGCTTGCTGTCGGGAGGAATCACAACGTCGAAGTATGTGTACGATCACCATTTTAGAAAAGAGGCAACAAACACTGAAAATAGTGAACAAACGGACTAATCTATTATTAACAGGTGGCAATAATCTAATTTGCATAACAGGTGGCAATTTTATCACGCGTGAGACACTTTTACGATACATAAATTTGTAAAAATGTTTAAACGACTATTTTTAAATGTGATTTGACAAATTTGTGAAAACGTTGAAACGATTATTTTTTAAATGCGGTTTGACAAATTTGTGAAAATATTGAAACGACTATTTTTTAAATGTGATTCGACAAATTTGTGAAAATGTTGAAATGACACTTTCTATTTTTTAATATGTGAGAGTGGGCTCGCACCACATTTTATTTTTTTAACACGCGAAAATGTTGAAATGACACTTTCTATTTTTTCCTAAATGTAATTTGTGAGAATTTTGAAACGACACTCTCTATTTTTTAAATGTGGCTGAAATGGTGTCAAATTTAGTATAAACTTGGTATTGTTTCGCTAGTCTCGCGTGTGTTTGACATCAATTTAGTAGAAAACGTGCGAAGGGTGTCTAGATTGACTAACGATCGCTGTAGTAGTATAGCAAGTAGGGCTGCGAGCTTATTCGACCTCAAACGTGAATATAAACACCAAAACATCGTCAAATTTGTCGAATCGTGATTTGGCAAAATTTGGTGATGTTTTGGTGTTTATATTCACGTTTGAGGTCGATTGGGCTCGCAGCCCTACTTGCTATACTACTTCGACGTATTCCTTAAATATGTGACTGGTATTTACAAAGGCACCAATTCATTGATAATACTAGACGATTGCGCTGGTGGGCAGGACGTCAAAAACAGAACAAGCGAACTAGTTAAACTAGCCTTTAGTGCTAGACACTACAACCTATCCACAATAGTCGTAACACAACAACTAACCTCAATTAGTAAACCATACCGTGAGAACATCTCAAAGTTAGTAACATTCTACAACCCTAACAGAAACGATATGAAAATTATCGTAGACGATTATCTCAACGGAGTTGATAAAGCGGAAATTGAGAAAATAATAAAACAGTTGAAAGACAACGAGTACGCAAGATTGGAGATACTTCTAAGACATCCGTACTCGTACGAACTAGTTATCCCGCAAAAACAAAACACACCGTATAATATAGGACATGCCAAAACGTAAGACAAAAAATCTCGAGACAATTGACGAACTCATTGAAGACATACAAGAAGCAGAACAGGAAGTGATTGACGAACCGCAAATCGACACGTCACAAGTTGACGACACTCCTCAAACTGACGTAGACAAGAAACGAGACGAACTAAGAAGACTCTCAGAGGACGGTGAGATAGACAAATCCATCGCTTATCTCAAAAAGGCTTCAGATAAAGTTATCAACAAGATCTACGGAGAATGGGAGGTAAAAAGAATGGAGAAAGCGAACGTGTTTCTCTGCGACCTTTTAATAAGCAAGTTCGCCCACGCGTTAGGAGGGTTCAACGCTATTGAATCACCTGAAAAGCTAGAAAAAGAGTTGATTACTGACCAGCTACTTAAAAGAGATGTAGAGAAGTTTATATCATACATATCCCCCTACCTCCCTTGTTTAGGGTTGTTATCAGGTGGACTGACAACTAGTAAACACGTATTTAGCCACATGGCTAGAGGGGAAGTCCCCGAGAGGGAACCCCCGAACGAAGGAGACAGTACTATCTAATTACAATAATTTACAAAACGACCTAAAGACATGAGTATATACTAACTCAATGAGTACTGTAGTCATGAAGAGTAGTGTAGAACGTCAGGAATCAGTGGAGGAAAAGATAGTGAGACTAAACGAAGACCTCCAATTTATCTACCAGGTAAGAGAGATGAAACGACAACTATTCGCTAATAGTAGTCTAGAGCGGAAGAAACTAGACGAGAGGTTTAAACGTACTGTACTCGGGAAAAGGATGACCAGTCGTAAAAGAGAGTTGCGGCTTCTACGCACTAATACTTGAAAAAATATTTTGGGAAACGTGTGTGATGATTTTTAAGTCTAACTCACTTCGTCTCGTTTTAGTAGTCTCGAAAGTGGGGACAATGGCGATATACCACACGATTTGGAGTCCGTGAGACGTGTTTCCACACGTCCAAAACACGCGATACACCACTGTTAGTAGTCTCAAGAGTGGAGACAACAGCGATAAACCACGTGGTTTGGAGTCTGTGAGACTACAAAAAAGTGACTATACTTCTAGACTACTAATAATAACACGTATTGATGTGGTGCTGCTGTAAACGAAGATACCGCTCGTAACAACACCATACCAAGCGATATACCACGTGGTTTGGAGTCCGTGAGACGCGTTTCTACGCTTCCAAACCTGTGACACGTCACTGTTAGTAGTCTCGAAAGTGGGGTTAACGGCGAACTTTTTCACATTTTGATTGCGAAGCATGAAAAAATGGTAAAATGCGCCGGTAGCCCCACTTTCTATACTACTACCGGAATGTACAATGACTAGATCTAGAGAACGTTCGTACAATAGAAATGAACTTGTGTTACCACCTGGAGTACATAAAGTAATCTTTGAGAAAAGTTTTAGATACAGTGTAATAGAAATTTGGAATGATATTGACCCTATGATAAGAAACTGTGATAGTATTAACTCTTTCAAAAGTGGTTATCTAAAGGATTATTTTAGCAATCAGACACAAAACTAATATGGATTCTATCATATTTTATATTATTATTTTACATTATTTTTACTTTATTGAACTATATGAATTTAATTTAATTTATAACTGTGTAAATATCTTCTAAGTAGTCTAATTCAAGTTGTACTAATTCTGAGGGCCCTAGGGAAGATAAGCTTTTACTTACTAGTTGTTTTTACCCTCTTGAAATAAAGATTTAAAAATTAAAAAAAATTAAAATTAAAGCTGGCCCTACTTTATGGAACTCCCTCCCACAGCATTTTCGCTGTGCATCGAGTGTAGGCTGTTTTAAGAGCCGCCTTAAGACATACCTGTTTACATACCTTAAGACATACCTGATTTTTAACTTTTAGTCTCAACTTCCATTGTAATATTGGTTTTAGTAATTTATTTTAATATTGATAGTCTTGATATTGATTTATTTTAATATTGATGACTTATGTATGTTGTAAATAGTCAGCGCTTTAGAATATTTATAGTTTAAGCGCTATACAAATACTGGACGTGGTATTATTATTTATAGAGTGTTCGTTAATGACAATTCCACTGCATGTAATTTGAATAACCATCCAACCGTCGCCGCTAATTTTGCACATAATTGTATAGTTAGGATCGTATGATATGATCCATATGAATAAGACTATTTAGGAGTTTTATCGGAGCACGGAGTAAACTGTCGGAGTTTCACCAGAGTATGGAGTCGGTATGGAGCGTCACTGATATCTCAAGAAGAGATCATATACGTAAGTTTAGCGTATACTAGAGTTATCAATATTCTGTACTGCCTAGTGCCATTATGTATTATATATGATATATTATTTACTAAAGCCTAACCTATATACGCGCTCGATACTTGTCTGGTTTTCACCGAACGATGAGGTTCACCATTCAATAAAGATCTCGATATAAGAACGTTTCGAACTGTGTTGTCTTTGGTTGACGCTTCGTTCCCATCATTTTCGGAGACACAACAGTAAAAAGTCTATTTTCTCACGAGAGAAGGCTGTACTATTTTCAGCCGCACGAATTTCTTGAGCCTGTATTTAATTGTGGAGTTCTTTGAACCCAACCGCTCAACTTCGCTATACAGAGTATAGGAAGCGGTGTAGTTCGACATCTAGAGAAGCTGGGATAAATTTTGCAAAAGGAAGAGAATCTGTTACGGGCTGTTTATATGAGCAGCCGCCGGGCGGTTAGCCGGGCTGATCAGCTCAACAAAGTTCTTCTCACGGTTACTATATAGGTACCCAAAATGATATTTTAATGTAGAACTGCAGGCTTAGTTTGGCTGTAGGAAGAGCATAAAGTTAAATCAAATGATCGTTTTGGGTCGAGGAGAGAATTTCGTGACATAACTCAGCCCTGTTGGCCGAGCTAGCCCAGGCCGTAGCCTATCGGGCGCCAAATTATTATTGCTGCCTCCCCTCAGGGCATATGTACTTCTAGTACGTATTCCATATAAGGAAGTGACCGACGAGCAAATAGAAGGCATTGACGAGCAAATAGAAGGCATTAACGAACAAATACATGGCACTCGTACCAGCCCGCTGGATGTGGGATTATTAACACGTTACGATATGTTCGATTATCCGCTCTTTTTAAGAAAACTTTCGTTCGCTAGCAGGATAAGCTGTACGCATATTGTAAACAGATAATTTATCTTTGTTTTAATATATATTGTAGCTTTGGGAGTTTATTATTTCTCAAGAAAACGTTCGTCGAAGACAGCCGTGTTTTGTTTACAAGATGGTATCCGTATTAGGAAAATTATATTTTGGCATGTTCGATTATCCGCGTTTTTAAAGAGAACTAAGTTAGCTACCGGATAAAGCTGTACGTATGTTGTAAATAGATAATTTAACTTTCCTTTGATATATTCTATAGCTTTGGGGGTGGTTTATTTCTCAAGAAAACGTTTGTCAAAGGGTTAGGACCTTTGTTGTTTTGGGGTCGGTTACAATCCAATTAACAAGGAGGCTGGTACGAGGGTTGAACGTGTCCGCTATTTGCTCGTTAATTCACTCTATTTGCTCGTCAATGCCTTCTATTTGCGCTTCCTTATAAGGAATACGTACTAGATACCCCTATCCCTCAGGGAGGCTTGACACTTCTTGGGTTTCCTGTGCGTAACTCGTGCTCAGTCTCTTTGCCGAGCTATGTATAGCCGATGAATATTTCGATTTGTTCGAGGACGCACTTTCCGGGGGGGGGGCACTTACTAGGGAAACTAGGGAAAACTGCGCATGTTCTATTTTGCTTCTCTGCTTTCACGGTAAGAATAACCAGGAATAACCAGTTATCGAATAGTTGACACTAAAATCGACTACGCTGTTTTGTCTGTTTTGTCTGTTTTCGCTGTTTTTTCTGTCTAAATTGAAGGTTAACATCAATGTTTTTGATAACGGTGATCCCGCATTTCCTGTTCGTTAGTTTGATTTGATGATGACCGCTCGACCGCTAGATGAGTCAGCCGCAAATATTACAAACGTGAAGTTCGATTTGGCAAACGTGTCGCTTGAATGGAAAATTTATATTCGCGAGGCTTGCTCGTTTCAGTCAAGTAAATGTTGTTCGAATTAGATGTATGGCGTTCAAATGGTCACATTGAATTTTGACATTATAAACGCGCCATATGATTACCGTATATTATTTTAATATTACAAAGGCTGAGCTATATGATCGCCTTTATACGTGGTTTATATTCTACATATTCTATTTATTTGATCCTCCATGCTATAGAAAATTTCTAGCATCATTCTGCTGGCCTAATCCTGAACACTTCTACAGGCAACCTCGTACCCACTGCCCCTGTGTCAGTACCGAGATACAAAACTTGGTTATTTGAAACAACCAAATATATCAGGAAAAAACTAACACTGAAAACTATAAATAATAATTTGACACTTGGCGCCCCATAATAGCCACCAATTTAGAAGTGGTCCGGTTGGGCGTGCGAGAAACCTTTAGGGGGTTCGGGGGCATGCTCCCCCGAAAATATTTTTAATATCGAAAGCTCTGAAATGCTCTAAAGCTCTCTGCATTTTGAGGGAAGTTTTAACCAAGTTTTAATCATAATTTTATAGTCTATATTTCATTATTAATTCACACGACAATGGAAAGTGATTTTTAGTTATTCTTTAAATTTCCCTTAAAATCAAACGAAAAAATTATATTTTAACATGTAAACAGCTTTATATTTTAATCGCTTTATATTTTAATCTTTATATTTTGAAATATAACAATTAAAATATAATCTTAATATAACCTTAATAATTAATATCAACTCTTATACTATAACCCTATCAAAATTATAAAAACTATTAAACTATAATATTCAGGCAAAAACTAAAAAAAACATTTTTCACTGCTCCGCGCGAAAGTGGTCCGGTTAAAACCAACCGTACCGGTGGCTACGGCCCTGTAGCCCGGCTCATATAAACAGTCCCTTAGATCCATCGATGTTTGACGAGTGACGCAAATGATTTGAAACCTGCTGATTTTATTTCTAAGTTTTGCCAAATTTATCGTGTTAGAGATTACTTTGATGAAGATACTTTGATGAAGTGCCACTACGATGAAAATGCACCCCCGTTTTTTAAATTTTCTTTAGCATAGAATAGTATTTCAGGGTCGAAAGTGATCATCGATGTAAAAAAAAAACTAAAAAATGGTATTTTGAAGTAAGTATTTTGAGCTCTGAGATCACTACTATTTAGGCCAGAACGTGTTCCAAGTGAGCCCGCAATTTCAAATATTATGGTTTGTGACGTCCGATTCTCAATGCCACGCCTGAATTTCAGTCGAGGTTACTTGTTTTCATGTTTTCTTCGAGAAGTAGATGAAATGTCCAACCTTTCAGACGAAGAATTTGAAAATCCACCATGGATTTACTTGAAGAATTAGCCATGTGGAGTCTTCACGTTGAGAATCTGACGTCACTTTGTTACGCTGTTCAGGAACATGAACGATTAATGGCGGACATAACAACTCCAGATTCGGAGTAAGAAAAACAATACTTGCCATCGTCAAATCGCAAAACGGTTTCGACCAAGTAATATTTAGCAGCTCTGCTTTATAAATACGTAAACATATCGATAGGTAAAAATTTGATCGTAGTGGCACTTTAAAGAGCCTATGATCCCAAATACGATATCACTGATACAGATTCTACATGAAGTAGTAAATACAATGTAGCTGAATGCCAAAATGTTTTATGATTTGAACTTTGGGTTTATGATGTTTCTTTGTCCGAAATGCTAATGATGTGACGTCATTTACGGCTTCTGTCTTTCTTTTCTGCTTTCCGTGTGATAGACTGGTGAGGATTTGAGCGAAAAGTTGATAAAATCTCTACTATATAGCGTTCAAGTATACATCTACGTTTATTAGTTTTGGTAATAGTACGATTTCGAGTGCAATTTGGAAAAAAACACGCTCAAGTGAGTTTTTTTTTACCACGAGTCCGAACTCCGAAGGACGAGTGCTATTTGAGGTCTTTAAAAAACTCACGAGTACTCAACAATGAAGGAGTGGGTTAAATTAATAGACAGAACTACTCGATTGGTGAACACATTTAGATTTTAATTCAAATCTGTTCCGACTGAGACATCAATAGAGTTTACACCAACAATATAGTCGTGAGAATGTTAAAATATTAAAATTGTTAAAATAGTTAAAAAATAATCCTAACCGTAACCGTAACCTTTATTTGGTCAAAACGTGACCACGCCTTGATTGACGCCTATAGTATGTTTGCGTGTGAGGCATATTGCTTGCGAAGGCACTGGAAAGTTAATATTTAGTAGTGATTTACCATTAAATCAAATGATATGTTTAATGTGTAGAAGTAGCCTCCTCTGCAGGCAACTCTGTGGCTTTTCAGGCCAGATAGCTTCCAAGGATGTTTTGGCTGTTCCCTCTTCGTCGGCCAATCCCTTCACAAATCCCAACCATCCCTATACTTCGCTGCAATCCCCACCAAAACATTGCTCACGCATCCTTGGAAGCTATTTGACTCGGAAAAAACATTGCCCACATAACTAAGAAGCCACAGAGTTGCCTGTGGAGGAGGCCAGTGTAGAAGCTAGAATCGATACAGTCGGTAAGTCAATTTACACATTGTAGATCGTGTATTAGTTGTATTGTAAGATAATAAGGAGTTGAAATAATATTATATTAAAAAACCTCTTGTCAAGGAATACGAAGTGTCAAGTGTGAGCTTTCGTGTATCAACAAACCGAATTTAAAGACGGAACATCGTGGAATCCGTTACAGTTTTCTACTTTTTCGCAGTGATGAAGATAGTTGTGTTATGAGATTTTGATTAATGTGTTGAAATATATCAGACATAGTTTTCGTCTTCGTCAATAGCATCAATTGAACACGGAAGTGATGTGTAACTTGGTAATAATGAGCCGCCAAGAATGATAACATAGAAACGCTCGAAGAACACTTCACCGAAGAAGTAAGTAACTTAAAAGGAGCAGAAGTACGGACGAAATTCCCGAGCAAGAAAACGAACGAGGCAAGTTATCAAGTCATCCGACTCTTCAGGAGGCACTCGAGCCATATTGGCGTGTTGACAAAGCTTACAATAACACAGGAAGCCATTTCCGTTTCCGATGTAGAGACTGCACGTTAATCATTAATTAGGAGGCATCGTTCATTTTCGTATTAAAAGTTAGTCTTAAAGTGCCAATCCTGGGTTTGGGGATTGTAGATATTCGTAATCTTTGGTTCTACCAGGAAGAAATGTAATATATCTTGTCGTTCGTATATTATTTGATTTACTATTCACAGGAAATGACGTCAAGGCAGGGACACGCAAAGTCATTGCACACTAATTCGACAGTGAAATACAAAGAAAGTTTGGCTCTGAACTTTAAACACACCTGTTTAGACAAAATTTGCTCAATTCCCAAAGTTTCATTGTATTTCACTGCTGAATCAATGTGCAATGTTTTGCGTGTTCCCTGCTTCGTCATTTCCTGTGAATAGTAAATCTCTTTAGCAGGGGAAAAAGGCATGAAGATGAAATTTTCGAACGACAAGATATATTACATTTCTTCTTGCTAGAACCCAAAGATTACGAATATCTACAATCCCCAAACCCCGAATAGGCAGTTTAAGTAAACACGAAGACGTGTTAGTAAACACGAAGACGTGTTGGTCAAGTTATTACTGTACATTGGCGACGAAGATTGGATTTTTACGTTAGTTATGGCTTTGTATGTCACTGTGGGAGAATGTAAAGAATCATGGACCCAGTATGTGGAGCGGTTAGATCAATATTTCTTGGCCAACGAGATAACAGACAAGGATAAACAGAAAGCTATCCTTCTGAGCATCTGTGGCAGCAAGAAACCAGCAGATACTGATAAACATTATAACCCAAAAGCCATGCAAGCGAGATAGTGGAGCGATTTAAATTTCACAGTCGCCTGCGGAAGGAAGGGGAAAGCGTGGCGATCGACGTTTGACGCAGGCTTACGCAACCCTTCAGAACATTGCAACTTTGGAGAGTCATTGGAAGACATGCTTCGCGATCTCTCGTATGTGGGACAAATAACCATCATATTCAGAGGAGATTGTTGGCAGAAACCGAACTGAAATACCAGGAAGCCATCGAGTTAGCTTTGGCTATGGAAAGTGCCTCGAAAAATGTGGGTGATTTGCATGTGTCAAAGCAAATGCAAATTCAGGGATGCCAACATAGCAAATCGTCAAGGTTACGCATAAGAAGCGGACACACGGATCTCAAAAATAGGACTGGTTTGAGCTTTCTATTGTATCCGATGAGCTGAATTTGAAGCTTGCATAATGTAAATTGACGAGAGATCATTAGAAGCTCCGAGTTTGCAAGCAAATCAAACTGTGACGTTCGCGAAATAGGTTGTGTCTGGCCAATATAGTTTCTTTGTTGACATTAAATGCATAAAATCTTGAACCTAATTTGACGGCCATTACTAAGGGACCAAAGTCGCAGTAAATCTGTAGGTAGGCCATGAATCGTTTCACCCAGTAATTTAAAAAATGTCTTCTGATCCTCTTTATAGTAAAATTATTTTCATTTTGTCGTTGGTATGAGCACATAATCTAACAAAAAACCTCATAGGATCCTCAGTTGGTCCCTTAGTAATGGCGGACCTCCGGCTTTATTTTCTGAACAATAGTTGCTCGATCCAGTCTTCTTTCGAGATCAGTGAGCGGACATCAATGGGCAAGAAAAACCAAGACTGCTACCGTTGTGGAGGAAACCACGAACCTTCGGCTTGCAAATTTAAGGACGAAAACTCGAAAAGTGTTATAAATGCCAAAAGAAAGGCCACATCGCAAAGAGATGTTGAAGCCACAAGAAAGACCAAGACAGAAGACCAACCGGAAAAGGTGATCGGAAAATACAGAAGTCGTCGAATGACTTTCTGCATGCACCCGACGCAGAGGAAGAGGCCTATACAATGTATACTACATGACAGGTGACAAGAAAAAAGCGATTACAATCGACATTGACTTGTGTGGGAAACCACAAACAATGGAACTCGACATGCATCGGAGCTTCCAAAACAATACTGAATCAGAGTACATATTCGGAGCTTCTTGTAAAACTGGGGCCGCTGAGCACGCTCGGTCGGCCATTTTTTGAAGCACGAAATTCCCTTGGTGAACGCATCCGTAAATATCTTGTCAATCCTTGATATAAATTATCCATTTTGTTTTTTAATTGAAAGAAGATATACCTTAGAAAGTAATTATTTCTGCATTTTCACAAAACTCGACGTTTTCTTGACTTTCGTTTCGAATTATGTCAGCCTTGACTGACGCGAAGCGTGGAAGACCAAGTGACGAGGTTCAAAAAAAAATCAGGTTCCGAGTTGTGGATGAATAAGAAAGTCTCTATTGGTATTCTGATAAGACTTGGCGAATTTCCGAAGTATTTACCACGTCAAGTTGGCAACGAAGCACTTCAAAACACTTCGTTATCGTACGGACAGAAAAACACAAACGCGCAATGCACGACGGTTGACACTCACTCTCTATAAGCACGTACAACCTTAGAACAAATACCTGTAGCTGGTCAAGGGCCGAATTTATTTGGTCGAGGGTGGTTTAGAGTAATCAAAGTGGGCGATATATTGGAGGCCTACAGCAGGTGCTAGAGGAACACAAGGACGTTTTCAAGGAAGTATTGGGAACATTAAATGGCATGGAGGCAAAAATTGATTAGATGAAAAGGAAAGTCCAGGATACCTCGTCATGTCCCCCAATACACTAAAGAAAGGTGTCGAGGAGGAACTTGAGAGATTGCAAAAAGAAGCGATCGTCTCCCAAGGGGAAAAGAGTGTGCAGCGCCAATTGTACCAGTGGCGAAATCTAAGGAATACGGATTTGGCATTACCAAGGGTTAATACAACAAGGTTTGGTAAACATTCTATACGATATTACGGGCCATTTCTATGGAGTAAACTATCTTCTACAACAAGAAATTATACTACGTTTGCATCTTGAAGAACAATATAAGAAAACAGAATCTGACAGAACTTGTAGACAGGGCATGCCCACCAAGTTGTCTCATGTTGCATTATGCGATTACCACCTTTTTTATTATTTTATTTTATCTTATTTATTTATTTTTTATCTTTCTTCATTTTATTCTTTTGTGTATTGTACTGTATCAATTGTATATATTTATTAGTTGTATATATTTAGTTGTATATTATTGTATATATTTATTCCCTGATTAGTACACCACCTGTGGTGCGCCAGAAGTCAGACACATTAAGAACGTTGTTGATTGATTGATTGATTTATTGATTGGCACTAGGTACGCTGACGGCTCTTTAGGCTTCGCGCCCATTTCGGATCATACGCCGGATCATACGCCTCTGCAACCATGCATCTCCAGTTTTACCGTGACCCTGGCGGGGGGACTTCATACATGTCCAATACTACCGCATTCTACGAATGGACACGAATGGTTAACAAGTCGTAAAGTCATACGCCTTTACAGGTCGTCACGAATGGTTAGCATGTTGTTAAGACAGTCGTACGGCTTCACAGGTCGTCACGAATGGTAAATAAGTCCATAAATCAGATTAGTTACAGGTCGTAAACAAACGTGTTCGATTCGTAAATAAGGCATTACTATTAGGTTACTATCAATTTACCACCGCTGTTCCCAATGCCATCGTGATGCCACTGAGGCCTACAAATATCACTACGATCCGTACGGGTCGTTCGATTCATGACGATCCCTAAACGAGACTTCACGACTCGTAAGACACCATTCAAACCAATCAATAATGTGTGTGCAAATATAGAGTGTTCCTTTGTTTATTAAAAACCCCAATCAATGTATCGCTTGAAAGCGCTGAATGACCACAATTAACTTAATCAATATATGTGTGAAAATGTGCAGTGTTGCCTCGTTCTTTCAAAACCCCAATCTCTGTATCGCTTGAAATCGCTGTTAAATGTGATTATATCCATTCAATAATATATATATCATCACCACAATTAAGTTAAATGCGATTAAATCTACTCAGTATATATGTGTGCTCGTTTTTTAAAACCCCAATCTCTGTATCGCTTGAAACCGCTGAATGACAATTATAAGTTAAATGCGATTAAATCCACGCAATAATATGTATCACTGTATCGCTTGAAAGCGCTGAATGACCACAATGACGTTAATTAAATCGATTAAATCCACTCAACATATATGTGCAGTGTTGCATATATTCATAATTATCTTAATTATCTCAATTATCTTAGTTATTTTCTAGTATTATGTTATTGTTCCCAATTAGCTGTATTGAGATGAATTCATCACCATGTTCACTTACCTGAACATTGTAAAAAAGTTTTATTTTGACAGACCGGCTTATCGTACTTTGCGAAACGAAACGAAATGGTACTTTGCGAAACGGCAGTTTCCTGTGAGGCTTTTCCTGCGAGCCGGCTGTGTGAAAGCAGAATTTAATATGTCAAAGTATATATATATAACAAATTCTTTTCAGGAAATATTTCTACCAAAATTAAAATATATATTGCTGGTTTTTGGTCTGTTGGTTTATTGTGCGAGATTCTTTTTAGGTATTTTCCTAACTCTTTCCTCAAAAATAAAATGGGTCGTCCCAGCCAAAGCGTGGCTTGGTGTAAACACTTACTAATCACACAAAAAGGCATCTTTTAAATGCAAACCCCAATAGCGTAGCGTCTGGCTGCTATTAATAGCTCAAAATGCAGAGAAACAAACCAAATTTGACTCACAAATGATTGAAAATGAGCTATTTTCTTTTGTTATGGCCGCAATAATTATGGATAAAAGCGGACGAACATGGATACTGATGTCATTTTGACGGAGTGCTATTGCTATCGTAAATATCTGTCAGTTAAATATCTGTTTCCCACGCTTGGCACCGGACTGTTTAATATTTGCTTTGACATATTAAAATCTGCTTTCACACAGCCGGCTCGAAGGAAAAGCCTCACAGGATACCGCCGTTTCGCAAAGTACCATTTCGCAAAGTACCGTTTCGTTTCGCAAAGTACAACAAGCCTGACAGACCTTACTCTGCCAGCAACTGTACTGTACTTATTAGTATATGTAATCGTATGATAGCGAGTGCAATTAAGAATTTACACTACGAGTGAAATAGTGTAAATCATTAAAGCGCCCCTAACCTCAAAATTGTTTTAGTCTTATTTGGAAGAACTTTTAAAATGATAAAGTAACTTCTTTTGAAGATTTTCACTTCTTCGCTTTCTTTGTGAGATATATATCAGTTTGTTTGATATGCAAATATCTGGAATTTCGTCACACATGCATAATGAATTATCAGAGAATGTTATATATCTTTGCGTTCATGAAATAAAAATATGTGAATAGCACACGTGTGTGCGATCCTCCCACAATACCAAACTTCTTGATTTTAAAGGATTTCGTTCGAGAATGAAAGAGATATACACATTTCTCCAATAAGTCGTATGCATGTGTGACGAAATTCCAGACATTTGCATATCAAACAAACTGATATATCTCAAAAAGAAAGCAAAGAAACGAAAATTCTCAAAAGACGTTACTTTATCATTTTAAAAGTTCTTCCAAACAAGACAATAAAACATTTTGAGGTTATGGGCACTTTAATTGCACAAGCAAAATCATGATTACTTGTTTATTATATCCATGGCATAATTTGAATGTCAATATTATCAAAATGTTTTAGTTTTTCTGAATGTTTTACAAGCTGTACGACCACAACCAAATCTTTAGAATACTCTATCATAGAGACTAATTCATATTTTCATAAGAAAACTACTTGCAAGTTACTTATAGCAACCACAAACATTGACTTTATTTGATAAAAGTACAAGTACTAACTGTACGAATTTGAGAATGTGATTCGTACGCTTTGTATTCATTGACGCCTTAAAAACATCTTGTTTTATTACAGAACATTTTCTCAAAAACACTTTTTACAGCTTTTGTAATATTCAAAATCTAAAAACTAGAAGAGTTTTTAATGAATTTTGTTGAAATTCACTATTACCTGTTTTAAAATCCTATGATAGCTTTTACTAATTATGAAATATGTCTTGAGATAATTATGTTCTATTAAATTCAACAATTTGTACTGTTACCATGGCAACATCAACTGACCAATTAAAAATCTGGATCATTGGTTGGTTCACCACTCAACAATAAATGTTCGTACCAAGCATTTTAGCATTTTACTGTTCAACTATATTTTTATGTCGTGATTCAAGCCGGTATATCCATGGGACATGCAATTACTCCGAACACTATGATTTTGAAAGGTGCAAAGCCTGATCTTTCCAAAAATATATGGGTTTACTAGGTTTAAAGTGGAATTAGTCCTTAAAGTGCACCTGGCATCAAAATGTTTTATTGTCTTATTTGGAAGAACTTTTAAAATGATAAAGTAACTTCTTTTGAAGATTTTCGTTTATTCGCTTTCTTTTTGAGATATATAAGTTTGTTTGATATGCAAATGTCCGGCATTTACGTCACACATGCATAATGACTTATTGGACTATTGGAGAAATGTGTGTATCTCTTTCATTCTCGAACGAAATCCTTTAAAATCGAGAAGTTTGGTGTTGTGGGAGAAACACACACACGTGTTATTCACACTTTAGTGTTTTTATTTGATGAACGCAAAGATATATAACATTCTCTGATAAGTCATTATGTGACGTAAATTCTGGACATTTGCATATCAAACAAACTGATATATCTCAAAAAGAAAGCGAATAAACGAAAATCTTCAAAAGAAGTTACTTTATCATTTTAAAAGTTCTTTAAAATTTTAAATTTAGAATGCTCCATACTCCCAAAGTACATTTTCAGTCAGTTCAGGGTAAAGAGTCCCCCTAATTGCACTCCTCTCGACCAATCAAAATGCGGCAATTTTCTTATGTATATAATAAATGCAATTATTGATACCTCGTAGATCCAATGTGGTTTGATGGATGGTTGCTTGATGAAACCGAAGTCCATCTGACCATCCATAATGCAAGTGGATTTCCAATTTGTCTACTTTATGACAGCAGTACAACAAGTTCCAACCGTGGTCACAGAATTAAAGTATCCACCGTGAGTCTTGACAAGGTTCGACAAATTTCTTTTTAATTTCTTTTCTAGCCGTACCTTTTTACGATAGCTTACAGGACGTGACACTTTACCATTTGAGATGCGCTCACGCTTTGAGATGCGCTCACGCTAAGCCAACTCAAATGTTGTCCTACTACCACTAGCAGACAAATTTTGTTGTCGTTATTATCATTTGGTATTGTTGTTATTGTTGCTGTTGTAATCACTATTGCTGTTGTTATTTATGTTTATGCTGTTGTTGCTGCGATTGTTGTTATTGTGGTTGCTGCTGTCATCATCACTGTTTCTGTTGTTTATGTTTATGTTGTTGTTACTGCTATTGTTGTTGTTGCTGTTGTCATCATCGCTATTCCTGTTATTATTTGTATTTGTTTTTGTTTATGTTTATGTTTAGGTTGTTGTTATTGATGATGCTGTTGTCATCATCGCTATTTCTGTTGTTTATATTTCTGTTGTTTTTGTTTATGTTGTTGTTTATGTGTATGCTTAGGTTTAGGTTGTTGTTGTTGATGATGATGTTGTTGCTGTTGTTGCTGCTGTTGCTGTCATCATCGCTATTGCTGTTGTTGTTTATATTTATGTTGTTTTTGTTTATGTTTATGTGTTTACCTAACATAAACAACAACAACATAAGCATGTTGTCTATTGCTGTTGTTGTTTATATTTTTGTTGTTGTTTGTTCTTACGTATATTTTGATGGACTTTGATATTCCTATTAAGATGTCGTCGCCGCTATTGTTGTTGTTGTTGTCGTCGTCGTCGTCGTCGTTGTCGTTGTTGTCGTCGTCGTCGTCGTCGTCGAACATGTTGTGTATTCTTATCTGCTATTTTGCAGCTAATGTTTATACAATTCTGATAAGTCTACACTATACCGTTTCAAGTTCCAACTTGGTTCAATTTTGTTGTTGTTCACATAATAATTATTGCTTGTTTGCTGAACTAGTTTGCAAGCATCTTCTATTTTTATCCAATTGCTGAAAGTAGAAGCATCTTCTATTCATTTTTGTACACATCAGCTATCCGATTGCAATTCCGTCTGACAGGGCACAAACACACTTGATCTTCACACAAAATCCTATACAATATTTTTTCAGCAAAAATTGCGTTGCGAGATGACAACACACAAGGGAAGTCCGGTTGGCCAAGCCGATTTTCGGTGTTCTCTGATTTTCGGCGAGCTCTTGTGGTTCATAATAAAAGAAAGAAATGCACAAACAAAAATGGGAAAGTTTCATATTTACACCCGCATTTCTGGGAGTGCCACTGGCAGTAAGGCTATAGTTATAACTTTGTATTCTGCTCTGATGTTTTAGGATCACGGATGTTTTTCTGGTGAAAGTTTTTCTAATACTGTTATAAAGGTACACATGTATATTCACCTATATTCTATAATCGCCTAATTACCCGGGCTATACCTTTGGTAGCCGAGTCTAGGTTTCGGCTGCGTTTTTTCTGTTATTTCTTCTTCTATGGGTGCGCTATATTTGCCATTAGGCCTTGAGAAACTTCGAGGCATTACAGAGCTTTGGATACAGAGCTTTGGATACAGAGCTTTGGATACAGAGCTTTGGATACAGAGCTTTGGATACAGAGCTTTGGATACAGAGCTTTGGATACAGAGCTTTGGATACAGAGCTTTGGATACAGAGCTTTGGATACAGAGCTTTGGATACAGTGCTGAGTGACTTGCCTAGTTGATCAGTGATATTCGTATATATACGCTCATAATGGTCCGCGAGAAACTGAAAGTAAACGCAAGTACATTGAACTTTAAAACAATCCTATACGAAAATTGCTTTTAAACGTGTCAATGAATTGCACTGAAAAGTGTTACTCAAATTCTGTAAACATGCAAACTATTTCAAACATACTCCAAGATGAGGGAAACACAAAAAACGTTGGTAGAATGGACAACTTGTAAATCCAATGGACAACTTGTAAATCCAAAGGACAAGAAAATATGCCGTGTTGACATTTATACCTGAAGAGATATATAGTATATATAGCATATATAGTATATATAGATATATAGTATATATAGATATATAGTATATATAGTATATATAGGGGCTTCGGTGGTCTAGTGGTCAGTGCCACTGCCTCCCACCTCTGAGGTCAAGAGTTCGAATCCTGTGCTCGGACATTTGATCGCACGTGGAAAAAGTTGGTCAACACACTGCCGGAAGTCGTGGGTTTTCTCCGGGTTCTCCGGTTTCCTCCCACAAGGAAGTTGACAGGGCAGGTTAGGATAAATAGTTAGAATAATGATGAATAAAAACTGTAAAAATAAATAGCTAAGGTTAATTGATTGGGGTACTGGGTACTAGGTACTGAATGTAATAGAATAAATTGTCGATGTTGTAAAGCGCATTTGATCATATACACATGCTAATTTGCGCTATATAAATCGTAAACATTATTAGTAGCCCGAGTTAACGCCTTCCCGGCGTCTTGTTAGATTAGGTTAGTGATCTAAGTGTTATAAAAGTGTTGTGCTGCCAGGTTGGTGTACTGCCGAAATAGTGTAAGAGATGTAAAATTTCGAGAGAAAGCCCTTCGTCAGAGAGTGGAACGTAAAGTGCAGGAACATCAGTATATTGTTTTTCTTTAAATTTATTCATCTAAAAGAACGCGGCAAACAAATGCGTATAACTGGTGTAAAAATGAAGCGTAGTAGTAAAGTGACCTAGCGTTTCACTTTCTGACAAAGGGCCTTTTCTCTAAACTTTAGACCTCGTATTCACTATTTCGGCAGTGCATCAACCTTTTAGAGTTTTCAATTATATTACAGTAGATTAGATTAGGTTAGGTTAGGTTAGGTTAGGTTAGGTTAGGTTAGGTTAGGTTAGGTTAGGTTAGGTTAGGTTAGGTTAGGTTAGGTTAGGTTAGGTTAGGTTAGGTTAGGTTAGGTTAGGTTAGGTTAGGTTAGGTTATATATATTTAATATATTATAGTTAATATATTATAGTTAATATATTATAGTTAATAGATTATAGTTAATAGATTATGGTTAATAGATTATGGTTAATAGATTATGGTTAATAGATTATGGTTAATATATTATGGTTAATAGATTATAGTTAATGGATTATAGTTAATAGATTATGGTTAATAGATTATAGTTAATAAATTATAGTTAATAGATTATAGTTAATAGATTATAGTTAATAAATTATAGTTAATAAATTATAGTTAATAGATTACGGTTAATAAATTATAGTTAATAAATTATAGTTAATAAATTATAGTTAATAGATTATATTTAATAGATTATGGTTAATAGTTAATAGATTATAGTTAATAGATTATGGTTAATAGATTATAGTTAATAAATTATAGTTTTTAGATTATAGTTAATAGATTATGGTTAATAAATTATAGTTAATAGATTATAGTTAATAAATGATAGTTAATAGATTATAGTTAACAGATTATAGTTTATGGATTATGGATTATCAAATAGTTAATAGATTATAGTTAATAGATTATGGATTATAGTTAATAGATTATAAATTATAGTTAATAGATTATAGTTAGTAGATTATAGTTAATAGACTATAGTTAATAGATTATAGTTACTAGATTATAGATTGTAGATTATAGGTTATAGATTATAGATAATAGATTATAGCTAATAGATTATAGTTAATATATTATAGTTAATAGATTATAGTTAATAGATTATAGTTAGTAGATTATAGTTAATAGATTATAGTTAATAGATTATAGTTAATAGATTATAGTTAATAGATTATAGTTGTTAGATATAGATAATAGTTAATAGTTGGAGGTTCTTCGCACTTTGTTTCGGTTACTTTACTTTACTTTATTTACACTAATAATGTATTTGGAATATTTCTGTTAATAGGTTGTAGGAGAATATTTTTCTTCAGTTTGTGTCCAAGAAAAAATGGGGATACGCTATGAGCCTTCGAAACATTACTCATTTGTCACGCGACTTTTGGATGTTAAAAATGTGGTAAGTTGTTTATGTAATGGCCGTACGCTTTTTCCAATAAAAGAGAGCATCTTCATTGAAAACACCGAGCAATAAAATGTTATTTCTTTAAAGTTTTCAATAATCTTTTTAGATGATTGATGTTTGCACGGTAAACAAATGCCTACACTGTAAAAACAGATTGGTTGAAACAACCAGTTTGATAGGGTATCTCAGATTCATAACCAATTTGAATGGTTAAAATAACCAAATATTTTTATTAAAATTACCTCAGTTTGGTTGTTTCAACCAATAAAATGAAGCGAAACGTACAAGCGAAGTGGTAAAGTAAACAGCAGTATCTGAAGACGAAAAGAGCGTTATAATAAATGCCTTATTAACTTCGTTTGCTCGGGAGCGAGCCGAGGTTTGTGCAAAAACCGGAGGTCCGATATTTCACTGTACAGAACGAACAAGCGAGGTCAATATAAGCTGTTTGTTATATGGCCTCAATAACGAGAACCTTTCAACAATAGTCATGTGCATGGCTTCGCTAGCATGTATATATTATATTCACTTTCTTGTAGTTTTCAAAGATGTACAGATTTCATGTCACTTTGTAGTTTACTTTACGATGTTCGTACTTTGTTGTTCCTTTATAAAGTTTTCAGTTTCTTGCTTCATGACTGTTTAAATCCTCTGACTTTTTGTACCTCTGACTTGTTTGTAATGCCCTCGCAATTCCTGTTCATGTCATTACGGCAGAATTATCCTGCACGTTGTCTTTCAGTACAATAAGACCAATGGCACGATAATTTAGCCGTAAAAACCGACCAAACGAGGTTAATAAGGATTTTATTATACGGCTCTTTTACATTTTTCACATTTCCTCATTTTTCGCAATTTTTTAAAACTTTTCAGTAAATACAACTTGTAAATCCAAACGTTTAAATAAAACTTATAAATCCAAATGTTTAAATGAAACTTGTAAATCAAAATGTTTAAATGAAACTTATAAATCCAAATGTTTAAATAAAACTTATAAATCCAAATGTTTAAATAAAACTTGTAAATCCAAATGTTTAAATAAAACTTGTAATCCAAATGTTTAAATAAAACTAGTAAATACAAACGTTTAAATAAAACTAGTAAATACAAATGTTTAAATAAAACTTGTAAATACAAATGTTTAAATAAAACTTGTAAATACAAATGTTTAAATAAAACTTGTAAATACAAATGTTTAAATAAAACTTGTAAATACAAATGTTTAAATAAAACTTGTAAATACAAATGTTTAAATAAAACTTGTAAATACAAATGTTTAAATAAAACTTGTAATCCAAATGTTTAAATAAAACTTGTAATCCAAATGTTTAAATAAAACTTGTAAATACAAATGTTTAAATAAAACTTTTAAATACAAATGTTTAAATAAAACTTGTAATCCAAATGTTTAAATAAAACTTGTAAATACAAATGTTTAAATAAAACTTGTAAATACAAATGTTTAAATAAAACTTGTAAATACAAATGTTTAAATAAAACTTGTAAATACAAATGTTTAAATAAAACTTGTAATCCAAATGTTTAAATAAAACTTGTAATCCAAATGTTTAAATAAAACTTGTAAATACAAATGTTTAAATAAAACTTGTAAATACAAATGTTTAAATAAAACTTGTAAATACAAATGTTTAAATAAAACTTGTAAATACAAATGTTTAAATAAAACTTGTAATCCAAATGTTTAAATAAAACTTGTAATCCAAATGTTTAAATAAAACTTGTAAATACAAACGTTTAAATAAAACTTGTAAATACAAATGTTTAAATAAAACTTGTAAATACAAATGTTTAAATAAAACTTGTAAATACAAATGTTTAAATAAAACTTGTAATCCAAATGTTTAAATAAAACTTGTAATCCAAATGTTTAAATAAAACTTGTAAATACAAATGTTTAAATAAAACTTGTAAATACAAATGTTTAAATAAAACTTGTAATCCAAATGTTTAAATAAAACTTGTAAATACAAATGTTTAAATAAAACTTGTAAATACAAATGTTTAAATAAAACTTGTAATCCAAATGTTTAAATAAAACTTGTAAATACAAATGTTTAAATAAAACTAGTAAATACAAACGTTTAAATAAAACTAGTAAATACAAATGTTTAAATAAAACTTGTAAATACAAATGTTTAAATAAAACTTGTAAATCCAAATGTTTAAATAAAACTTGTAAATACAAATGTTTAAATAAAACTTGTAAATACAAATGTTTAAATAAAACTTGTAAATCCAAATGTTTAAATAAAACTTGTAAATACAAATGTTTAAATAAAACTTGTAAATACAAATGTTTAAATAAAACTTGTAAATACAAATGTTTAAATAAAACTTGTAAATACAAATGTTTAAATAAAACTTGTAAATACAAATGTTTAAATAAAACTTGTAAATACAAATGTTTAAATAAAACTTGTAAATACAAATGTTTAAATAAAACTAGTAAATACAAACGTTTAAATAAAACTAGTAAATCCAAATGTTTAAATAAAACTTGTAAATACAAATGTTTAAATAAAACTTTTAAATACAAATGTTTAAATAAAACTTGTAAATACAAATGTTTAAATAAAACTAGTAAATACAAACGTTTAAATAAAACTTGTAAATACAAATGTTTAAATAAAACTTGTAAATACAAATGTTTAAATAAAACTTGTAAATACAAATGTTTAAATAAAACTTGTAAATCCAAATGTTTAAATAAAACTTGTAAATACAAATGTTTAAATAAAACTTGTAAATCAAATGTTTAAATAAAACTTGTAAATACAAACATTTAAATAAAACTTGTAAATACAAATGTTTAAATAAAACTTATAAATCCAAATGTTTAAATAAAACTTGTAAATCAAAATGTTTAAATAAAACTTATAAATCCAAATGTTTAAATAAAACTTATAAATCCAAATGTTTAAATAAAACTTGTAAATCCAAATGTTTAAATAAAACTTGTAAATCCAAATGTTTAAATAAAACTTGTAAATCCAAATGTTTAAATAAAACTTGTAATCCAAACGTTTAAATAACACTTGTAAATACAAATGTTTAAATAAAACTTATAAATACAAATGTTTAAATAAAACTTGTAAATACAAATGTTTAAATAAAACTTGTAAATCCAAATGTTTAAATAATCCAAATGTTTAAATAAAACTGTAAATCCAAATGTTTAAATAAAACTAGTAAATACAAACGTTTAAATAAAACTAGTAAATACAAATGTTTAAATAAAACTTGTAAATACAAATGTTTAAATAAAACTTGTAAATCAAATGTTTAAATAAAACTTGTAAATACAAATGTTAAAATAAAACTTGTAAATACAAATGTTTAAATAAAACTTGTAAATTCAAATGTTTAAATAAAACTTGTAAATACAAATGTTTAAATAAAACTTGTAAATACAAATGTTTAAATAAAACTTGTAAATACAAATGTTTAAATAAAACTAGTAAATACAAATGTTTAAATAAAACTTGTAAATACAAATGTTTAAATAAAACTTGTAAATACAAATGTTTAAATAAAACTTGTAGATACAAATGTTTAAATAATCCAAATGTTTAAATAAAACTTGTAAATACAAATGTTTAAATAAAACTTGTAAATCCAAATGTTTAAATAATCCAAATGTTTAAATAAAACTTGTAATAAATGTTTAAATAAAACTAGTAAATACAAACGTTTAAATAAAACTAGTAAATACAAATGTTTAAATAAAACTTGTAAATACAAATGTTTAAATAAAACTTGTAAATCAAATGTTTAAATAAAACTTGTAAATACAAACATTTAAATAAAACTTGTAAATACAAATGTGTAAATAAAACTTATAAATCCAAATGTTTAAATAAAACTTGTAAATCAAAATGTTTAAATAAAACTTATAAATCCAAATGTTTAAATAAAACTTATAAATCCAAATGTTTAAATAAAACTTGTAAATCCAAATGTTTAAATAAAACTTGTAAATCCAAATGTTTAAATAAAACTTGTAAATCCAAATGTTTTAAATAAAACTTGTAATCCAAACGTTTAAATAACACTTGTAAATACAAATGTTTAAATAAAACTTATAAATACAAATGTTTAAATAAAACTTGTAAATACAAATGTTTAAATAAAACTTGTAAATACAAATGTTTAAATAATCCAAATGTTTAAATAAAACTAGTAAATCCAAATGTTTAAATAAAACTAGTAAATACAAACGTTTAAATAAAACTAGTAAATACAAATGTTTAAATAAAACTTGTAAATACAAATGTTTAAATAAAACTTGTAAATCAAATGTTTAAATAAAACTTGTAAATTCAAATGTTTAAATAAAACTTGTAAATACAAATGTTTAAATAAAACTTGTAAATACAAATGTTTAAATAAAACTTGTAAATACAAATGTTTAAATAAAACTTGTAAATACTAACGTTTTAAATTAAACTTGTAAATACAAATGTTTAAATAAAACTTGTAAATACAAATGTTTAAATAAAACTTGTAAATACAAATGTTTAAATAAAACTTGTAAATTCAAATGTTTAAATAAAACTTGTAAATACAAATGTTTAAATAAAACTTGTAAATACAAATGTTTAAATAAAACTTGTAAATACAAATGTTTAAATAAAACTTGTAAATCCAAATGTTTAAATAAATCTTGTAAATCCAAATGTTTAAATAAAACTTGTAAATACTAACGTTTAAATTAAACTTGTAAATACAAATGTTTAAATAAAACTTGTAATCCAAATCTTTAAATAAAACTTGTAAATACAAACGTTTAAATAAAACTTGTAAATCCAAACATTTAAATAAAACTTGTAAATCCAAACATTTAAATAACACTTGTAAATACAAATGTTTAAATAAAACTTGTAAATACAAATGTTTAAATAAAACTTGTAATACAAATGTTTAAATAACACTTGTAAATACAAACGTTTAAATTAAACTTGTAAATACAAATGTTTAAATAAAACTTGTAATACAAATGTTTAAATAAAACTTGTAAATACAAACGTTTAAATAAAACTTGTAAATCCAAACATTTAAATAAAACTTGTAAATCCAAACATTTAAATAACACTTGTAAATACAAATGTTTAAATAAAACTTGTAAATACAAATGTTTAAATAAAACTTGTAAATACAAATGTTTAAAAACTTATAAATCCAAATGTTTAAATAAAACTTGTAAATCCAAATGTTTAAATAAAACTTGTAATCCAAATGTTTAAATAAAACTTGTAATCCAAATGTTTAAATAAAACTAGTAAATACAAACGTTTAAATAAAACTTGTAAATCCAAACATTTAAATAAAACTTGTAAATCCAAACATTTAAATAACACTTGTAAATACAAATGTTTAAATAAAACTTGTAAATACAAATGTTTAAATAAAACTTGTAAATACAAATGTTTAAATAAAACTTGTAAATACAAATGTTTAAATAAAACTTGTAAACACAAATGTTCAAATAAAACTTGTAATCCAAATGTTTAAATAAAACTTGTAAACACATATGTTTAAATAAAACTTGTAAATCCAAATGTTTAGATAAAATTTGTAAATCCAAATGTTTAAATAAAACTTGTAAATCCAAATGTTTAAATAAAACTTGTAAATCCAAACGTTTAAAAACTTATAAATCCAAATGTTTAAATAAAACTTGTAAATACAAATGTTTAAATAAAACTTGTAATCCAAACGTTTAAATAAAATTTGTAAATACAAATGTTTAAATAAAACTTGTAAATACAAATGTTTAAATAAAACTTGTAAATACAAATGTTTAAATAAAACTTGTAAATCCAAATGTTTAAATAAAACTTGTAAATACAAATGTTTAAATAAAACTTGTAATCCAAATGTTTAAATAACACTTGTAAATCCAAACGTTTAAATAACACTTGTAAATCCAAATGTTTAAATAACACTTGTAAATACAAATGTTTAAATAAAACTTGTAATCCAAATGTTTAAATAAAACTTGTAATCCAAATGTTTAAATAAAACTTGTAAATCCAAATGTTTAAATAATCCAAATGTTTAAATAAAACTTGTAATCCAAATGTTTAAATCATCCAAATGTTTAAAGTGCCCATAACCTCCAAATGTTTTATTGTCTTGTTTGGAAGAACTTTTAAAATGATAAAGTAACTTCTTTTGAAGATTTTCGTTTCTTTGCTTTCCTTTTGAGATATATCAGTTTGTTTGATATGCAAATGTCTGGAATTTCGTCATACATGCATAATGACTTATTGGAGAAATGTGTGTATCTCTTTCATTCTCGAACGAAATCTTTTAAAATCAAGAAGTTTGGTGTTGTGGGAGAAACGCACACACGTGTTATTCACACTTTAATGTTTTTATTTCATGAACGCAAAGATATATAACATTCTCTGATAACTCATT
Organism: Chrysogorgia sp. JL179-B06; assembly: GCA_035772405.1. Classification (NCBI taxonomy): domain Eukaryota; kingdom Metazoa; phylum Cnidaria; class Anthozoa; order Scleralcyonacea; family Chrysogorgiidae; genus Chrysogorgia; species Chrysogorgia sp. JL179-B06. The sequence goes on along the minus strand of JAYKKM010000362.1, from coordinate 347,713 downwards.
ATGCATGTGTGACGAAATTCCAGATATTTGCATATCAAACAAACTGATATATCTCACAAAGAAAGCGAAGAAGTAAAAATCTTCAAAAGAAGTTACTTTATCATTTTAAAAGTTCTTCCAAACAGGACAATAAAACATTTTGAGGTTATGGGCACTTTAAATAAAACTTGTAAATCCAAATGTTTAAATAATCCAAATGTTTAAATAAAACTTGTAATCCAAATGTTTAAATAACACTTGTAAATCCAAACATTTAAATAAAACTTGTGATCCAAACATTTAAATAAAACTTGTAATCCAAACGTTTAAATAAAACTTGTAAATACAAATGTTTAAATAAAACTTGTAATCCAAATGTTTAAATAATCCAAATGTTTAAATAAAACTTGTAATCCAAATGTTTAAATAAAACTTGTAAATACAAATGTTTAAATAAAACTTGTAAATACAAATGTTTAAATAAAACTTGTAATCCAAATGTTTAAATAAAACTTGTAAATACAAATGTTTAAATAAAACTTGTAATCCAAATGTTTAAATCATCCAAATGTTTAAAGTGCCCATAACCTCCAAATGTTTTATTGTCTTGTTTGGAAGAACTTTTAAAATGATAAAGTAACTTCTTTTGAAGATTTTCGTTTCTTTGCTTTCCTTTTGAGATATATCAGTTTGTTTGATATGCAAATGTCTGGAATTTCGTCATACATGCATAATGACTTATTGGAGAAATGTGTGTATCTCTTTCATTCTCGAACGAAATCTTTTAAAATCAAGAAGTTTGGTGTTGTGGGAGAAACGCACACACGTGTTATTCACACTTTAATGTTTTTATTTCATGAACGCAAAGATATATAACATTCTCTGATAACTCATTATGCATGTGTGACGAAATTCCAGATATTTGCATATCAAACAAACTGATATATCTCACAAAGAAAGCGAAGAAGTAAAAATCTTCAAAAGAAGTTACTTTATCATTTTAAAAGTTCTTCCAAACAGGACAATAAAACATTTTGAGGTTATGGGCACTTTAAATAAAACTTGTAAATCCAAATGTTTAAATAATCCAAATGTTTAAATAAAACTTGTAATCCAAATGTTTAAATAACACTTGTAAATCCAAACATTTAAATAAAACTTGTAATCCAAACATTTAAATAAAACTTGTAATCCAAACGTTTAAATAAAACTTGTAAATACAAATGTTTAAATAAAACTTGTAATCCAAATGTTTAAATAATCCAAATGTTTAAATAAAACTTGTAATCCAAATGTTTAAATAAAACTTGTAAATACAAATGTTTAAATAAAACTTGTAAATACAAATGTTTAAATAAAACTTGTAATCCAAATGTTTAAATAAAACTTGTAAATACAAATGTTTAAATAAAACTTGTAATCCAAATGTTTAAATAAAACTTGTAAACCAAATGTTTAAATAAAACTAGTAAATACAAACGCTTAAATAAAACTTGTAAATCCAAACATTTAAATAAAACTTGTAAATCCAAACATTTAAATAACACTTGTAAATACAAATGTTTAAATAAAACTTGTAAATACAAATGTTTAAAGTGCCCATAACCTCAAAATGTTTTATTGTCTTATTTGGAAGAACTTTTAAAATGATAAAGTAACTTTTTTTGAAGATTTTCGTTTCTTTGCTTTCTTTTTGAGATATATCAGTTTGTTTGATATGCAAATGTCTGAAATGTTTAAATAAAACTTGTAAATTCCAAACGTTTAAATAAAACTTGTAAATTCCAAACGTTTAAATAGAACTTGTAAATCCAAACGTTTTCATTTAGATATTCAAAGTGGAAGTATTTATAGCAAGCAAACATGATGAATGGCAAACTTTAGGACAAGGTTTCATTCAGCCCATCAATCTCAAAGGAAGTTGTGGTGTCTTAGATGTTTGTATTTCTAACAACGAAGCTCCAGTGGGCTTTGTTCAAGGTTGGTGTACCAGTGATCTCTAAATAAAGAATGCTTCGAGCAACTACAGTGAGCTCTAAATGTATATATAACTAGAGGACTATGTGGGCGGCAAAAAGTGAAGCCAAACATGGCGGACATGGATGCCGACTTTGTACGTCATGCAGTTTCAGTCCCCTATGCGGTCTTGTACGTCAGTTCCAGTCCTTTTCACGACATTACAATTTAGGTTTTGTTTTGGTTCGGTTAATACGAAATCATTTACAAAAACGAAAAAAGTTCACGAACAAAGTGAAACCGACAAACTTTCAGTAACCGAGTACTTAAAAAGGATTTAGTAGTGTTCTGTGACCTGATATTAGTGATCAACCTCGTACCGCGAAAATGGCCCTGGGATCGGCTGGTCCATTCTATAATGCGATTGGCTTGTCATAAAACTCAATTTATTCAGCCGAGTATAATTTATTCACCTAAATCTGAATGCTGTCTTAAAATTTTACATCAACTTGGAAGTGATAGCTTTCGCTAAATTGAATATATGCTTCTTCATACCTTTCGTAAGAGATAACCATGGATGTATGGTGGATTATTAAGCTTGTTAGCTGCTTTTATGCCGACGAATGCTGACATGAACAACTCTGAAGAGCATTGAATATTTCTCAATTATTCAGGTCAACAAAGTAGACAATGGCAATGGAACAAAGACCACAAAAATTATCATATCTAAACACCCAGAAATTCTGGGTGTCATGTGACCAGCCGATCCCAGGGCCATTTTCGCCGACCTTCCGCTGTGGAGGCAAAATACCCTGGGTACGAGGTTGGATAGTGATATCAGTTGCCTGAAAATGGGGAAAACAGTAAAAAGAAATCGTTCGTTAACCTGTTTTTTCTCAAGAATGTTTTGAGGGCTTCTTTCGTCATTTTGTGTTAATTCTTCAATTTCTTTCAATAAAAATGTATATACCATTTTGACTCGGCTTGCCTTTGGTATTATAAATTTGAAATTATTGGTTCATTTCTACCTCTTCATAATAAGTTGTGTGTATGTTTTCAACATGAACATACACCGAATTCATAAAGATGGCGGCCAATTAATATTCTATTATGTGAACATAAATTAACCTTTCGAGCCTCGATCTTGTGTGAAATTCTTTTGAATTATAAGCACAAGGTCGAGGCTCGAAAGACTAATATGACGTCATTGAGTGCTTCTTTATCGGCAGTGGAGTTGTTTTGATGGCGATCATAGTGATAGCTGTTGTGAGTGCTCTTTGGAGGAAAATTAGTAGAAATAAACTAATTAGTTCCTCATGCAGGAAAGTAGAGGAGCTTCAGGCATAATACGAGATAGAAGCACTCAGTGACGTCATATTTGAGAAACAAATATGGCGTCGAAATTGGACAAACTCTCCAACTTCAACTAGCCATATCTTATTAACTAAACTGATAGGGATGCTGAAACTTTGGAAATAAACTAAAGTCAGTAAGATCTTTCTTATGAACTACACTTGTATTTTGTCTGGAATAATTAAACGTAATGGTTAAATAAACTTAAACTTGCTAATAATAGCGATTAATTTCTTTTTAAAAGTTGAGACACTTATTATATGTGTTGAAATTTTAAACTCTGTCGATAACATTTGTTTTGTAGTGGAGTATCTATTAATAAAACCACTTGTTGAAAAATCTCTTCATGACATGGGTGATTGGTGTGAGAGAAACTGGCAGAATCAACCCAGGACACTTGACATGGCTCATCGCGGTTGCGGAATGACGTTCTCAACTTCAAGGTAAGCAACTCAGTGTTCCGTTCGAGGGAAGTAAACTGACGATGTTATAGAAGTAGAAAGTACAGCTTGGTGTGATTAAACAGCTATAGATGTGATAGCGATTGAGGTACCAGGCGGGAATAACTCTTAGGCACAACATTTCAGTCGAACATTTTAATATAGCTAACGTTTCGTTGTATATCACAACATCATCATCAGAGCAAATATATATATATATATATATATATATAGGTAGGTAATATTTGGCATTTTACTCGATCAAACTACATGTTGAAAGGATTTATGGTGAAGGAAAATTTCGAGTGTTTGAATACATACATTTTAAGACCAAACCGGGACCAGTTGCGAAAAATGCAACTTTAAGGCCTTCCGGCTGGGAATTAAACTCTGCGATGCTAGTGCAGTGCTCTGACCACTGAGCTACGGAAGCCGTTGCCGAGAGCCCAGTCACGAGTTCTGTATATATGGTGGTGGTAATGCCGGGATAAGATTCTGGGTATATTATAGGTAATATTTGGCATTTCACTCGATCAAACTACATGTTGAAAGGATTTATGGTGAAGGAAAATTTCGAGTGTTGGAATACATACATTTTAAGACCAAACCGGGACCAGTTGCGAAAAATGCTACTTCAAGGCCTTCCGGCTGGAATTGAACCCGCGACCCTGCGATGCTAGTGCAGTGCTCTGACCACTGAGCTACGGAAGCCGTATTCAAATATAAAGTAAGTGTAAGTTTACATAAATGGTCAAATAGATGAACGGTCAACCAGATAAACGCTAAAAATTTAAATCTCAAAATTTGAAAATCACAGCAATTATTATATTACATAGAGTGAGTATATGTCAAGGTTACGGTATTAATAGAGGAAGAGAGATTAGAGTAATGAAGGTGGTATAGAGCTGATATTAGCATTAACTCTTTCCCGACAGGCTGAAAAACATCAAAAATTGAACCTAAAAAAAATTTGAATTGTTGTTCTATTGATATATCTTGAAATAACCATAACTGTTGCGAAAGCTATACATTTTCTGAAAGCCCAATAAACCGGCTTTTACTTGTGCTTTTAAATTTCCCGAAAAAAACACATGTTAATATCAATTAGCATTAATTATCATAAATCAGGTTGAAAAATTTACATTTTTCTAGAAAAGGCCATCTTGCACGCCCGCGTAGCATCTTGAAAACTCAAAATGCCACCAATCGCAGAGTTGTTTATGAAATCAAATCAAACTTGGCGTGTGCGTGGATTTCATGTTCCTGGCGCTTGTCGAATTTCAATTTTTAATCTTGCCTTACCGTGTGCCGTGTTTTTCGATTGACGACTTTGCGGGTCTTCAACGACCCGTTTTAACTGCGCCGGTCGGGAAAGAGTTAAGACTGGGTTTCAGTTTGGAATTCATTTTGGAAGACTTTCTCTGAGAAGTAATTCAAATTTAGATTTGTATTGTATTGTATTGTTTGTATTAATATGGCTATTGTTTCTATGTATACTATTTGTACCGAAATCTAATGCCACCACGGACTGTGAAAAGTGGCAAGTTGGCGTTCGGTTCAGTAAACCCTTGTGAATTGGAAGAGTAATGGATAAGGCCTAAGTGCTGTTCTTGAATAAACTGAGCATTCCACTCAACCTCCATTATTTTTATAATATCTTTAATAGTCGTAAGTAAAAAATCGAAGTGGGTAGATGGATCTGTAAAATAAATCGTTTTAAAAAATATTTGTTTCCTTTTTGGTCATGTAGTGATGGAATACAAGAGAATACAATAGAATCGTTTTTGACGGCGCACGAAAAGGTGAGCGACAATCAAATAATACCACGCTTTTCATAGAGATCATCAAAGAAACTAGAACGGGCATCTTATCTTAATTTCCGTGAACCCAGAGTAACCAATTGAATGCCGTTATCTTTGCTAAATTAGGGACCTTAAAGGGATACTCCAGCCAAAATACAAATGTAGTTCATGTGCAAGATCTTACTGACTTTAGTTTATTTCCAAAGTTTCAGCATTCCTATCAATTTAGTTAAGAAGATATGGCTAGTTGAAGTTGGAGAGTTTGTCCAACATTTCGCCTGGAGACAGGAATGGCTTCGACTCCTTATTCGTCAATACAACACAGCCGGGGGTTTTTAGGGTTAGAAAACTCGTTAGGCGGGAGGTTAGGGTTAGGACCTTTGTTGTTTTGGGGTTGTTTACAGTCCTCTCTCCACATTTCGAGCTAAAAAGCCTTTTTATTGACCAATTTGACCAATATGGAGTCGGAACCATTCCTGTCTCTAGCCACATGTGTTTTTCCAATTTCGGCGCCATATTTGTTTCTCAAATATGACGTCACTGAGTCATTATAATAATAATAATATTTAATATTCTCAATGCTTTACATGGTAGAGAGAATTCTAAAATAAATAAATTACAATCAAGCTAAACTATCTATAAAAGTTACTTGTTAATAAAATAATTTAAGTCTGCCTTAAAGACACATTTATTTAAATTAGCATTTAATTAGATTTAATATAGGTTATCACATGAGGGGTGAGGTGATATCAGTTTTATCGGTTGAGGGACGATATCATAATTGGTCACGAGTGAGCGCAGCGAACGAGGGACAATTATGATATCGTCCTGAAAGCGATAAAACTGATATCACCGAGTCACGAATATGATAACCTATTTATCACATACTTATAATTAGAATAATCAATCAACAATAAGTACTAAAAATAGACATATCTTTTCTCAGCGGGACATATCAATTTTCAGCGGGACATCGTTTTTCAGCGGGACATATCGTTTTTCAGCGGGACATATCGTTTTTATCTCCCGCTGTTATCACCCTGATAAAGGCACAAGTATGTGATAAATATAAATATATATATATATATATATATATATATATATATATATATATATATATATATATATATATATATATATATATATATATATATATATATATATATATATATATATATACGTGTAGGTTTTGGTCTACGAAATGCAAAGAGTGCTCAACAACATATACAATATATCATACAATATATATATATATATATATATATATATATATATATATATATATATATATATATATAGTGTAAAGTGGTAGGTCCAACTCCTTATAAGGAGGTAAATAGTCGTTTTGGGTGATCAGTTTGAATCGGACAACGAAAAACATAAATAGGTTTTTACGAAGTGTATTCACGTTTGCGTAATATATTAGTTACTTATGTTATGTATTTTGACTCGCTAATTCCAAATCTGTTTTCAGAATTGAAAACGGTTATATATTGATCGAGATGACGTTCAAAATAATATACGACGAAATGATCAGCTTATAGCCGACTAATTTCTTAGTACATAAACCGTTTTTACGAAGGGTATTCACGTTCTCGTAATATATAGTAGACACGCATGTTATGTATTTTGACTCGCTAATTCCAAATCTCTTTTCAGAGTTTAAATCGGTTAAATATTGCCCGAGATAACGTTCAAACATTTCTTCTACGAAACGGGCTTTTGGAAATTGTGAATTTTGCAAATACAGAAATACACGGCCACGGCGTGCGAGGTCTGGGCACCATGGATGGGGAAAATCCCGTATGGGGGGGGGGGGGGGGGATACAAAAGGCGGGTGTGGGGATTATTGCGGATTCGTATTTCTAGTAACTTTAATATTCCTACAAACACTCGGGTTCTCAAGTTCTGTGGGGAGGCGGCCGTCGCCCTCTCTAACTATACACTACTATACAGTGTCAGTGTGTATAAAAAAAACGGAATCGGCATAAAATTAATTAACATTCCTTTCAAACAACTTACAGCATTGTAGTAATAATAATAATAATAATAAAGACGTTTTAGGAGCATTATACAATAGTCTCAATGCTCTTACAACAATATATTCTTAAAGTTACTTATGTATCATAATAAATTACATATCATTACAATATATACAACATATCATTATGATATATCAACATCTCCTCAGTATGACGAATCCCGCGAAGAACCAACCAAACAAAAAGGATTACGTGGATTGTTCGGAGCAAAATCATGGCGCGTGTGTCTACAAAATCATGGTGCGTGTGTCCCCTGTTGTGTCTTGCCTTGTGTATGTAAACACGAAAACAAATGAAATACAGCTAGTACAGTTCGATGAGTTTTATTCCAAGTTAATTACTGCACGCACGCGCACAGATCAAATTGAAGCACGCGCACTGTCGTCAGCATACGTAGCGTGTTTCGTTTGCTTGCATGTGAAGACCAACCGTTTTTGCGCGAGCTTGAAAAACAAACGTTAAAAATCTCGGTATAGATAATCCAGTATTTCACTAAATATTATTTAGATGGCGAAAAGGATACAAGTTTGAAAGCCCTAGACACCTCTGAGCCAATACTAATTAATTTTATGCCGGTTCAGTTTTTTTATACACACTGTAGAGTGCACTAAAATTGTTTCAATACCCAGTCATTCTTTATAGCACTGGTCTTGCAAAGCTTTCGATATTTACTGCAGCGTATGGGCGTGACCGCGTCCCATTTAACGCGTGGTTTGAAAAGACCTGCAGCTGTTTTTAAACATAATTAATATTACCTATAGTTGTAAACATAACATGTATTATGTGACCTTCCATGGGAACCGGGACCAGTTGCGAAAAATGCAATTTAGAGGCCTTTCGGCTGGAATTGAATCCCTGCGATGCTAGTGCAGTGTTCTGACCACTGAGCTATGGAAGCCGTTGCCGAGAGCCTAGTCACGAGTTCTGTATATATGGTGGTGGTAATGCCGGGATAAGATTCTGGGTATATTATAGGTAATATTTGGCATTTCACTCGATCAAACTACATGTTGAAAGGATTTATGGTGAAGGAAAACTTCGAGTGTTGGAATATATACATTTTGCGAAAAATGCAACTTCAAGGCCTTCCGGCTGCAATGGAACCCGCGACCCTGCGATGCTAGTGCAGTGCTCTGACCACTGAGCTACGGAAGCCGTTGCCGAGAGCCTAGTCACTAGTTCTGTACTTCTGTATATATAGTAGTGGTAATGCCGGGGATAAGATTTTGGGTATATTACAGGTAATATTTGGCATTTCACTCGATTAAACTACATGTTCTCAGGATTTATGGTGAAATATGTATATATGTTATATGTCTATAACAACTCAGTGTGCATTGCGCACTTTTACTGGCTGAAATGACAAAACATAATTGCAGTGTCTGGCTAGCTGTTTCGCTCTCTTGGAGCTCGTCAGCACAGTGTAGCTGATGATAAAAGGTATATACTTAAAAAGGTATATACTCATCACAGTCAAAGAATTGTTGGAATGTATATATTCCAACACTCGAAATTTTCCTTCATAAATCCTTAGAACATGAAGTTTGATCGAGTGAAATGCCAAATATTACTTGTAATATATCCAGAATCTTATCCCGGCATTACCACCACTATATATACAGAACTCGTGACTAGGCTCTCTGCAACGGCCTCCGTAGCTCAGTGGTCAGAGCACTGCACTAGCATCGCAGGGTCGCGGGTTCAATTCCTATTATTTCAGTATTATATAGATCTGAAGCGAGGGGAATTTTACGAAATATTACCCCAAGGTCTCTATTGTTGTATAGGGTGCGGACGCCTTGGAGTTAGATGTTCAGGTGACCAAAGACCTTCAACCAATCATATACCATGATCTTGAAGTAAAGGCAGTGCTACAGACAAAGGTGAGTGAGCGTGGTTGCCATGGTTAAAATCAATTTCTCTTTGGTTTGTACGGTTAATCACAAATTCTCGGGCAAACAGTCAAGCATTAACGTTCAGAAGTTTCATTTAAAATACTTATTCTTGTTCTTATTTTTATTCTCATTCTTATTCTTATTCTCCTTCTTATTTTTATTCTCATTCTTATTCTCATTCTTATTCTCATTCTCATTCTCATTCTCATTCTTATTCTCATTCTTGTTCTCATTCTCATTCTTATTCTCATTCTTATTTTTATTCTCATTCTCATTTTTATTCTCATTCTTATTCTTATTTTTATTCTTATTTTTATTCTTATTCTCATTCTCATTCTTATTCTTATTCTCATTCTTGTTCTTGTTCTCATTCTTATTCTTATTCTCATTCTTATTTTTATTCTCATTCTTATTCTTATTCTCATTCTTATTTTTATTCTCATTCTCATTCTTATTCTCATTCTTATTTTTATTCTTATTCTCATTCTTATTCTTATTCTCATTCTTATTTTTATTCTCATTCTCATTCTTATTTTTATTCTCATTCTCATTCTTATTTTTATTCTCATTCTCATTCTTATTCTTATTTTTATTCTCATTCTCATTCTCATTCTTATTCTCATTCTTATTTTTATTCTCATTCTCATTCTTATTTTTATTCTTATTCTCATTCTTATTCTTATTCTTATTATTATTATGAACTATATTTCAACACGGTACAATTTCACTTGATAAATTAATTATTTACAAAGAAAAGAAAAAAGGTGATCTTCCAACCGGCCGTGCTTATACTAGTAAAAATATGAATTACGATATTTACAAGAAAGTTAATTATAACTATAGATAAGAACAAAGGCAAAATGAATATGTTACTTAATGTTAACATGTACGTTTTATGCTAGTTTTAAAATTAGCAATAGTTTCCGAGGACTTTCAGTGTGATAAAGAAAGACAGTTCCAGTCTTCCGCCCCTCTGTATGAGAATGCATTTTTCATATTGTTTGTTTTTGGTTTGGGTAATGTCAAATTGGCTCTCGATTGTCTTGTGTTATGGTCGTGTACGTCACTAATATTTATAAACATATCACACAAATAATCAGGAACCATTCTGTTTTTTACCTTGTACATGAAAATTGAAAGTTGTTGCATCCTTCGTTTTTCGAGGTTCGGAATTCCTAGCTTACTTAATATGTCAGCTGATCGTGTCGTACAATTCTCACGTGAGATTATTCGAAACGCCCTGCTCTGTAACTTTTGTAGTTTATCTGCTAATATTTTCCCTAGGCAACCCCATACTTGAGCACAATAATCGAAGTAAGGTTGAATAATGGATTGGTATATTGTTATTAGGGTATTATATTCGATTGTATCTCGAAGTCGTCTGAGTATACTGAGGCCTGAGGTGACCTTTTTTGAAATGTGTTCGACTTGCGCTGACCAGCTTAGAGACTCATCTATCATTAGGCCCAACGATTTTGTCGTTTTAACTCGCTTAATTTCTAAATTACCAACATTGATAACTGGATCAAAAGTTAGTTGGCTAAGCCTTTTCTTGGTACCAATTATCATATATTCGGTTTTACTGTTATTTAAAGTTAATTTATTTGCAGACAGCCAATTTGCAACATTGTTTAAATCGCCATTCAATGTTTCTTCAATTACTTTAATATCATCACTTGCTGTTGCAATTTGGGTATCATCTGCAAACATGTCTGGTTTTGCCCTGTTTAGACACTTTGGTAAGTCATTGATGTAAATTAGAAATAACAATGGGCCTAAACCAGAACCTTGCGGTATGCCTGTTTTCATAATTGATGGGCTTGATGTATTACCATTCACACAACAGTACTGGGTCCTATTTGATAGATACGACTCCAGCCAGCGATGCGCTGTTCCTTTTATTCCATAACTTGCTATTTTGTTTAAAAGTATGTTATGGTCGACAGTATCAAATGCTTTTTTTAGGTCCAGAAACACAATCCCATTTAGTTTACCAATATCAATGTTTTTGTACCACTCGTTAGTAATATCCAGCAGTGCTGTAACAGTTGAGTGTTGTGATCTAAATCCGTGTTGGCAATTTGTAAGCAGATTAAAGTCATGTAAATAATTATAGATCTGGTTATGAATCAGCTTTTCCGCAATTTTGGCAACTGCTGAAATAACCGATATCGGTCTGTAATTGGTCATTTCATCTTTAGCTTCAGACTTAAATATCGGAGTAATCCTAGCGATTTTCCAATCATTGGGAAATATGCCTGTTATAATGGAATGGTTAAATATGGATGTTAGAAATGGTGCAATAACTGATGCTGAAATTTTTAGGATACGAGATGAGATACCATCAATTCCAGATGCTTTGTTGGGCCCTAAACCATGGAGTAGTTTTAAAACATCACTTTCTAGAATTTCTTGAAAGCTAGGGAGCCCATGAACTGGATGATTTATATCACTAAGAAAACTATCCGGTGAAATACTCGATCGAGGTATTTCGTTCGCAAGTTTTTCTCCCAGTTCAATAAAATATGTATTAAAGGCATCTGGAATCAGAGTTTCGTCAATTATTTCACCATTCCTATCCTTCATTTCTGGGATTTTATTATTATTTGACGTTCTATTCATCAATTCGTTAAGTGTTTTCCATGTTTGTTTTAAATTTCCTAAATTGCTATGTAGTTTGCCTTGATAATACGAACATTTTGTATCTTTAATTTGCCTATTGTATTGGTTTTTAGCCTTTTTAAAGACGGACCAGCTATTAATTGTATTATCTGTTTTAGCTTTTCTGTTTAGGAAATTGATATGGCGTTTTTTTGTAATTAGATCTTTTGTTAGCCAAGGTAGCCGCTTATTGGCCACCTTCCGTCTTTTTAGTGGGGCATGGTTGTTCCAGATTTTGAAGAATTTATTCTTCCAAATCTGCCAAGATATATTTGGATCGTATTGATCCAGGTCAAAAGCATTAAAGGAATTTTTCAAGTCTTGCAAGAATATTTGTTCATTGAAATGTTTGTAGTCGCGGTATTCGATTATTTTGCATTTCTTTGGAAAATTTAAATTTTCTAATGCCATAAATAAGATAGTGATCACTTATACAAACAGTTGACACTCCTTTCGAAATAATATTGTTAGAATTTGTTGTATAAAAGTGATCGATCAATGTCCTAGTATCTTTAGTAACTCTTGTAGCGCCATTTATCAATTGTTCATATTGATACAATTCTGTAATGAATTTGAGTTCCGAAGCTTGGGGAGATAAATTTCCGGATAGTAGGTCATAATTTACATCTCCTACAATAATACTTTCTTTAGAGTCATTATCGATTAATTGTAAACAGTTCTCAAATTTATACAGAGTGTCAATTGGATCATTTGGTGGTCGATACCACGTTGTAATTAAGAAAGGTTTTACGTTTTGTTTAGTAATTTGTATTGTAAGGATTTCAATCTCAGGATCATTCAGGTCATTCCGGAGTCGAAAGTTTATCGAATCTCTAACGAAAAAACCGATACCACCACCAGATCTATTTCTGTTTTTGGGAATCCAATTGTAACCCTGAATGGCTATTGATTGTGTTGGTACACTGTCGTCCATTCGGGTTTCATTAATCGCGAGAACGTCAATTTCCTTATCATTCATGCAGATCCTAAGTTCGTCAATATGTTTAGGTAGACTTGTTATGTTTAAGGAAGCTATTTTGAAGCCTCGAATAGCCGGAACTAACCTGTCTTGCTGGTTAACCATATTCGAATTGTGCTCACATTCTTATTCTCATTCTCATTCTTATTTTTATTCTCATTCTTATTCTCATTCTTATTTTTATTCTCATTCTTATTTTTATTCTCATTCTTATTTTTATTCTCATTCTTATTCTTATTCTCATTCTTATTCTCATTCTCATTCTCATTCTTTTTCTCATTCTTTTTCTCATTCTTTTTCTCATTCTTATTCTTTTTCTCATTCTTATTCTTTTTCTCATTCTTATTCTTTTTCTCATTCTTTTTCTTTTTCTCATTCTCATTCTTATTCTTTTTCTCATTATTCTTTTTCTTATTCTCATTCTTATTATCTTTCTCATTCTTATTCTTATTCTTTTTCTCATTCTTATTCTTATTCTCATTCTTATTCGTATTCTTATTCGTATTCTCATTCTTATTCTCATTCTTATTTTCATTCTTATTCTCATTCTTATTCGTATTCTTATTTTCATTCTTATTCTCATTTTCATTCTTATTCTCATTCTCATTCTTCTCATTCTTATTCTCATTCCCATTCTCATTGTCATCCTTATTCTCATTCCCATCCTCGTTCTCATTCCCATCCTCATTTCCATCCTCATTCCCATTCTCATTCTTATTCTCATTCTTATTATTATTCTTATTCTCATTCGTTCCCATTCTTATTCCCATTCTTATTCTTCTTCTCATTCTTCTCCTCATTCCCATCCTCATTCTTATTCTTATCTGAAGAATGGTGGCAAGCGTACACGTATGATACCTGTCCACCAACTCACGTACAACGAACTCCTACAAATGCAGGTCAGTTGAAAATTTGTTTATTGATTTTCAGCTTATTTAATATTAAGTGATATTTTGGTTTTACCCTTACTATACTCAAAACTCGAATTGCAGAGAAGTAACTGGGACCGAATTTGCATCGAATCATGAAGGCTATTCCATTTGCGCAAACATTTTCTGATAAACCGCAAACATTAAATTACTATATGGTCATCCGTCATTCTAAATTATTTTTCTCATTTTCAGGTTGAACATACCGATTCATCAGGTAATATATTGAAGATATTATACACTATCGTGCGGAGATACGAATTTCATCTTCGAGTGTTGGTATAATATCTCTCACGAGTGAGCGAAGGGAACGAGAAATATTTTTATAAGTAATAGCATAAAAAGAGGTTCATTAGCTATTAAATGTCCCGCTCTGAGGGCCGAAGGCCCTCGGGAATTTTACTAAATGACCCGAATCGAGCGGGACGTTTAATGGTTAATGCACCTCTTTTTATGCTATTCCTTTGTAATATAATGTTTGCGGGTATTTATTTTGTTCTCACAGGGCCATTAACAACTAATCTACCGTATCAAAATTAATTTTGGCGAGGTCTGACGAGGTTCCTCTACCTCGTGTTGAGCGGTCTTTGAATGATGATTTGATTAAAATTAATTTTTCGTAATCGTACCTCCGTTGGCGTCAAACCGGGTATGATTAGTTCTACTATCAGACCTGGTTTGTCGTCAACGGAGGTAAGATTAGCAAAAATGGTATAATGAGGTATATTAGTTGTTAATGGCCCTGTGAGAACAAAAGAAATACCCGCAAACATTATATTACACTACTTATAATCACTACTTATAATCACTGCTTCTAATCACTGCTTATAATTACTGCTTATAATTACTGCTGATATGTTTGTTGTGTTCTGTTTAAGAGGTGAATTGTAGACTCCAACATCGTGATGATCTCAATCGGAAGATATTCCCAACACTGAAAGAGGTATTAAACATCATGACTGTTTAAAGTCTTTGAATTTTTCATGGTCATGCGTATAACATTCCAAAATAGCATTTCTAAAACCAGCGAGGTGATTGGGTAAAAGCTGTGCTTCTTAATTTAACAATTAGACAACGAGCCCGCGTTTTCTATGAGCATTTAGAAGAAACTGACCATGGTCTATTACAAATGCTGCATTCTGATTGGCTACTCAACCGTTGTCTATTCGTGATAGACAACGTTTGGGAAACGCGCTCAAAACAATGGCAGAAAACTCTCGTTTTGGGGAGGTTTCACGTGAGTTTTTGGATAATTTTTTGGAGAATGCATGATTTGTAATAGTCCACTAATTTGTTTCTACTAAAACAATTAGACAACTCATCCTCGTTGTCTATGAGCGAATTTAATTGTTAAATAGTCAACGAGGTGGAGCCAAGTTGACTATCGCTCATAAAAAACAAGGGCGAGTTGTCTAATTGTTTTAGTGTAAATTTACAAGTTTCTAACCCTGCAGATATAACTTTTATTTCAC
Organism: Chrysogorgia sp. JL179-B06; assembly: GCA_035772405.1. Lineage (NCBI taxonomy): Eukaryota > Metazoa > Cnidaria > Anthozoa > Scleralcyonacea > Chrysogorgiidae > Chrysogorgia > Chrysogorgia sp. JL179-B06. The sequence goes on along the minus strand of JAYKKM010000362.1, from coordinate 332,205 downwards.
ATTTTTCATAAAAAAAGTAAATATTCTTTCGAAATCATGTGACTTTTACCTCTGAGGTTTCTATTTAACAATTAGAGAACGAGCCCGTGTCATAGACAATGAGGACGAGTTGTCCAATTGTTTTAGTAGAAACAAATTAGTGGACTATTACAAATCATGCATTCTCAAAAGAATTATCCAAAAACTCGTCTGAAACCTCCCCAAAACGAGAGTTTTCTGCCATTGTTTTGAGCGCGTTTCGCCATCATGGTCTATCAAGATTAGACAACGGTTGAGTAGCCAATCAGAATGCAGCATTTGTAATGGACCATGGTCAGTTTCTACTAACGTTAGACAACTTACACGCTATTTCTACACTGCCTACGCGGCACAACACATTTTATTACTCGTGTAATAATGGTATTGTTTGACTTTTTTAGGTGTTGGCGTCCTTACCTATTGACTTCCCTATGGAACTTGAAGTGAAATATCTTGAAACTGAAAAGGTAGGTCGTTTGAAAAAGATGATGGTCAGCACGGTAAGCAAGCATCTATTGTTCAGAAAATGAATTATGTGTCAAGCGAAATTTGTGAGCATATGCGTGCGGCCAAAATTTTGTAGGGGGAGGGGCTGAGCATGTACCGGTATACATGCACAGTTGTACCTGTGTACATGCACAGTTGTACCTGTGTACATGCACAGTTGTACCTGTGTACATCCACAGTTGTACCTGTGTACATCCACAGTTGTACCTGTGTACATCCACAGTTGTACCTGTGTACATCCACAGTTGTACCTGTGTACATCCACAGTTGTACCTGTGTACATCCACAGTTGTACCTGTGTACATCTACAGTTGTACCTGTGTACATCCACAGTTGTGTACATCCACATGTTGTGTACATCCACAGTTGTACCTGTGTACATGCACAGTTGTACCTGTGCACATCCACAGTTGTACCTGTGTACATCCACAGTTGTACCTGTGTACATCCACAGTTGTACCTGTGTACATCCACAGTTGTACCTGTGTACATCCACAGTTGTACCTGTGTACATCCACAGTTGTACCTGTGTACATCCACAGTTGTACCTGTGTACATCCACAGTTGTGTACATCCACATGTTGTGTACATCCACAGTTGTACCTGTGTACATCCACAGTTGTACCTGTGTACATGCACAGTTGTGCCTGTGTACATGCACAGTTGTACCTGTGTACATGCACAGTTGTACCTGTGTACATGCACAGTTGTACCTGTGTACATCCACAGTTGTACCTGTGTACATCCACAGTTGTACCTGTGTACATCCACAGTTGCACCTGTGTACATGCACAGTTGTACCTGTGTACATGCACAGTTGTACCTGTGTACATCCACATTGTACCTGTGTACATCCACAGTTGTACCTGTGTACATCCACAGTTGTACCTTGTATATCCACATTTGTACCTCATGTATACATCCACAGTTGTACCTGTGTACATCCACAGTTGTACCTGTGTATATCCACATTTGTACCTCATGTATACATCCACAGTTGTACCTGTGTACATCCACAGTTGTACCTGTGTACATCCACAGTTGTACCTATGTACATCCACAGTTGTACCTGTGTACATCCACAGTTGTACATGTGTACATCCACAGTTGTACCTCCTGTGTACATCCACAGTTTTACCTGTGTACATCCACCGTTGTACCTCCTGTGTACATCCACCGTTGTACCTCCTGTGTACATCCACAGTTGTACCTGTGTACATCCACAGTTGTACATGTGTATATCCACCGTTGTACCTCCTGTGTACATCCACCGTTGTACCTCCTGTGTACATCCACAGTTTTACCTGTGTACATCCACCGTTGTACCTGTGTATATCCACATTTGTACCTCATGTATACATCCACAGTTGTACCTGTGTACATCCACAGTTGTACCTGTGTACATCCACAGTTGTACCTCATGTGTACATCCACAGTTGTACCTCATGTGTACATCCATAGTTGTACCTGTGTACATCCACAGTTGTACCTGTGTACATCCACAGTTGTACCTGTGTACATCCACAGTTGTACCTGTGTATATCCACATTTGTACCTGTGTACATTCATGGTATAGTTGTGAGTCTATCGTATATAGACAGTGGCGTAGCTAGGATCAAAATTTTGGGGGAGCAACGGAGAATTTGGGGGTGCAGTTAAATTAAAATTATCAAGAATTATATGTGTAGGGTCGTGGCTTTAGACCAATGTAGGGGGTATGGGGGCATCCCCAGAAATTTTGAGTTTTCGAAGCCCTGTGAGGGCATTTCCCGTGATTTCTGAGACGAATTTTCCCAAAATACCTGCATATATAAATACCTCCAAAATACCTCCAAAATACCTGCATTGAAAAAAATTTAAATAAAATTGATAACAAGATTAATTTGTATATCACTGGAGTCCTTGACCAACCTATTATTAAAGTCAGGTTAATACTTCATCTTGCAGACCCTAATCTCTTGTTTAGTGGTATGTGTTCGCTATATCACTGCAAGATGATAGGGGGGCTAGTTACATCGGCCAGTCGCCGATAAAACGAATAATATTTTTATTCAGCGATAAAACTAAAACTCTCTATCTAAACCAGTAATTGGTTTTTTACTGTTGTGGTGTCCCTGCCAACTGTACTATTGTTGTTATTAGTTGTTTAGTCTTTGTAATTATTGGCGAAGTTTAATAAATTAAAAAAAAAAAAACAACACATCGTCACCTCTTTAGGTTTTAAGTCCTCCATTGGGATTTCAAATCCTTCCTTATCTTTCGGTTTTGTAATGACAAGACCCGGTTGTTGACATGCACTACCGTTTCGCCATTCTAGGAAATACGTGCAAGATATTGTCAATCTACCGTAGAGTTCCCAAAGTAGCGGCTACCCGAAAGTAGCGGTAAATATTCGAGACCTCTAATAATTTCCGAAAGTAGCGCCCCCCCCCCCCCGGAAAGTAGCGGCTACCCGAAAGTAACTTAACGCGTTAAATTTAATTACCTAACCGGACGGTAGTCACTAGCTCCCTCAGATTACAAATATACAGATCAAAATACTATATAAATCGAACCTATTTTGTGTTATTGTATATAACAAAGAGAAAGAAACAATAAACTCGCTAAATAAACATGTGCATGTGTGGTAATTCATCTGTAATTGCATCAACAGTATCAAATATCTACGCTGTCATATACGAAGTATAAATATCAAAGCCCAGCACAGAGTAGAACACGAATAAAAACCATATGGTACGATTGTGTAGTAAAATTTTAATAGATCGAACGTTTCGTCTCTTCGCGCAACACCATCAGTATATATGTAGTAACACTTTTTAACCATCGGCTACCCGAAAGTAGCGTCCCCTAACTGGTGAAAATCCCGAAAGTAACGGGGGCCGCTACTTTGGGAACTCTACGGTATATGTATTGAACACGATAAGCGACTGGACAACACTTGTTACGAAGAAGGGTAATACGATTTAAACATGATAGGACATTTAAACATTCAAATTATTATATTTATTTCGATTATATTTATTTCACTAGTGTGAAAGTGACCAGAAAGTGACTGTAATCTCCTTAAAATTCACGATTCCCGAAACTTGTTCTAACGTTTGACCACCACATTTCGACCGACTCCGCATTTCAACCGACTCCGCATTTTCAATATATACTCCGCACTTTCCAAGCTAGCGGCGAGCAATGAGTTATGTGTATGATTCCGTGGTGCGACAAAGAAAAGATGAACGACGTACAAGTAGTTCAGATACCAATCGCAAATCTCGACACGCGATCTTTCATATTTTGAACGATTGATCGTTCATCTGAAGCAGTGATTGTTGTCTCGTATGGCTTCCCATAGCACTCTGGGACTCCGCATCTTTACAACAACCAAAATAAATTACACAAGCCAGAAAACCAACTCCGACATGTAAAGAAAGTCTTTATTACGTGCGTAATAGGCTAATGACGTATTTACACCGGACATTGTTGAAACTATTGCAATTCCGCATCCCCATTCTATAACTAGTTGTAGAAAAGTTATAGAATGGGGATGCGGAATTGCAATAGTTTCAACAATGTCCGGTGTAAATACGTCAACTAATAAAATAGTGTCTTTGTCGTGGTGACAAATTTAACATTACGCCACATCAATAAGGAAGACTTTGTACCTCATACCTACACTTTACAGTTTTGATAATCGACGGATAATAGCGCAAATATCATAACACCATGTGTTAAGCATTGTCCAAAGTCAAAGAGCAAATTTCATGCCATTGGACTTTAGCTTTTGCTGCTAAACCCTTCCCCTTTAAAGTGCCACTACGATCACATTTTTACCTATCGATATTTTTACGTATTTATAAAGCAGAGCTTCTAAATATTACTCGGTCGAAACCGTTTTGCGATGGCAAGTATTATTTTTCTTACTTATGTCCACCATTAATCGTTCATGTTCTTGACCAGCGTAACGAAGTGACGTCAGATTCTCAACGCGAAGACTCCGCGTGGCTAATTCTTCAAGTAAATCAAGGTCGTTTTTTCAAATTCTTCGTCTGAAAGGCTGGACATTTCATCTACTTCTCGAAAAAAACAAGAAAACAAATAACCTCGACAGAAATTCAGGCGGTTTTTTTACGTCGATGATGACTTTCGACCCTGAAATACTATTCTATGCTAAAGAAAATCTAAAAGACGGGGGTGCATTTTCGTCAGTATGATGTGCCAAGGTAGCGGCGAGGCAATTTTCCGTTTCGTAAACGGTCGTTGCCACCAGTTACGGTCGATGCTAGCCTCCTCCGCAGGCAACTCTGTGGTTTCTTTTATCCGAGTCAAATCGCTTCCAAGGCTGTACGAGCAATGTTTGTCGATGCCACCATATATTTCACTGGCGTTAACGCGTCACATCCTGTCCTTCTGAAACACGATATGATCGCACACGCGTATGAAAATTTCACGCCACGCAAACCGCATTTTCATACACCAACCCGGTGTGGCGGTCTGAGATAACTTTGGTTGAGCGACTTGAGACAAGATTACAAATTGCACAATCTGAAAATATCATGAATTAATCGTTTTGCTTGAAAAGGTTTGCTTGAACTGGTCATTAACATTCGATTATACAATTCGATACAATTCAAGCACAGTGTCAGTGACAATCTCAGACATTTCTTGCGCGTGCTGAGATTACAACCACTTTTCGAACATGCGCACTAAAGAATATACAATCTCAGCACGGTGACAATCTCAGACCGCCAACACCGGCAGTTAATACACGGAAAATTAATACACGGAAACCTATCGATTGTATTTAATAAATAAATAAAGAAAGAATGGTTGTCTTGAACAGTTGAACTTATGTTATAAATATTTTCGCACGATTTATATTACCAGGAGATTGAAGACGTATGAATTCAACACACGATCGAGAATCGATTGAAAATATATTTTAATGCCACATGCAAACAACAAGAATGTATGCTTAAAGCTATTCGGTTCTAAAGCAGGGTTAGTTTTAAGGTTCGTGTTTAGTGTTTTAAGGTTAGTGTTTAGTGTTCTTCGAACCTTTTTGAAAGTAAAAGTTTATTCAGCACTCGTGTAAGTACGGAATAGCTTTAAGCATACATTCTTGTTGTTTGTGGCATTAAAATATATTTCTGATTCTCGATCGTATGTTGAATTCATATGTGTGATTCCGTGATGCGACAAAGAGAAGGCGAACGACGATGGACTCCGTGTTTTCAATACTAAATCACACAAGCCAGAAATCGAACTCTTCGACATGTCAACAAAGCTTCTATTACGTGTGTAATGGGATAATGACGTATTTCCACCGGACACGTATTTAATAGTGCTTTGTTGACGTGTAATTTACTTTGGTTGTAATTTAAAGATAAAGATAAATATTAGAGCCCAGCAAATGACTTTGAGACAAGACATAATAAAAGAGATTTAATTGCTAACGTTACGTTACTTGGAGCGCAACATCATCAGAGCGGTTTAAGATAGTTACAAATTGTTGGTATATATATACAAAACCTCGGTTGTTTGCTGACGACACAAATCTAACCGCTACTGGAGATTCTATACCTCAACCTTGAGGCTGCAGTGAATTCTGATTTGGAAAACCTTAGAAAATGGTTAATCGCCAATAAACTTAGCCTAAATGTAGGTATAAGACTGAATTTATGTTAGTTGGTTCGAAGCCAATGATCAAAAGTATCTCAAATTCACAACCAAATATTGAAATTGAAAACAAACCAATTAAACAAGTTTATGAATGCAAAACTCTTGGAGTGACAGTTGACCAGCATTTATCTTGGAAAAGTAATACTGACAATATTTGCAAAAAAATAACAGCAGGAATATCGGCTCTTCGGCGTTTAAAAGAATTTGCTGATAGGCAAACTCTTCTTTCTGTATATAATGCTATTGTTCGCCCATACTTCGATTATTGTTGTGAAGTATGGGATGTGTTTGGTGAAACACAATCAAAAACGACTCCAAAAACTCCAAAATAGAGCTGCTCGAATTATCATGAATATGAGCAATGATATATATCATTCTGTTGCTCTGCAGGCACTAGGCTGGGTGCCACTTAAAACAGAAAGACAAAAAGCTAAAGCAAAAATGATGTACAAAATACTAAATAAAATGGGTCCTGAATCACTCACTAATCTTTTCAAATTGATAAAGGTGAGATGACAAACTACAATCTTCGGGATATTTCGAGTAGTCTTTGTCTACCAAAACCGCGTACAAATAGCATGAAAAAGAGTTTCATGTATGACGGGGCATATACCTTTGGAATTCCATTCCGAAGGAAATTAGGGAAAGCAAATCCATTGCTGCTTTTAGGAATAAAATAGCTACTCACATTAATAGAAATTGTAAATAGATGTTCCTGTAAATAGATTTATACCAGTTCATTACGTTAGTTACTATCAATTTCCTTAATACTATATTATCATATATCTTATTTTGTAAATAATTTTAAATACTATATACTTATTATGTACACGCCTCCCGTGGAAATCAGCTTCGGTTGACGGGGCCAGCGTGGTTAAATAAAGTGTTCTATCTATCTATATATACACATAGATTCTAGTATTAGATTACATTAAACGGAGTAAGTTGAAAGTCCCGGAGTATACGGAGTGTTGAAAATGCGGAAGCGATATTGTTGCCGCGACCATCAATCTCTTGAACTCGAATCGCTTTTGAACGATATGGCTTCCCATAGCTGTCCTGCCTTTATTACGTGCGTAAGTAGGCTAATGACGTATTTACACCGGACATTGTTGGCTTTTAATAAATAATTTCCCATAATAATAATAAAAGCTTTATTTAAAGAAGGTAAAATCAGTGCAGCCAGAAGCTGGTTTACATGATGCCTTCTATGTATAAGGATTAATTAAATAAGAAATATATACATATCTAGGATTAGGAATACGAAACTGTCTAAAATACATATTATCTAAAATACATAACGATCATAAGTACACTTAATGTAATTTCATGTTTCGATATCTAAGTTTAAAACAAGAAACTGTGGGTGCATTTCTTATCTGATCATCAAGGTTATTCCATAAGCAGGAGGCAGTATATCTAATAGAGCTTCTATGATAATTTAAAATATAAAGTTTATTATCTAAAGAAGCACAAGTTTGTCTGGAATGAATATTTTTCGTTAACAAAATACTAAAAATACGTATGTGACATTAGTTTCTATTGAAAAAACAAAGCTACACGGTTCAACATAGTTCGCAGTTCGACATTGTCCAAATTTAATACTATCATTGCTTACAATACATTAGCTTTTACTTCAATATAAACATAGCTCATTCCGTCATTCGTTGCCTTTCAAATTGCGGTATATTCGTACGTTGTGCTGCCGGCTGCGTACTTTTACATACAGTCATACACAAGCCCAAGTAGCCTGTAGTCCGAGTTCATAACGCCTATTCCCGTTCGTTTGTTCCGTCGATTTGAAATATGACCGCACGACCGCCAGCAAATCTTACAATTGGCAGAAGTGTCGCTTGATCATGGAAAATTTATGGCTTGCTCTTTCGAGTAAATGTTGTTCGAATTAGATGTATGGCGTTCAAACATTGAATTTTGACATAAACGCGCCATATGATTACCGTATGTTATTTTAATATTACAAGGCTATATGTCGCCTTGATATGTGGTGTAGATTCTACAGTCTATTTTATCCTCTATATGCTATAGAAATTTCTGGCATCATTCTGCTGGCATGCCTGATCAGTGATCCTGAACACTGCTCCAACCTCGTATCATGAACTGCTGAGTATGTCTGCAAAGTTTGAGGCAGTTTTAATAGTGTAACCAGTCTGAAGATATACCTGATTATCAGTTGTATTGTCATGCTGTGTCACACTTGTGACGTCATAGTTCAAATTACATAAAGCCTTATTACTCAAGAACGCAATAAGATATAAAAGGCATGTAAAAGCTATTTTTTATTAATTTCAGCATTATTTCGAACTTCTTAAAAGAAAGTAATCGTTAAAATACGTAGGACAATTAATGTTATTTATACAATTTTAAAAACTAAAATATATCTTAGAAAACGGCGTCGACTATGTAGAGTAAAGGAGACCCAGACGGTTACGCATTTCTTGTGTACAAGTTAGTCTGTTGGCGTGTAAGATGATTCTCATTGCTTTATTTTGAATTTTTTCAAATCGGTAAGAACAGATCCACAATCGTGCCATACAATTGAACCATAGTCGATAACAGGTAAGATTGTTTGTTTATAAATTCTGAGAAGGTATCGATTGGTAAAAAACCTGAAATGCGATTTAGTAATTTCAATTTGGGATAAGAGCGTTGACATAAGCGATCTACTTGGGGCTTCCAAGATAGTGTGTTGTGCATGCGTAGACCAAGATATACTTCCTCAATCTTACTGTTTGAAAGATATATTTACAGATTCTCACCATTTTTAAGAGCAGGACGCGAACCAATTAACATTGTTTTAGTCTTCTTAATGTTGGCAATCATTCTATTCGACTTTAATCAGAGAATATTTCTAGAATATCATAGAACTATATCAGACAATAGACAGACAATATTTCTTGTACTAAAAATACGTACTTTGTTACTAATAGAAAGCTGAAGGAAGTGGCGTTCTCGATTCACGGAGGGCTACGGGAAATCGCGAATGACGTATTTTTCAATAAAATTATACAACGCGAAGGATTTGAAAAGGCAATGGAGGACTTGATTGATTGATAATAATAATATTTATTCAGGAAAACCAACGTCACAAATAGTTTTAAGGATTTATGGTGAAAGAACATTTCGAGTGTTGGAATATATGGAATATTTGCAAGCAAATAGGATTTTTATATCTTCCATCTGTCGAATTTATATTTTATTAAAGTGTCAATGTGAATGGTAGCTAATATAGGGACTCTGATGACCCTCGATGCCATATTACCATAACCGGAAGGGGTCTGCCGTGGCACGTGGGATTTCAGGTGTCATGTGATAACTCAGTCACATGCCCAGTCTCAGTTGCCCTGTTTTTCAAGAGGTGAAGATGAATACATATCACTTTGCCCACCACCTTCCCCATGGCTGGCCACCTTTTTGGCTATTTTGTATATTACTGTAGATTGTTCTTCTCCTATCTGGCGTTTTATGGCCCTCACCTTTACTGGGCTCAATCATTTTGTAAATTATAAAAAATAATTAAATTATTTAATTATTAATTTTGAATAAAATCGGCTTTGGTCCTACAGGACCATAGCCAATTTATCCCATCTGGAGTGTGCAATTTCCTTCATTGATTGCCCAGTAAACAGAGCTCTTCAAGCCATGCCACTACTCGTTGCGAGTTCAGAAAATACCATGTTCGTGGTGGCGTTGACAAGTTCCGAACATTAATTCCGTACAACTTCCGTGAATACGAATAAACGTATGGAGTATCGATATAATAGTTAGCAACTTACGTCACAAAACGTCATAAAACTGAACATCCATCCGACCGACAGATCGAGATCTCGTTGACTATACATAGCTCGGTAAAGACTATACATAGCTCGGTGACTATACATATACTATACTATACATATCTCGTTGACTATACATAGCTCGGTGTGCTGCCTGCGGCAGCAATTACAAATATTAAGGTTAAGTAGGTTAAACAGTAATCTTAATATGGACGGTAGTTACCAAATTTGCAATAAATTTGCCTATAATTTAAGGAGATCGTTTCTAAAGGTAGCTAATAGTTCGAGTGATTTAATATTGGGGTCCATCCAAAGCATTATATTCTTTACAAGCATGATAAAAAAGTTTCTGCTTCCCCCAATTTATCTTCGGTTTACTGAGGTAGATGTCATCCTTGCGTCGTGTGTTATATGTATGATTACGTTTTGTTATTTCGAAGTCGAAATCTGTTAAATTATTTTTACACTTGAAAATGGTTATGATGCGATGTAAATAGCGCCGGTACATACGTGGAATGGATGGCAGTGTAGTTCGTTGAGGGCTTCAGTTGAGGAATATATTGTTGGGGGAAATCTAGAATAGGTTTGGCAGCTTTATTCTGGAGAATTTGTAATTGGTCCATAAGAGAAGAGTTATCAGTTTTGTCACCCCATCTGCGTAATCGAATAGTGGGAGAATGAGCATTGTATACAGTAAGGCGAGCTTTAGTTGGAATCAGCGCTTTAACTCTTCTTATAACAGCCGAATACGTTGATTAATTTTTGTCGATATTTAACTGACAACGTTTAACTGACCTTACTGATGTTGATGTTCTAGCAGTTGATCAACGTTGTCTTCAGAACATGAAAACGCCGTCAATGACGTCTGTGTAGTACAAAGACGACTGCGTCAAGTTTACTTTTGGGACTTTAAATTCTTTATTTTCTTTGTTTTGTAAGTATTGAAATAATACGATCGACGTCCGTGGTTCTGGGACGTGACTTAAGGCTAGTTTCCACTCAGGAAAATCTTCCGCAGGACCGGAACGGACAGGGAAGTTGTCTTTGGCTTGTGAGCTCTTGGTTGGAACTAACGACTTTAACACAAAGGAAACTTTCCTGTCCGTTCCGATCCTGCGGAAGATTTTCTTGAGTTGAAACTAGCCTTTATGGCTGGTTTCCACTCAGGAAAATATTCCTCTGAACAGGAACGGAGATGAAAGTTTTCTTTGTATTAAAGTCATTAGTTCCAACCGATATATCACAAGACAAAGGAAACTTTCCTGTCGTGAGGAAAATGTCCGGTATAATGTCCGTTATAAAAATACGTCATTAGCCTATTTAAAGTATTCCAAGGAAGCCAAGGGAAATGTCTTCGCCAGTGAGGCGCTAGCCTGCGTGCAGTGACGCACGCGTTCGATTCTTTTTGCCGTGAAAGGCATGATTTCTTTCCTAATATGGTCATAAAATCATGAAGATTAGAATATACACAGTATATAAAAAAGCAAGACTTATAACAGCAACTACAAGCGATTTAAAGTAACCTTGACGGTGCCACAACACTATATTACGATTGTCAAGGTAACATTGTCGAAGTATATCATGTCCGCTTACACTCCAGTGCAGGCAGCCAGTATTGGAAAGCTTCCACATATCCCTGGCACATGTGCAACTTTCGATCTTTCGGCTCTTCTTGGGGCAAATGCAACAGAAGTGTTGATTTACTCGTTTGCCACCACTCAAGACGCTACGGTAGAGTTCAGACGGTTATACTACGAATTATTCACCACGGAAGGTTGCAATGAGTACAAACAATACATGAACATAGCAGTTGGTCCATCCATTGCCCTCAACTCGGAGAACATGTGGTTTCCTGTGCCTGGAGAAAGTAAGTCACTTGTTTGAATAATAATAATAAAGACGTTTTAGAAGCATTAAGGTTGGGACACACATCGCGGGAACGTGTCGCGGGGACATGTTGCAGGGACAAATCCCGTCGTATGCACGATGCCAAGTCTTGTTGCGGGGACATGTTGTCTCCGCAACATATCCCATCGTATAAACAGCAATTAGTCGCTGCGAAAAAATTAAAATAAACCAATCAAAGAACGTAATTTTATTTTCCTTTTCCTTCTCTGACATGGTCCCCTCGTGTGTCCTCAACAGGGGAAATGTCCCCGCAACATGCCCCCCCGCGGTTTGTCCCCTCGTGTGTCCTCAACAGGGGAAATGTCCTTGCAACATGCCCCCCCCAGCGGTTTGTCCCCTCGTGTGTCCTCAACAGGGGAAATGTCCCCGCAACATGCCCCCCCCCGCGGTTTGTCCCCTCGTGTGTCCTCAACAGGGGAAATGTCCTTGCAACATGCCCCCCCCCAGCGGTTTGTCCCCTCGTGTGTCCTCAACAGGGGAAATGTTCCCGCAACATGCCCCCCCCAGCGGTTTGTCGCCTCGTGTGTCCTCAACAGGGGAAATGTCCCTGCAACATGCCCCCCAGCGGTTTGTCCCCTCGTGTGTCCTCAACAGGGGAAATGTCCCTGCAACATGCCTCCCCCGGTTTGTCGCCCCGTGTTTGAAGACCTTTACACAACTGTCTCAATGCTCTTACAACACGCTTTTTTGTTTTCATACGGAGATAGCCATGTGAGGCTTGACGGCAAATGACATATAACTACAGGGTCCCAAAAATTGTAGAACTTACTCAGCCATGTAGTGAATATTTGTGGTATAAAATTATTTGGAAATGTACTGTTATAATTCCAGCGGCAGACTGGCAGTTATCAGTGCTTATAAGATAATTTAGTTGTTATACAAGCTGCTTATAGGCTCGATTACTCGGGCCGCATTCAAGGACGGCTAGTATAATCCAGCCTGCAAGCTACTGTGCATGATTGATAATTTTGCTTGTTCCTTTCCTTCAGAAATCCTCAACGTTAAATTGATTGATGCTGGAGACAACTTGTCACGTAAAAGCATTGCCTACACGGCTGGCAATAAATGTGCCAAGCAGGATGACCCAGCTGAATACAGTGACGTATTCGTCATTGGTTATCGTTAAAGAAACCCCACTCGTTGTAAAGCAAGTTTGGTAAAGGAATGGAACAGTCCGGCATATGTCAATTGCTTAGCTTAGTTTAGTTTAGTCTTAACAGTTTTCCACTGTATCTTTTTATAAGCAATTATGTATCGTAGTAGTAATGTTGCCATGTGGCTATAAATCTGAATTTTTGGCTTCTTTTAGTGTGCGTTGTTTTCGTTGGTTTTTAGATCGCGACTTGGATATGCTCAAATGCGCATGGTACAAATAACAATAAATAACTTTACAAGTAAAATAATTCACAAGAAAATATCTACAAAGATAAAATGATATAACTAAATTTACGAGGAAAAGTTAACGTACTCTAATAAAAGGCTTTCCGAAATAAGAAAAATCCCCTAACGTCGTTTAAAACTGTCAAGAGACTGAATTTCAGTTGGTCCACAGTTTAAGATATAAAGGGAGATGTGGTCAAAAAACAAATAATATTTAAATCAAAGAAATCGGTTATGTTAAAGTGCCCCTAACCTCAAATTTTTTTATTGTCTTGGAAGAACTTTTAAAATGATAAAGTAACCTCATTTGAAGATTTTCGTTTCTTCGCTTTCTTTTTGAGATATATCAGTTTGTTTGATATGCAAATGTGCGGAATTTACGTCACACATGCATAATGACTTATTGGAGAGATGTGTGTATCTCTTCATTCTCGAACGAAATCCTTTAAAATCGAGAAGTTTGGTGTTGTGGGAGAAACACGCACACGTGTTATTCACACTTTAGTGTTTTTATTTGATGAACGCAAAGATATATAACATTCTCTGATAACTCATTATCAGCATGTGTGACGTAAATTCCGTACATTTGCATATCAAACAAACTGATATCTCACAAAAAGAAAGCGAAGAAACGAAAATCTTCAAAAGAAGTTGCTTTATCATTTTAAAAGTTCTTCCAAATAAGACAATAAAAAATGTTGTGGTTAGGGGCACTTTAAGAAATGTTAATAATTCGACGATATCTACTAGCTCTTGTACTCGAGAAATTTTATCGTTTTTATTCTAGTTTTTATACTTTTATACAATCTTCATGTACAGCGGCAGTTTCTTTTCAAATTTAACGTCATTGACTGCAAGGAAGGGAATGAATATGACTACACTAACAGAGATCATCAATAAAACTAGAGGGGGAACTGGGGCGAGAATTTGGTAACCAATTGAACGCCGCCATTTTGGTCAAATTGGCGGGCAAATACCATGGTCCCAGGCCTTTTTCTGCAATTTGAGAACCTCGCGGTCCAAAGCAAGGAATCGTAAATAATACAATTTTTGCGTTTCTTTTTCACTATTTGGCAATTAAGCCTGCTGTTCTATTGTTACTTGGACCATTTTCTGCTGAGTAAAAGATCAAAATGATTGCTTTAATATGAAATATTAATATAAAATTGCCCTGCAATTTATTAAAGATGGCGGCGTTCAATTTGGTTATACCCGGGGTTGACTGAAATGAAGATCGCATACCCCTCTAGTTTTATTTATGATCTCTATGGCTATCAGTGGTGACGAGGAGTAACGAAGTATAAGTACTTCGTTACAATACTTGAGTAGTTTTTTCGAGTAGTGGTGATTCTACTAGTTGGTTCAAATTTTACCTATGTCAAATTTTATTTATTTAATTTAATTTTGTTTTATTTTATTTATTTTATTTTATTTATTTATTTAAAAATGTCAAATTTTACCTATATCAAATTTTACCCATTTACCAAGTGACCACTTTGTCAAATGCCGTCTCCTCTCTCAAACCTATTCCTGTTGGCGTTGCACAAGGAAGCATTTTAGGACCGTTGCTTTTTCTCATTTATATCAATGATTTATCAACCTGTATTAATTACTGCAATATTTCTCCATACGCTGATGATACAGTTGTTTACTATTCGTCTAACAATGCCCACGATATTGAAGAAAAGCTTAATTCTGACCTTAACGATTATGTGGTTGGTTTAACGCCAACCTTACACTAAATGTTTCTAAATGTAAATTAGTAATATACGGCAGCACTCGCAAACTTTCGAATTTTAGTCATGTTTCAGTAAAAGCGTATGACCAACCATTTGAGAGAACCGATTCATTTAAACACTTAGGAGTAACAATCAATCAAAACATGTACTGGTCAGACCATATTGATTCCATTTGCAAGAAAGTAAACCAACGACTTGGCATCATCCGTCGTGTGAAACACTTACTATCTCTCCATGCTAGACTCACCCTTTACAACAGCCTTGTACTTCCTTTATTTGATTACAGTGACATAGTGTGGGGAGACAAAAATAATTCCACACTCATGGAACGCCTACAAGTTCTACAGAACAATGCCGCCAGACTTATCCTCGATCTTCCTAACTACGCCTCTGCTACTAAGTCATTAAAATCTCTTAACTGGAAACCACTATCTCTTCGTCGTCGCTACCATCGTTGTCTCTCAATTTTTAAGCATGTCAACCATATCGCAGATTTTGATTTTGAACTTCTGAAGACTTCCAACATTCACTACAACACACGTCGGCGAGACAATTTTCATCTACCGCGTACTAACTGGGGTAAACAGCAAATGAAGTATCATTCTGTATGCGATTGGAATTTGTTGTCATCCGAGCTAAGGGAATTTTCAAGTTTAGAATTTTTTAAAACAAACTTAAAGAAACTATTCTAATCACACCAATTTTCAAATTACTTTATTTGTTTGAACGTAACGTTTCTCTTCTTATAGTTTTATATCTTAAAATCTATCATGTATTTACATTACTTTTATATTTACGACAGGACCTTCCTGAAAACCACCATATTGGTGAGCGGAGCACCCTGTATAAATATTCAATTAAATTAAAAAAAAGTAAATTTTTGCCAGAGTACTTTTACTTGTAGCGAAAGTCGTTTTATAACATTACTTTTTACTTCGTTACTTTCATTTAGTTCACGAAGTCTTTCATTACTTTTGCATGGCTTTTTTCTTTCATTACTTTTGCATTTCATAATTATAAGTGACTGTACGCACCTGGTTGTTCAATATCAACACCAACTTGCTGACTTTATGAGCTGACGACACATAAATTGATGTACATAAACATTTAAATTGTCTTTGGGATTGTAGAGCTCCCCAATTAAGTCTTGTCAGATTCCGTTTCCGACATTTATTAAATTTTTTTTTTCTTTTCCAAAAACTCAACTCTGATAAAAACTCAAAAACTAAAAAAATGATATAGTAATAATCAGTTCTTATTAAAAGTAATTTATTTTTTACTATATTTGGACTGGGGTGCCTAACATGTTAAAGTGCCTATGAAACGAAAATTAAATTTGTTTTATTTGAAAGAACTTTTAAAATAATGAAGAATATTAATTTACAGCTCTTTCATATTTCACTTGGTTCTCGAGATATTTAGACTTATGTGATATTCAAATGAGATAACCTATGACGTCAAGGGTTTGCGATACATTTTAACATATTGGAAAATCGTGTATATCTTTAAGATTATTAAATGAAATCACTTGAAATTTTGCAGGTGGATACAGACCATTAAACTGGAGGACATCGTTGTAGTTTTATGGTAACAATTTAGTTTTCAGACATCGTGATTTCGAAAATAAAATGATTTGTTTTCTCTTCCGTCCCAAACATTTACGGGTTGGTACGGGTTGAGCAGATTTTCACTGACTTAACCAATTCGAAACTGAAGTTTAACTTTGGTGCAACACATAGCTATGTCAAAAAACCAAGATTTTTAACAAAGAGACTTAGAGGTCTGGGAACTATGCAGGGCCTCATTGAAAATCACTTTACGTGAATGAGCACCCTGTTGAAATATTAAAATCATTCATTCATTCATTCAACATTAAAACCTGAAGGATGTTCTTCAGTTTAGTGGTCTATATCCACATGCAAAGTTTCAAGTGATTTCGTTTAATAATCTTAAAGATATACACAATTTTCCAATATGTTAAAATGTATTGCAAACCTTTTGACGTCATAGGTTATCTCATTTGAATATCACATAAGTCTAAATATCTCAAGAACCAAGTGAAATATGAAAGAGCTGTAAATTAATATTCTTCATTATTTTAAAACTTGTTTCAAATAAAACATAAAGCTTTACAAGTTATAAGAAGAATGTATGATTTTTAACAGAAAGCCTGAATGAAGATCATCTATATAGGAGAAGTAATATTTACAAATTTGATGGCATTGCAAACGAGTGTTGCAGTTGCATTTTTCACAGCGCGTTGTAGGCCAAATGATAGGCTATTACTAGAAGTTACTATCGCAAGGGAAGTGCTGCCTCAAAAGTTATGGGAAGCCTAATTTTTGATAAAATTTCCAAAATGAACCCACTGTAGTATGTACACATTTAAATACAGCAGACTTAAATTACAAATGACTATCACTTAATATCTGAATATAATTGGCAAGGCTTTTGACTGCATACACAGTATACATTATGACTATACAGTATGTAGTTGGTGATTGGTAAACAAATTTCTGATAAATCACTGCCACTATAAATCATGCTTCTTACTGTGGCAAAGCTGTTAGTGGAATTGCGAGTGTCTGATATGTTATAGCAAAGCAAGCGCTTTCCTCGTTGAAACTGATAATGGACGTTCGTCTCACCTCGCCGGTCCTCGCGCTAGCTTAGAAAATGCCATGGCCGTTGTGACGTTCGCGAGTTCATTCGGATGATTCGGATTGCTTCAGTAAACCCTCTGGAGTATGTCATTTTGTTGCATGATTCCTACGTCATAAAACGTCATAAAACTCGACAAACAGACATAGGAACCCAAGCAAGCGCCAAGAATATGAAATGACGACATGCGCAAAAGAACATAATAAGTTTAGTTATCCCTGAGAGTGAGTCGCGGTGATAAGGGAACGTTCATTATTTATGGCGCAGGGCTTGGTACCGAAGAGAAACAAGTTGAAACCAAAAAAAAAGGTTTTACCTTTCAAACTCTGAATTTTTCTTTTACCCAACCATCACTAGATGATGCAACCATATATACATGTTATACTGCATACACGTATAGCATATATGTATATACACGTATAGTATATATGTTCATAGTTGCCAGCACAACATTGTTCACAGTTGGCAGCACAACGTTGTTCACAGTTGGCAGCACAACGTTGTTCACAGTTGGCAGCACAACGTTGTTCACAGTTGGCAGCACAACATTGTTCACAGTTGGCAGCACAACATTGTTCACAGTTGACAGCACAACATTGTTCACAGTTGGCAGCACAACGTTGTTCACAGTTGACAGCACAACATTGTTCACAGTTGACAGCGCAACGTTGTTCACAGTTGACAGCGCAACGTTGTTCACAGTTGACAGCGCAACGTTGTTCACAGTTGACAGCACAACATTGTTCACAGTTGGCAGCACAACATTGTTCACAGTTGGCAGCGCAACGTTGTTTACAGTTGACAGTACAACATTGTTCACAGTTGACAGCACAACATTGTTCACAGTTGACAGCACAACATTGTTCACAGTTGACAGTACAACATTTTTCACAGTTGACAGCACAACATTGTTCACAGTTGGCTGTACAACATTGTTCATAGTTGACAGTACAACATTGTTCACAGTTGGCAGCACAACATTTGTTCACAGTTGGCAGTACAACATTTGTTCACAGTTGGCAGCATAACATTGTTCACAGTTGGCGGCAGTACAACATTTGTTCACAGTTGGCGGCAGTACAACATTTGTTCACAGTTGCCAGCACAAAATTGTTCACAGTTGCCAGCACAACATTGTTCACAGTTGCCAACACAACATTGTTCACAGTTGCTAGTACAACATTTGTTCACAGTTGGCAGCTCAACATTGTTCACAGTTGCCAGCACAACATTGTTCACAGTTGCCAGCACAACATTGTTCACAGTTGGCAGCACAACATTGTTCACAGTTGGCAGTACAACATTGTTCACAGCACAACATTTGTTCACAGTTGGCAGCACAACATATGTTCACAGTTGCCAGTACAACATTTGTTCACAGTTGCCAGCACAACATTTGTTCACAGTTGCCAGCACAATATTTGTTCACAGTTGCCAGCACAACATTGTTCACAGTTGCCAGCACAACATTGTTCACAGTTGGTAGCACAACATTGTTCACAGTTGGCAGCACAACATTTGTTCACAGTTGGCAGCACAACATTGTTCACAGTTGGCAGCACAACATTGTTCACAGTTGGTAGCACAACATTTGTTCACAGTTGGCAGCACAACATTGTTCACAGTTGGCAGCACAACATTGTTCACAGTTGGTAGCACAACATTGTTCACAGTTGGTAGCACAACATTGTTCACAGTTGGCAGCACAACATTTGTTCACAGTTGCCAGCACAACATTGTTCACAGTTGCCAGCACAACATTGTTCACAGTTGGCAGTACAACATTTGTTCACAGTTGGCAGCACAACATTGTTCACAGTTGGCAGCACAACATTGTTCATAGTTGGCAGCGCAACATTGTTCATAGTTGGCAGCGCAACATTGTTTATAGTTGACAGCACAACATTGTTCACAGTTGGCAGTACAACATTGTTCACAGTTGACAGCACAACATTGTTCACAGTTGACAGCACAACATTGTTCACAGTTGACAGCACAACATTGTTCACAGTTGACAGTACAACATTGTTCACAGTTGACAGCGCAACATTGTTCACAGTTGGCTGTACAACATTGTTCACAGTTGGCAGCACAACATTGTTCACAGTTGACAGCACAACATTGTTCACAGTTGGCAGTACAACATTGTTCACAGTTGGCAGTACAACATTGTACACAGTTGACAGTACAACATTGTTCACAGTTGACAGCACAACGTTGTTCATAGTTGACAGTACAACGTTGTTCATAGTTGGCAGCACAACGTTGTTCACAGTTGGCAGCACAACGTTGTTCACAGTTGACAGCACAACATTGTTCACAGTTGGCAGCACAACATTGTTCACAGTTGGCAGCACAACATTGTTCATAGTTGGCAGCACAACATTGTTCACAGTTGGCAGCACAACATCGTTCATAGTTGGCAGCACAACATTGTTCATAGTTGTCAGCACAACATTGTTCACAGTTGGCAGCACAGCATTGTTCACAGTTGACAGCACAACAATGTTCACAGTTGACAGCACAACAATGTTCATAGTTGCCAGCACAACATTGTTCACAGTTGGCAGCACAATATTGTTCATAGTTGGCAGCACGTACAAAATTGCTCACGCTCGTTGCAACAGGTTGTGTGTTTAACGCGTGTGCAATATGTAATACTGATTACATATTTTTTTCTTTTCCTGCAGGGCAAAGAGGATGACCCATTTCTTGATGTGAACCTTTATGTTGACTGCATTCTCGAGACAGTCTTACAAAATATTGGAAAGAGAAAAATTATATTGATGTCGTTTTCACCAATTATTGTACAGCTGTATGTAGAGTTGCTTCATTAATACATTCTTTCACCTTTTGTGTCACCTCCTGTGTTTAGCTTTTGAATTGTTTACGTTGGGCTGTCGATTTACGCTATTGAAGCATGCCGTAGAGTTGCGATTGCTGTGCATGCTGAGCTTAAAGGGTCTATGAAGTGAAAAAATCGCTAGCATTTTTTTTGCTCGAACGAACAATGTAGTACGGCAGGAGCGTTCACTGAACATTTCAAGTGAATCTGCTGCATAGTCTTCGAGCTATCAACTCTCAAAGTTTGTCCATTGGCATAGTTTAACCATGGATAGTAAATAGTCTATTTACTATCCATGGTTAACGTTGCAAAATAGGGAAAGACTGGGATTGAATATATGTGGTATATGACGTATGCAGGTGGATCATTAAGGTTCAAATCCATTGTTCTTATATGCATAGTACACCTGCATACGTCACAAGACAACGAACCGCGCGTTTCAGATTTCACCAAAAACATTTAGCCATGCCAAACTTTGAGAGTTGATAACTCGAAGACTATGCAGCAGATTCACTTGAAATTTTCAGTGTACGCTCTTGCCGTGCTACTTTATCCGTTAAAGCAAAGAAAATGCTAGCGAATTTTTCACTTCATAGACACTTTAAATTCAATGATGAGATGGAAAAAATATGGTTTGTCATTGTTTATGTTCTTAATTTTTTTGTTAAAACGTCCTTAAAAATTCAGGTAATAACCATTTCGGAGCCTTAGAATTCTCTTCTAATTCATCCTGAAGTGCGGAACATTAATTTTTGGGCTAATTTGCAATCCTATATAGTCATGCCATGAACACACTCGAGTATACTAATAAATTATGAGTATAAGGCTGCGCTCAATCGTGGGGGCGATGCCCCCACTGTCCCCCTCCCCCCGCTTCCGCCGCCCCTTGTATTAAAAATTAATAATAATAATAAAAATTTTATTTAGGCAAGGTAGCATCACTCAGCTAAAAGCTGCTTTCCAGGATGGCCTTGCAGCTTATGGCCTTGTAGCCTTCATGGCCTTGCAGCCTTCATGGCCTTGCAGCTTTGCAGGATGGCCTTACAGCTCAATTATTATTGTTATATTTGGTCTTTTCATATAGAATGAGTAGGAAGCAGAAAAAAGTGCCGGTGAAGATTGCTGTTTGTGGTGAGAGTGATAAATACCCAGTGTACAAAGACATGAGAATACGCACGGTGGGGATGGTCGCGGGGTTCGCCCATTGCGAAAGTATTCTCGGCGTGTCTTGTTTCTGTGATCATGTGCTCGAGAATCCTGGCATTGTCGACAAACTAAAGGAAAGGAATTTGATTTTATCAACATGGGGACATGAGAACAATACTCCGAATGGGCGAGAGAAGCAAAGAGAAATGGGAGTGAATGTGCTGTGCTATGACAGGTGCGTTTAACAAGTGAACTTTATCCCCTCGGAAGCGAGGGTGATAATCTCGCCGCTGCAGAGGGATCCATTTCTCACGAAAAATTTGTATATATATATATATATATATATATATATATATATATATACCAAATAGATTAGGAATATACCAAATAGATTAGGAGTTCGTAATAGATCTAAGAGTGCTCAATACCTTTAAGCGGTAGAGCGGGTATAGGAAAATATATATTTGCAATCCTATATAGTCATGGCATGAAGACACTCGAGTATACTCATAAATTATAAGGCTGCGCTCATTCGAGTATACTCATAAATTAAAATATAAGGCTGCGCTCATTCGTGGTATATATATATATATATATATTTTTAAATATATATATTTTTAAATATATATATGTATACCATTTCAATCAATTTTAAATACCATTTCAATCAATTTTACTCATTCCTGATTGGCTAATGACATCAGTATTATTAAACTTAAATGTTTTTATTAGGGGTATTTAAAAAAAATACCCCTAGTAAAAAAAATACCCCAAGTAAAAAATCACATCCGGGATGTTTGGATTTTAATATTTACAAACACCAGTTTTCCCACTTCGTAATAAAATTTAGGGGTATTTAGGAATGCGTAAAATTGATTGAAAAGGTATTAAAAGGAAATAACACTTGTTCTCGAAGAATTAATGAAAAATCGCACTTGTGTTTTTCGCACACAAGTGCGATTTTTCATTAATTCCTCTCGAACCGTGTTATTTCCTATACATATGTATGTATATATAGTGTAAAATGGTAGGTCCAACTCCTTATATAATAAGTAAGTAAAAAGTCGTTTTGGCTGATCCGTTTCAATCGGACAATATTTGGGCAGACAACACGAAGCGGCCATTAATAATAACTAGAAATGCGAATCCGCAATAATCCCTTCGCTCGCCTTTTCTACCACTACCCCCACCCACATATATATGAATATCATCATACACGCATGTCCGATCGTATGATGTATATTATTATACGAAATGAGAGAATGTACTGCATTCCTCATATCGAAGCTCGATGTTAATGCAACCGCTGACCATGCTGTTTGCATATTCATCCTCGATCCAACCACCGTGGGATAGCAACACCCTATAAAGTCACCTCCATGTTCGCCATGTTTTCCGGTCCAAAGACACCGCGAGACACGCAATCGAACGGCCTTTAGTCAATCAAATTCACCTTTTGAAAATGTTATTTTACAAACGACTTTTTGAAGATATTGTTATCTTTTCAGAATTAACGAGGTGTTGTCCAAACAATGAAAAAAGAAGAACAAAGAGAAAAGACAATATGGTACTCTGACTTTGCATCATGAATACTATAATTTATTTATCATATTTTTATGATTGTTATTTTAAAGGGATACTCCAGTTAAAATACAAGCGGAGTTCATATGATAGATCTTAGTGACTTTAGTTTATTTCCAAAGTTTCAGCATTCCTATCAATTTAGTTAAGAAGATATGGCTAGTTGAAGTTGGAGAGTGTGTCCAATTTCGACGCCATATTTGTTTCTCAAATATGACGTCACTGAGTGCTTCTATCTCGTATTATAATAATAATAATAAAGACGTATTAGGAGCATTATACAATAGTCTCAATGCTCTTACAACAATATATATATTCTTATATTCAATATATTCAATATATATAATATATATATATTCTTATATTCAATATATATATTCTTATATTCAATATATATATATTCTTATATTCAATATATATATATTCTTATATTCAATATATTCAATATATATATATTCTTATATTCTTATTATGCGTAAGAAACTCCTCTACTTTCCTGCATAAGGAACTAAATAGTTTATTTTGACTAATTTTCATCCAAAGAGCACTCACAACAGCTATCACTATGTGATCGCCATCAAAACAACTCCGCTACCGATAACGAAGCACTCAATGACGTCATATTTTCAAAACAAGGTCCTCAATCAAGGTCCTCCAATCTTCAACTTCAGCTCGCCATATCTTCTTAACTAAATTGATAGGAATATAGAACTTTGAGAATAAACTAAAGTTAGTAAGATATTTCGTATGAACTTCGCTAGAGTAGCCCTTTAAAAAATAAATTGTTATTATGTTTTTATCTGTTTGAACATAGTCAATCGAGATATGGTCTGGAAACTCGGCAAACTTCAAAGCGACTATAATGAGCTACTTTTTGATGTTGAACCGTACCTTACACCGTGCACATCCTTTGTTTTAGGGTTATTAATATTTAAACAACACGGTTGAGCGATTAAACCCAAACGATTCTATTGGATGATTTAATTTAATTTGTTTTCGTGTTTACATACACAAGGCAAGACACAACAGGGATGTTCAGCCCTAGTCATGGTGTCTTACCCTAAGAATTAATAAACATACATAATACATTACATATATAACTAACATATACATATTACTATATCACAGCCTGTGATACGATATCGCTTATTATATGACATATTACAACAAATACATTATACTAACACAGACTCACGTACGCATGCACAGTTAATATTAACAACAAATACTGAAGTTCTGCGATTCAAGATCTCTAACAGAATTACAATTTAAACATATTGAGCGCCAGGTAGATAATATCAGTATTGAATGTGTTCTGGAGAGCGACAAAGTATCTTGATTTTAAATAATTTTTAAAGAGACTATATTTGTTAATTTCTTTTGTTTGATCGGAGAGTGTGTTCCAAAGTCTAGATGATCTTATGAAAAAACTTTTTTGAAAATGTTTAGTCCGAGGTTTTGGTATTCTGAAATTATGTTTATTTGAATGCCTGAGATGGTTAACCGGTAGATTTGGAAGGTAGTAAGATAAATCGATGTTGTATTTTGCATTTGAGCAACAAAAAAAGCATGCTTCATTATACTAAATGATTGCTTCATTATACTAAAATACAATATGTTCAGTGACCGTGCACAAAATTGCATAAAGACGAACAAAAAGATAGAACAAAGACTTTAGCCGAGTTTCCAGACCATATCTCGATTGGCTATGGTTTGAAACGTGTTAAAGGACATTGGCAACAAAAAATAATTACTTTTTATATATGAAAATGCTCGCAACACATTTTCAAAGTTGAATAAACCATGTCAATTTGACCGTGACCGCCGCCATTTTGAATATGACCATGACGTTATGTGCTGGGAAGTGTTGTATTTCGTAGTCTTTTGTGCTACCTATCATGGGGCCCTGTATTGCCAAATTTATGTTGTAATAGCGATTACTAAAATAACGTTGAGAAAAAGCTTAATTTCATTGCATTTCTGTCAAAACTGACCGCTTTACCAGCACATGACGTCACAGGTCATGTGACAGAGAACCCTAATTCACCTTTAATACGCATTACAATAATTTTTACAACCTCAAACTACTACGATATTCATATATGTACCTGACCAGTTATGTTTGGGGGTAAATCATTTTTGCCTGGAAAACTGTCGATCATCAGAAGCAGTGTGGCAGGCGCAACTTCACATGAGACTATAGATTTCTCAGCGGTGTTCTCACAGAAATAGAGTAGTACTTTATCTATCGTATGTGAAAACCTTTAGTATAATTTTAAACCAACATATTACTTCAATATTAAAAGACGCTATATATATATTTATTTATATATTTATTAATTATATCATAATTATATCGTTAGCAATGATGCAACGCTCGCTACCATTGTGGCAGTTTGAGCGCTCTGGCCCCGTGCGCACTTCACGCTATCTGGATGTTCTGATCGCCGGTGCTATCCCACAAGCGGTTGTCAATGACGATCGCAAGTGTATAATAGTCCTGCCAGACTCATCCAGATTGTTCCAAGCTACGTGTTTCGCTGTACCACAGCTCACCAGTGTGTCTGTAGATTGAACTATATATATATATATATATATATATGCCAAATATTACCTATAATATACCCAGAATCTTATCCCGGCATTACCACCATATATACAGAACTCGTGACTAGGCTCTCGGCAACGGCTTCCGTAGCTCAGTGGTCAGAGCACTGCACTAGCATCGCAGGGTCGCGGGTTCAATTCCAGCCGGAAGGCCTTGAAGTTGCATTTTTCGCAACTGGTCCCGGTTTGGTCTTAAAATGTATGTATTCCAACACTCGAAATTTTCCTTCACCATAAATCCTTTCTATATATAATTATATATATATATATATATATATATATATATATATATATATATATATATATATATATATATATATATATATATATATATATATATATATATATATATATATATATATATATATATATATATATAGCAAAGTGAAAAGGTGGTAAACTGCCAAGAATTTAGTGACGAGATACTGACGTTTCGAGCGGAGCCCTTCATTTGGTCTTACTCTGATGAAGGGCTCCGCTCGAAACGTCAGTATCTCGTCACTAAATTCTTGGCAGTTTACCACCTTTTCACTTTGCTATATATTCAAAACACTGTCTACGCAGCACTCTACTTTTTATATATATATATATATATATATATATATATATATATATATATATATATATATATATATATATATATATATATATATATATATATATATATATATATATATATATATATATATATATATATATATATATATATATATATATATATATATATATATATATATATATATATATAATATATATATATATATATATATAGTAGTTATATATATATATATGTATATATATATGTATATGTATATATACGTATAATGTATAACGTAATATAATATAATAATTCAAGTTGAAAGTTTTGAGGATGAAATACAAATATTACGAAACCGACCGTATGAACGTCAACTTTCATGAAACCGTGTGATCAGTTTCGCACGATATTAGACTTTCTCATTAAACTCAAACAAAACCAGTTTACGCCGCTAGCTTGCTAAATTTCAAAATATACATTATGTATCCACTGAGAATAAAATGATAATGGCAACCCAAGCCAAAGAAGAAACAGGTCCTTGTTCCCGCTGACAAATATATTCCTATTATGTAAACAGAGATACAATTGTCGTTAAATCGTCCACTATCGAAACTAGTCGCAAACGAATGACTTAGACTCAAAGAATAACCTGATATCGAAATGAAAAATGGTACATATATATATTTGCCTGAGCATTCCTTGATGTTTTATCATGTCTGAAAGTAAGTGCTCATTTTCGTGGCAATCGCTGCTATTACCTTGGTTGCACAAAAGTATGAAAGAGTATTTTTAACAAACTCGGCACGTATAAAGAGCTTGCAAGTTGAATAAATAAGTAAACTCCGCATGTACGCTCAGGTAGCTGTATATTAAATATCAAATGCTAGTACCCAGTCCTTGATCGTGGCATTGCAATTCTACTCTATTATGTTTTCATTCACATGTTTTTGTCAGTAAAATAATGAAAGAAAAAGGTGAGGGAAAATATCTGAACAAGAAAGCAGCGCTTTGATGTTTTTTAACGAATTACAAAAAATTCACGATCCTGCCAGGACTCGAACCTGCAATCTCCTGATTCGAAGTCAGGCGCCTTATCCATTGGGCCACAGGACCTTACGTGTTTGGGAGGTGTACATAATATTAATATATAAGAACAATGGAAAATGTTTCATATTGAAATTGCTAAGAATACTGGAAACGGTTTGGTGAAGCAGCTATATATTGTAAAAACTGACTGGTTAAAATAACCAAATTTTTGTGTTGTAACCAATATGAAATGGTTATGTTAACCAATTACGAACTGGTTAGTTAGTTACAATCAATATAAAATTATAACCAATTATCCCCTCGCAAGCGATGGTGATAATCTCGCTGCGGCAGGGATCCATTTCTCACGAAAAGTTTGTGTGATCCGTTTGAATTGGACAATATTTGGGCAGTACAGACAACGCGAACAGCCATTGGCGATTTGTGATATGACGAACTACATAAACAGGTTTTTACGAAAGGTATACACGTTTGCGTTATATAATAGGCACGTATATGTTATGTATTTAGACTCGCTAATTCCAAATCTGTTTTCAACATTGAAAACGGTTAAATATTGATCGAGATAACGTTCAAAATAATATACGACGAAGCGGCCGGCTGATTGCCGACTAATTTCTAAGTACATAAACCGTTTTTACGAAGGGTATGCACGTTCTCGTAATATAATAGACCCGTATATGGTTCAATTGACTCGTACTTGTGGATATGATGGTCGATCGTTGCGTTAAGCAAAAACGGACTCGATGACACACCAAAGACTACTCTGGCAAATCGCAGAACGATGATCATTGGATTCTAACTTACGATGTCATTCACCCAAAGAAACCGTAGAACGCTACTATCTTCTCCTGCAATAGACACCATCGGGAAGGCCTTCTCGATGTCACTTATGAGAGCTATCTCGAAGCTTCGAAATCGTAACGCTATGTCAAATATGTTCTTTAAAGTGCCCATAACCTCAAAATGTTTTATTGTCTTGTTTGGAAGAACTTTTAAAATGATAAAGTAACTTCTTTTGAAGATTTTCGTTTCTTTGCTTTCTTTTGGAGATATATCAGTTTGTTTGATATGCAAATGTCTTGAATTTCGTCACACATGCATAATGACTTATTGGAGAAATGTGTCTATCTCTTTCATTCTCGAACGAAATCCTTTAATATCAAGACGTTTGGTGTTGTGGGAGAAACGCACACACGTGTTATTCACACTTTAGTGTTTTTATTTGATGAAGGCAAAGATGTATAACATTCTCTGATAACTCATTATGCATGTGTGACGAAATTCCAGATATTTGCATATCAAACAAACTGATATATCTCACAAAGAAAGCGAAGAAGTGAAAATCTTCAAAAGAAGTTACTTTATCATTTTAAAAGTTCTTCCAAATAAGACAATAAAAATTGTTGAGGTTAGGGGCACTTTAACAGGGATGGTCCTGTATATAGACAGCTGTTGAGGGAGATTCCACCAGATTTCGATGATGCGTCATAGACAATTCTCAATCGTGTAGTTTCTTTATCTCTACGTATAACGGCGTGGTGAGGAAGATAGTGCACCTTTCCAACTTCACTTGCCAAGGCTGGGTCAACTTGCTCTACAATTCCTTTCGCCAGTTTGTCTTTAATGACATTATCATATTCTTTCAAGATTTCTGGTGTCTGCTTCAGACGGCTGTAAAGGGAATGGAAACTATGCAAGGCTGGACTTGTAGTTGTCAGGCAACAATGGGTGTGATGGTTTCCACGGCAGGTGAACTTAGTATCTCCCATTCTTGTGCGAAATTGTGTCAGTGAAGTTTTCGTACACCGATGGTTCCTCTGGTTGGATTCCAAGAGACTCCAACTCCCAGAACCTCTTAATCTCGTCGTCCAACATCTAGTTGTGTTCTTTTGGCTCTGTTGCACACTTTAAGACGTGGGTACAGTACATGGGTTTAGTGGTGAGCATATGGTGGGAATACAATAAGCATTCAGATTGATGGGTGTATTGCCTTCACTACCAAGACACAGCTGTACGGCATCACAGACTTGGGTTGTTTCGTTGTCAGAATTAAACGTCTTAATCATTAATGGCTCTGATTTCAGTGTGGGAAGATTCAACTTGTCCTTTAATCTTGACGTTATGTAGGATCTTTGGCTGCCACTGTCCAGGATTACTCTTACTCTGATGGTCTTCTGTGGAGTACTTGCACTGTACTCGTCAGCTTGGGTTGTTTGGAGAAGAATAGATGTTTCAGCATTGATATACATTGTGAGGGCTTTTTTCTGGTTTGGAGATTATTGGTTGCTGCTTGTCTTGTTTTGTTCTCTCTGCTGTTGTTCTTTCCTTTGGTGTGATGGGGATTTCGTCGTTTCACCATTCTTCCCGCCAACGTGTGGTGGATCTTTGGAACTACAAATACTGGCATGATGTCGTTTCCCACAGTCCGCTAATATGATTCTTGCGAAGACAGATGTAACATCTACCCTCTTTTCTTAGGATTTCCTTTCTCGCTGCAGTGTTGGTTACCACATTGCAGTTGGCAGAAGGATGGGGGTGTTTGCAATAGGTACAAGTAGGTGTGTTTCCATCTGAGAATAATGATGCAGCTGTACTAAATCCCTAGTCGTGGTGGTGTTCTCTCATTATTTCGGTAATCTTCTTCTTTCCTAAGGCTTTGGTGATTATTATTCGAATTTCTTATGGAAGTTTGTTCATCAGTATTGAGATCATCAGGTTTCCATATGAACTTGATTCCACACCAAGGGACCTAAGGCCCCTCACATGAGATTCCACCTTGTCGTAGAGTTGACGAAGAGCCTTGACATTGTTGAGACTGCTGACACTTGTTAAGTTCCACAAGGCTTCCATATGG
This sequence comes from Chrysogorgia sp. JL179-B06, assembly GCA_035772405.1. Classification (NCBI taxonomy): domain Eukaryota; kingdom Metazoa; phylum Cnidaria; class Anthozoa; order Scleralcyonacea; family Chrysogorgiidae; genus Chrysogorgia; species Chrysogorgia sp. JL179-B06. The sequence goes on along the minus strand of JAYKKM010000362.1, from coordinate 301,904 downwards.
CCATCGATGATAACTTGCTGGTTTGTTTCCAAATCTCTCTTCAAGAATTTTAACTGCTTCATCATAGTTGGCATTTGTCATGTTTAAACCTGCTACAGCTTCAGCTGCTGAATGTTCCAGAAGTGATTTTAAGTTGTTAAACTTGTCGATCTTGGTGAGATTACTTTTATCATGTATGGCTGATGCATAACAGTCCCAAAATGTGGTCCATCTTGTAACGACTCCACCAAATTTCCTCAAATTTAACTTAGGGAAATGTACTTTGTGCTTGTAACAACACTGTGACTAATTGGGGTTACACTTTGGGTTGTACTGCTATTGGTATGCCCAGTTGGTGACGAAGATCCAGTTGTAATTTGCTGTAATGCTGAGTCGATATAAACAATTAACTTTCACTTTAAACTCAAAGCAAACGCCTCTAGCTTGCTAAATTTCAAAATATACATTATGATAAAATGATAATTGTGATAAAATTATAATAAAAAGATAATGGCAACCCAAGCCAAAGAAGAAACAGGTCCTTGTTCCCGCTGACAAATATATTCCTATTATTATGTAAACAGAGATACAATTGTCGTTAAATAAATATACATTTGCCTGAGCATTCCTTGATGTTTTATCATGTCTGAAAGTAAGTGCTCATTTTCGCGGCAATCGCGGCTATTACCTTGGTGGCACAAAAGTATAAAAGAGTATTGTGAAGCTGAATTGAGCAAGTTACAGCGAATTCAAAATACAGCTGCAAGACTTGTAACAGGGGTTAAAAAATCGGAGCATATCTCCCCTCATGTGCTTCGTAATCTTCACTGGTTGCCGGTGAGATCAAGGATTGTATTTAAAATACTAATAATTACTTTCAAGGCTTTGCATGGCCAGGCGCCTGTTTATATTACTGATTTGCTAAATAAATATAAACCTACTCGTGCTTTGAGATCATCAGACCGTAATCTGCTAATTGAGCCAAAATCCAAAACGGTGACTCATGGATACAGCGTTCTCGGTTTCGGCACCAAAACTGTGGAATTCATTACCACAGGAAATTAGAAGCTTTGATATGTTGGGTAATTTTAAGTCAGCAGTTAAGACTTTTCTTTTTTTAAATTAATAGTTTTTTTTGTTTATAGTGGTAATATATGTAGTATAGGCTTTATCTTATAATGAAACTGTAATAAGTTTTATCAGTATATTTAAGAATATATTGTTGTAAGAGCATTGAGACTATTGTATAATGCTCCTAATACGTCTATTATTATTATTATTATTATTATTATTGTCGTGGCTGTACGTTTGCATGCAACAATAGTAACAAGTCAATACACCATTTCCCCCAGGAAACAGGACCAGTTTTGGCCAGAAAACAACCGAAAAGTGGATCATGTAGATCGTAAAGTTCTGTTTTTAGTTTCTGGGGGGGTAAAATACGCAAGAAAACAAAAATGCTAAATGCGTTGCCATCGAAACTAAGTCACTATGTTGTTAAAAATGCTTATAAACAGATAAAAAACAATAATTTGAATGTGAATCAGCCAGAAAAGGTTCTTCCAGTGTTTAAAGCTTCAAATAAGTTGAAAAAAATGTTTTACCTCCAAGGTAAAAATTGAGGTAAAGCCCCGCCTTAAACTCGGCACGTATAAAGAGCTTGCAAGTTGAATAAATAAATAAATAAACTCCGCATGTACGTTCAGGTAGCTGTATATTAAATATCAAATGCTAGTACCCAGTCCTTGATCGTGGCATTGCAATTCTACTCTATTATGTTTTCATTCACATGTTTTTGTCAGTAAAATAATGAAAGAAAAAGGTGAGGGAAAATATCTGAACAAGAAAGCAGCGCTTTGATGTTTTTTTAACGAATTACAAAAATTCACGATCCTGCCAGGATTCGAACCTGGAATCTCCTGATTCGTAGTCAGGCGCCTTATCCATTGGGCCACAGGACCTCACGTTAAAGAGGTGTACATAATATTAATATATAAAGAACAATGGAAAATGTTTCATATTGAAATTACTTAGTGAAATTACACAGCACTGACATTCGGGTCGGTTTTTCTGGCGGCAACGGTTGGCGGCTCTTGCAATATACTCTGGTTTCTTTAATACTGGAAACGGTTTGGTGAAAGCAGCTATACATTGTAAAAACTGACTGGTTAAAATAACCAAATTTTTCTGTTGTAACCAATATGAAATGGTTATGTTAACCAATTATAAATTAATCAATATAAAATTATAACCAATTATATATTGGTTAACGATTGACCATCTCAAAACTCAATAACTATAATGTATAATTGGTTATAATTTTATATTTTGGAAACTAACTAACCAGTTTGTAATTGGTTAACATAACCATTTCATATTGGTTACAATATACACCAGTCAGTTTTTACAGTGTATAGCTGCTTCCACCAAACCGTTTCCAGTCAGCCTCGTACCCAGGCGCTTGTTTTGCTTTGCGCGACTTGCGGGGGAGGACGCGACGAGATTCAGCCCCCACAAGTCGCGCAAAGCAAAACAAGCGCCTGGGTACGAGGCAGGTTTACAGTATTAAAGAACCCAGAGTATCTTGCAAGAGCCGCCAACCGTTGCCGCGAGAAAAACCAACCCGTATGTCAGTGCTGTGTAATTTCACTATGAAACTTCCATTGTTCTTATATATTAATATTATGTACACCTCTCAAACATGTGAGGTCCTGTGGCCCAATGGATAAGGCGCCTGACTACGAATCAGGAGATTCCAGGTTCGAATCCTGGCAGGATCGTGAATTTTTGTAATTCGTTAAAAAAACATCAAAGCGCTGCTTTCTTGTTCAGATATTTCCCCTTACCTTTTTCCTTCACTATTTTACTGACAAAAACATGTGAATGAAAACTTGATCAAGGACTGGGTACTAGCATTTGATATTTTATATACAGCTGCCTGAGTGTTAAGAATCAAGAATAAAGTGTTATTCAACATCCATCTTAAGTTTAAAAATACAATGGATTTACAGCATGTATCGTATGATCAAGTATAATATAATTAAACTACAGTGTTAAAGTCATTCTAAAAATCTGGTAAGAGTACATAATTTCAAGGATACTACCCTATGTATTTACAATAGATAGATAGATCGTTTAATAAATTGTCTTGCAACCCATAGGTTGAATTACACAATTTTACAATAATATAATATACAATAAAAAATGTTCGGACCTATATTTTATATTAAATATTTTAAATATTTAAGAAACATTAAAAATAAAACAAGAATTAATTAATAAGTTTATAAATGTTAGCAGGAATAAAAGTGTTTTTGTAACGGTTTGTGTTACATTTAGGTAAAGTGAGTGCATTCTTCTTACGAAGATTATAGCAAGATTGCTTTTTGTTCGGCAACAGAGAGTGGAGTTGATGGTGATCATCTGATAATATAGAGTTAAATAATTTTTCCACAAGATTTTCTCGACGGAGTTTCAAAGTTAAAAGGCCAGCTTTCATCATGCAGCGCTTCTTCGTAGTTGGTTTGGGGATAAATTATAGATAAGCTTCTAATTTGAACTCTTTCCAAGCGTTGATGAAGGTATTCAGGAAGACTGTCATGAAACACTGCACAGCAATACTCCAATAAGGACCTGATACAGGTGGTATAAAATTTAACAAGGTTCTTGCATTCTACTTTTGCTTTCTTTAATTGGACAAGAAAGTAGATTCTCTTGGAGGCTTTGCTGATGATGTTATCTATATGCGCATTCCACTTTAGATCATTGGTAATTGTCAAGCCAAGTAACTCACATTCGGAAATGAGTTTTAAACGCTGTCCTTCGATTGTTAATGGTTGGAATTCATTGAGGTGATGATTACTAAAGGAGATTCGGAGTTATTTGTATTTGTCGAAATTAAGCTGGAGTTTATTGGCAGTTGACCAGCTACAAGTAAAGTTTGGTTGATTGCATTTTGGATTTGACTTTCTGCTCCTTTAGGGACAATTTCAGATTCAGTCGTATCGTCAACGTATTTCCATAGATCTACATCAGAGGCGGCAAGATCATTGATCATTAGTAGAAAGAGCCATGTAGCTTTGTACCTTGTGGAACGCCGCTAGGAACTATGCCCCATTCCGAATAACAGTCGTCGGCCAATTTCGTTCTTTGGTATCTATTGGTTAGAAAATCGCTTAACCAATTCACAACACGACTGTCAAGTTCTATTTGGTGAAGCTTTCTAAAGAGATTGCTCTTGGAATAAAAGACATTTGGTGTCGTTTAGTGCCTGAGACTACTGGAGGGCGGCGCTTTCTAGCTCTAAGATTGTAAGAGTTGGTTATAGAGTCTGGAATTAAATTGTACGGGGGTTGTTTGTATCTTTCTTGATTCTTTCATACACCTTAACAGTGCTAGAATCCCGCCTAGACTTAAGAGATGGTAAAAAGTCGAGCGGTAGTCCTACGATCCTTAAACTTCTGTTCTGAGTGTTCTCAAGCTCGTCCTCTAAGTAACGTGGAAGACCACTCCACGTGGAGCCCCATACTCAAGCAAAGGCCTGATAAAAATCAGGATAGCACGTAATTCCAACATCAATTCATAGGAGATTTGCTCTGCGACATTCCCTAAGACAGAATAATCGTTTATTTACTTTCTTAGTAATCTCTTCCACATGCGTATTTTATTTCAGGTCATCTTGGTGCCACACACCAAGTAGTTTAAATTTGTTGACTCGCTCGATCGATAATAACGAGGGGTGGTGGTTCATGGATCGTGTCTCTAAAACAGATCCACATATCTTTCGTTTTCTTTGTGTTGATTTTCATCCTGTTCCTTTCTGCCCAATTCCGCATCGCATCCAAAACTTCTTGCATATGGCTAGTGTACAGTCATCTGCATATTTGCACGTATTGATAATCAGATTTTCGGGGACGGAGTCCTCGAGATCATTTACATGAACATTGAAAAACGTTGGTGATACATGCGGAGTTTATTTTATTTATTCAACTTGTAAGCTGTTTATACGTGCCGACTTTAAAAGGCGATGTCGAGAGGCAACAGTTTCTGGAAGAACGCTTGGCAAAGTCGGGTACCAGCCTGCTTTACCTCGAAGACACACTTCAAGACCAAAGTCGTTTCCCCACGTAAATAAATAGGTAAAGTAGTTGGTGAAGGCTAAATGAGATGACTCAAATGGACCTTCACATTTTCTAGAACTACTGACCCTAATCTCCATCCTAATCCTAACCCATTGCATTTTTCGCAACTGGTCCCGGTTTGGTCTTAAAATGAATATATTCCAATACTCGAAGGTGAAGCCATAAATCCTCGGGGTGGATTGCAATGAAGTGGAAGACGGGGGGTGATGGTCAGGAAGACATTTAAGACATGGGGTTAGGGTTGGGATTGGTGTTATGTTGGGGTTGGGGTTGGGTTCTAGAAGTTAGAACTCTAAATTACCAATTATTGGTAATTCAAGGTTATTGCAACACTTACTAATTATTGGTAATTCTAGGGTAGGAGGACATTCTAAAGTATATTGGGTTATAAAAAAAACCAAAAAAACAAACAAACAAAACGGTGTAGTTATTCTGTATTGCGATATACATTTGCTAAACTTCGTACTGCGCTGTATGAGGGCTGCTAACATGGCGTACTATGGTGCTGCCCACTGCTCTGCATGAGCGTTGCTAACAGCCTAACGTGGCGTACTATGGCGCTGCCAACTGCTCTACATGAGCGTTGCTAACAGCCTAACGTGGCGTACTATGGTGCTGCCCACTGCTCTGCATGAGCGTTGCTAACAGCCTAACGTGGCGTACTATGGTGCTGCCCACTGCTCTACATGAGCGTTGCTAACAGCCTAACGTGGCGTACTATGGTGCTGCCCACTGCTCTGCATGAGCGTTGCTAACAGCCTAACGTGGCGTACTATGGTGCTGCCCACTGCTCTGCATGAGCGTTGCTAACAGCCTAACGTGGCGTACTATGGTGCTGCCCACTGCTCTGCATGAGCGTTGCTAAAATGGCGTACTACGGCGCTGCCTAATGCTTTGCATGAGCGTTGCTAACATCGCGTACTATGGTGCTGCCCACTGCTCTGCTGAGTATTGCTTCCATCTCGGGGGATTCCGATTGGTGGGGATTCAGAGACGGTAGTTGGCAGGGTGATATCCTGGCTCCATTAATGGTTCCAGTACATCGCTTATGGTGGTCAGCTCAAGATCCTGCATGGATGGATCCAAGATGGATCTTAATCTGGATCCAAGTACCGCTATTCGCCGCAGGCCCCCACCAGGCTACGGCTTACACCAACCTTCCAAACGGTAAGTAAAAGGTGAACGAGGCTGTTAAATGAGGTTATGCAATAACCAAAGTTAACAGCTAAGGTAACCGCGCGTGGTGCAAGCCAGTCGAGCGTCATCATTGCCACGCTAACGGCCTTTCTCGCCGTCCCTCCCTTCAAACAAGGAGGTAAGTGTAATACTTCCACCAAATAATTGGTGTGATCGGTGTGATCCTTAATTGGTATTAAGGACCGATCGTTTATTACGTCTGAGGGGGGCGGTGGTTTTTGAGAGGGGGTAAAATATTTGAACATGCCTATTTTATGGGGGTAAATTTTTAGTTCCCTAAAAGAAAATTGCAAACTATATTGAAAGAGAAATTGTTGGTAAGGGTCTGAAGAGACGATAATAAATACCGGCCTTTATCTGACTTTACTCAAACGTTTGGTCTATTCTCTTGCCAATTCAAATCTAGCCTGCGAAACAGGCGCTTTATTTTTTCGAGTTTTTTTCGAGCTTTATTTATTTATTTATTTAAAAAAAAATCGGGAAAAAATAAAAGGCGAAGAAAAAAATAGGGGGGGGGGGAATCGGGAGGAGAAAAATAAATTGGGGAAATGATGGCCGTAGCATGGGGTGGGGCCGGGGGGGGGGAGTCACCCAATAATTTGCTCTGGCGATTTCATGCCAGTTTAGATACGCTTAAACTTGCTGGAAATTACTCTCAGAAGTCAGGAAAGCCTATTTAAGAGATCCTAATTTCCGGGGAACATGGCTTGGCGCCTGCCATGACTAGTGCCCAGTTCTTTATATTTATAAACCCGGCCTCATCACCAGGGCGTCTCAATTCCTTTGAACTCGAAAATTATGCCTGGGGTAATTTTTTTTATCTACATAGTTAAACAGGGGGTTGTTTTTTCATTAAAAATAATTGTGGGGGGTGCAAATTTTATTTTCCAAGGTCGGGAGAAGATTGGGTTGGGAGTCAAGGTTTTTATTTTTATTTTTTTATATTAAAAACCGTCGTGACAAAGCAAACCGGATATAAAATTTCAATCAACCGTGGTTGGCCCGACACAATGGAGATCGACAATGCTCAAATGGACAGTAAAACATGAGTAGGGTATTTCTAAGGTGGAAAAACGATAGTTTTAATAGTTTAAACTATGTTTTGTGCAAAATAAACAATAAAAATAAAATTGAGGTCGGGACGCTAAACAAGTAATTTTTTTATGTGGCCTAAAGCAGGCTGCTACCCGACTACGCCAAGCGTTCTTCCAGAGACTGTTCCCTCTCAACATCGCCTTTTGGCTTTTAAACTCAGCACGTAAGTTCAATAAATAAATAAACTCCGCATGTACGCTCAGGTAGCTGTATATAAAATATCAAAATGCTAGTACCCAGTCCTTGATCGTGCCATTGCAATTCTACTCTATTGTGATTTCATTATCAATATCAAGACGTTTTAGGAGCATTATACAATAGTCTCACATGTTTTTGTCAGTAAAATAATAAAAGAAAAAGGTGAGGGAAAATATTCTGAACAAGAAAACAGCGCTTTGATGTTTTTTTTGACGAATTACAAAAATTCACGATCCTGCCAGGACTCGAACCTGGAATCTCCTGATCCGTAGTCAGGCGCCTTATCCATTGGGCCACAGGACCTCACGTGTTTTGGAGACGTTTTACGCTATTATAAAGCTTCTCTGAGACCAAGTGTCTTAAAATCACCAATAAAAGTTAGAATACAAAACCGAAATTGGCTTCACTGCATCGAATCGTCAAGAAAATGAAATAAATGCGCGATATTCATCGTCGCATAACTCGTATCGAACAAATCATCAACTTGCACGGTCTCCATATCCAATCGGAAACTAGATTGCAATCCGTCCACACTCCACGTGTTCAACCGAGGTTTTATTTGCTTTCGAAGATTCACAAGGCGTTTTACCATAGTTTTACTCAATAACAAGGAAGTAAAACAAGGTTTACTTACAGCAAAGTAAATGGATAACTCCGCTCCCGAATCTGCGGTGGACGCAGTTCTTCGAGCCAGCGAGAAGATGCCAGAAGGTAGTGAAACCGTGAAAGGCTATGACTTCAACAATGGCTTGGACTATGGTGCTTTGCTGGCCTCGTACAGAGTATCGGGCTTCCAGGCTACTAACTTTGGGAAAGCAGTTGAAGAAGTCAATAAAATGGTAAGAGGATTATGCGACAGTTTGGGCTTTGTGTTGTTTGATTGTCGATATCTTGTTATAGCCACAGCTGGCAGATTAAACTGCAGTTTCCAGCCTCGCGGGTGACAGGTGTAGTGTTCTTTTAATTAGAAGTTCCCGGTACTCTTTAGTGTATATCATTAAATGAAAGGTTGGGAGTGATTATGTACCGTGGATAACACCAAATTTAATTCAGGAAATGAACCAGTGGGACTATCTTAATAAAAAGGTGGTATATCTTTTAAAATTAGAACTTCTCCGATTCTCCACAGCAGCTCAAGGTGATGGTCTGTGTTTTCATTGTTACAGGTACGCCTGTCAGGCCTAGGCCAGTCTAAACTCTAAATGTTCTTTTATATGCATGCAAATAGAATTATCACTTATTTACTGAGACCGAGGGAAACAGTGTGTTTTGTGGACCCGAGACCGCCGTTGTTGCCCGAGGCGAAGCCGAGGGCAACAACGGCGGTCGAGGGGCCACAAAACACACTGCTTTCCCGAGGTCTCAGTAAATAAGTGTTTTGTTATATAGTATATTAGTGTCAAAGTATTTTACAAAACAGCAAAACTATAAAATGAACTTTGGAACTTCACGGTTGACGCGCATGCGCACTGCACCCATTCTATTGTGGACCGGTCAATAAATGTTCTGTTATGGACCGGTTGCCTCGTTGCCAGGGCAATGCAGTAAACACGACGTTTTGTGGACCGGCACGTGACACGCTTTTGTCCAATCGGAAAACAGAAAAATTGAACTTTGACACTAACTATATAACAATCCCACTTATAAGCCTCCCGCTTATAAGCCCCCCGATTATAAGCCCCCCCGTTATAAGCCCATCTGTTTGGTGACAGAAAATACCTTCCGGTTATTAAGCCCCCGGATATAAGTCCACCTTCCATTATTAGCACCTTTTATAGTAAAAATAACAACGAAAAAAAACAGAGAAACAGTGCAACCAGCGTTGAAACAAAACTTTTACTGATAATATGTTTCAACAATTCAGCATTCTCATTATGGCAAGTTAATTGGATAACTTTGCTGTAGGTGACATTACTAAAATTTCAGAGTTCAGTACTTCAGTTGGCGTTATAATGTCTCCTTACAACGCATTTTGTGTTTGTCGTATTCGTTTCACATCGACTTTGTGCTTTTTGTCCCCAAATATAAAGTAAACACATGGTAATTCAATGCCGACGATTTAGAGTTTCATTTTGACAGTGTTGACGACGACGACGAAGATCATTTTGACGCAGCTACATAACTTGTGTAGCAGATTTTGTTATAGACATACGCGACGTTACTATTTGTTACTTTTATAGAAATTTGAAGCGGTATAACTTGAACTTTTAAGTTGCGCCGGGTTTCATATGGAATGGATTGTTTTTGGAATGGTTCTCTGGCCAAAATCAGAAATCTTCTTTATTTGTTATTGTTTTTTGCACTTGCGATATTAAGCAAAACGTCGAGCAATAAAGTGCCAACATAGTTTGTCTGTTGCGTTTTGAAACGTTTTTTCTATCCCGCTTATTAGCCCTCCCGGTTATTAGCCCCCCCCCCCCCCGGTTATTAGCCCCCCCCCCCGGTTATTAGCCCCCCGGTTATAAGCCCACTCAAAACCCCTTTACGAAGTTGTATAAGCCCAAGGCTTATAAGCAGGATTCTACGGTTTTTGTGTTGCACTTCAAGCGTTATTTTCCATTGACTGAAGTTGTTGCATACTGTACATACACGTATTTCTAGTATATAATATTATTCAAGTACACAACCCTAGATGAAATCTTTATAATTTGTGATTGATGGATATACAGTAACCATGTATAAACAATTAATAAATAAATATACACTATGCTATTCTTATTTCCAAGATTGCTAAAAGATTTGAGGAACCTCCAAAGGAAGGTGACAAGTCAAACTGCTCCATATTTCTGGGCTATACATCAAACATGATATCATCTGGCATAAGGGAGACTATCAGATATTTAGCAGAACATGATATGGTGAGGTACTAGTTTTGATGCTTCCTATTTTCAGGCTAAACTTTTACTTAACATTTTACCATCACTTCTGCAGTCATCTTTGAGATTGTTTGACTGTAAATGAGAAAGCATGTGGTCATGAAGTGTAGTACCTGCATTATTAAATTTAACATGTTTCAGTGCTGCTAGATAGAATTCAGGGCTCTCCGGGAAAGGAGCTCGCGCTTGTAAAACGCCATATAAAGCTTTGATGTTTGCTCATTCTTTCTTGAAATCAACATGCGCCATATTGTGGCTGAGTATTAGTACTAGGCTTCTCAACCATGTGCTCTCAAACAAAATGGTGCCGGATTGGAGGACTTTAACAAAGGGCTTTAGAAATGTAAATTATCAATTACAGTATAATCGTTATATCCCGATGGCGTCATTCATTGGTCACAAAGGAAACAAAAGTGACAAAGTGAAACTTTCCACTTTCAAGTCTTGGTGTATATAAAGACGATATCCTTAAAGTGCCTATATCACCTGTGGGATCTTTACATATTTATAGTAATTGGAACATTCTAAGAAGATTTGTAATATATCTTCTCAGGCGAAAATTTCATCTTCATGGACTTTTTTGCAGTTAAAGTTACCGGATATGACATCAAAGGAGGAATTTTTGAAGCAAGAAACAAAAGAAAACTGATTTGCAATTCCTCCTTTGATGTCATATCCGGTAACTTTAACTGCAAAAAAGTCCATGAAGATGAAATTTTCGCCTGAGAAGATATAGTACAAATCTTCTTAGAATGTTCCAATTACTATAAATATGTAAAGATCCCACAAGTGATATAGGCACTTTAAGTTGTCAATACACATATGACAATGATTCCACTATCAGTAGTATAGTACAGTGATTCTACAAGTGAAGGATATTCAGAATCATAACATTCTGAACAAGATTGCATGATTTGCATCAATGATAATGTAGATAATTATCAACATCACAAGTTCACAACATGTGCATACAGTAGTTGAGTTAAGATTAACTATATAGTAATAACAGTGAGTCTATAACACTACACTTCATGTGTTTAAGTTGTTAAATTAATTTAGTGCCTTTAATAAAAGAAAATTTTGTATTTGTTTAAAATATCTGATATACACTGTACCTATCTACTGTTTCATCTTTCCAAGGGTTAACTATTATCTTTTAACTAATATTTTCCCAGGTGCTCTTTTTAGAACAGTCCTTGTTACTTTTGCAGGCTCTTAGTCTTTTTATCACTCTCCTCTTGTTTCTTCCCGGAGAGCCCTGATAGAATTGGTGATAGCCCAGGTGACAATCTTACATAAGATCTTATAAGATCTTATATAAGATCTTATAAGATCTTATGTAAGATCTTGCAAGTTCTTGCAAGAAATTGCAAGATCTTGCAAGATCTTGCATGAGATCTTATAAGATCTTGTAAGATTGTGTAAGATTGTGTAAGATCTTGTAAGATCTTGTAAGATCATGTAAGGTTTTGTAAGATCTTGTAAGATCTTGTAAGATCTTGTAAGATCATCTAGATCTTGTAAGATCTTGTAAGATCTTGTAAGATCATGTAAGATCATGTAAGATCATGTAAGATCATGTAAGATCATGTAAGATCATGTAAGATCTTGTAAGATCATGTAAGATCTTGTAAGATCTTGTAAGATCATCTAAAGATCTTGTAAGATCTTGTAAGATCTTATAAGATCATGTAAGATCTTGTAAGATCATGTAAGATCTTATAAAATCATGTAAGATCATGTAAGATCTTGTATGATCTTGTAATATTGTAAGAACTTGTTGTAATTCAGCTATAACAAGATCCTACAATATTATATATATATATATATATATATATATATATATATATATATATATATATATATATATAATATATATATATATATATATATATATATATATATATATATATATTATATATATATATATATATATATATATATATATATAAATATATATATATATATATATATATATATATATATATATATATATATATATATATATATATATATATAAATATATATATATATATATATATATATATATATATATATATATATATATATATATATATATATATATATATATATATATATATATATATATATATATATATATATATATATATATATATATATATATAATTACTGTAGGTAAATAATTAAAAGTAAAAAGACTTATAAATCTCTGTTTTTAAAATACAAATAATTACAAAATCACTATAAATTACTATAAGTCATTGAAAGGTTGAGCTATTTCTAGTGTTTATTTGCACATCCAGTTTTCTTTTTGCATCCCTGCACTTCTGGTTGCATGCATCAACCACTTGCTGCTGGAAAGAACATCTGAAAATATTGAATGAATGCACAATGTTAGTATGTGCTGTATACAGTAACCTCTTTGGCAGAATTTCGTTCCCTTGCTATGTTTGTGAGATATTTCAGTTTGTTTGATAATGCAAATGTGATCCATTGACATCACATATGTATACAGTTCAAAGTATACATTACTTATTGGAGAGGAGTATATGTCTTTGTTAAATTATCAAACAAGATAATTAGAAACTGTGCAGGTTTGGTGTTCCAGGAGAAACACGCATACAAGATTCCTTTAAAGTGATTTTGTTTGATAATCGTAAAGATTACAGTACAACTTTTCCGAATAAATCATTATGCATGTGTGGCGTCACTCATGTTTAATATACATATCAAACAAATTTAAATATAAAAAAGAAACAATAAACAAAAAACTAAAAAATGTTAGTCACCAACAACAGTCTTTCTCAAGACTACAGTACAACAACCTGGACGATCAACTTCACACATAAAATGTTACTCTGTCATTCTAACCAACGTTTTCCCCAACTCTACTTACCAAACATTTTATTTGTCCTTTTTAAATCAAGTAGTGTCCTCTTTGATTTTTTCAACAACTCTAATGTCCGTTGGCTAATTCATTATTCTCAAAAAGCAGTGGCAACAGCTTTAGAGCACATTTTACTGGGTCTTTAGGTCCTGCTGCCACATTTAGGAGGTTTAAACCATCATGTATCTTTAATAAATACAAGACAATTACAAAGCAATTAATACTTACAAATTAATATTTACAAATACCACAAAAATTAATTTGCACAGCAAGTAATATTATGTGAACAATATACAAGGTTGTACTTAAGGTAATTATAATTAAAATTACTTATAAATTCCACAACCTCTGTTTGGACATTGGTGCTAGCCAACTGGAGAACTTCTATCAGGCAAGACCTACAAGTACATAATGAAAAAAGCAAAATTATTTTAATAACACTTCAATCTTGATGATTTGTCATGCTTTGCTGGGGTGGGTTACGGTGTTGCCCTGACCAAATGCAGGGAGCGCTGCCCCCTGTCAAAAATCAAATGTGGTTGAATCAAATGTTGTGTAGCCTCCTCCAGAGCCAACTCTGTGTCTGCTTATTTCTTAGTTTTTCCAAGTCAAGAAGCTCTCTGAAAAACTAAGAAGACACAGAGTTGCCTGCAGAGGAGCCTAAACGTTGTGGGTGATTACTATCAAAATTGACACATGTCATTGAACATTTATACTACTGTATATTCGTTTATATTGTGAAACTAATTATAAACAATGTTATATGCAAATGTTTTACTTTCATGACCAGTGGCCACACCCATGGCATTTGACTTTGATGAGCATTTCTCCACTTCTGAAATTTGGAAAATATCATAACGAAATTATAGAAAGATTGGCATTTAGTCATTGCTCTTAGCCCTTCTCCAAATCTTCTTCCACTCTTGCTCCTCTCACACACTTAAGCACCACAAAACACACTTTAGTTCCCAAAACAAGCTGTGTTGGCATTGTCAATTAGCTTAAGATTTTATCGCTAAAACTGTACCCAAAATACTGAAAATTATAAAGTGTAAAGAAATAAAAGAATATGGTTAACGCTGGAGTTCAAGTCAACACTACAGCATTTGAGCTTCCGATAAACAAAAACTGATTGTTGTTGGACCTTGTGTTTTGAGAAGATCTGACAGACAAAGTTCGAAAGAAACTGCCCTGCACAAGCATATAATGTACAGTATTTTAAGATTAAACCTTTGATTGAACCATTTGTATGTCTTTTTCCGATAGCTTCCTATCTAGCCCAATCGTTTACAAAACAGAAGTATATAAGAAGTCAGAGATTGACAAGGCGGGTTGCGTACACATAGAAAAGGCATAATAAAATATTAATTAGATCTAACGTTTCATTGTATACATAACAACATCTTCAGAGATAATAATTACAAAGTGCCTAAGCCTAGATATATAGAGTATATTTACAACATCTCAAAAATTAGCCAATCAGAGAGAATTAGTGTTAAAAATAAAAGTTACAATTAAGTGAGAAAAGGAACAATAGATGCTAAGAAAGTGAGTAAAAGTTAGGGCCGATATAATAAGGGCTGATATAAAAATAAAATTAAGAGATACACAAAGAAATCAGAGAAGGAAAAGAGGCGCAGATCCAATGTTGCCGTTTTAACTTCTTCAACGCGAAAGCTTCTTAATTAGTAAACTTAAACCATCTTTAAACGGCAACATTGGATCTGCGCCTCTTTTCCTTCTCTGATTTCTTTGTGTATCTCTTAATTTTATTTTTATATTGGCCCTTATTATATCGGCCCTAACTTTTACTCACTTTCTTAGCGTCTATTGTGTTCCTTTTGTCACTTGTAACTTTTATTTTTAAAACTTCTCTCTGATTGGCTAATTTTTGACATGTTGTAAATATATAATATATCTAGGCTTAGGCACTTTGTAATTATTATCTCTGAAGATGTTGTGATGTATACAACGAAACGTTAGATCTAATTAAAATTTGATTATGCCTTTTCTACGTGTTTTATGCTGGGCATTAATATTCTTATATAAGAAGTCGTATAAAAGAGTATATAAGAAGCATAAACAAAATATATAACTATAATAAATTATTCTAATTTCTGTTGTTTGAAGAAGCGCCCGAAATCGCACCCCGCGCAAACCGCACACGTGCCATAGAAATTTTGAAATAGTCAGCCTGATTAGTTCGCTTTAGCCGGAGGGTTTTCGCAAAATTTTAACCAGAGAGCCAGAAAACCATTTAAATTAAAGGCAATAGAATAACCTCTGTAACAAAGAATGATGTTAATAAATCAGTGATAAGTTCTCACCTTGACGCAATGCCTGTAATTGTAAATATTTTGTTGCCATGTCTTACATTTAAAGGCTCCTCTGACTTTCAAGTATATATCGTCCTTTACAAATTCACTTCTTATGATGCTACTTGAATCAAAGGAAAGCGCAACATGAGTGGTTGCCCTCGCTAAAAACTGCGCGCAGCGAGCGCAAGAAATATGTTGAGAAGATAGTATATGATAGATAACTTACCAATTCTTGTCAAGTTTTAAAGAATTGTCTTGCCGTCATTAAGTAATAGATCAAACACGAGTTTGAGTGTTTCATCATGGGTTCCAAACACGAGAAAACAAATGAAAACCGAGGGCGTAGCCCGAGGTTTTTATTGTTTTCGAGTGTTTGGAGTCCCGTGATGAAACACGACAAACGAGTGTTTGATCTAGCTTCTCAAACGAGCATTCCCATAGCGATTTGCTCCCATAGCGATTTTATTTTAATATGTAGATTAAGAAATGTGATCCAGTTCACTAGGAATTTTCCTACAGGTTTTCATTGGGTATCAAAACTCATGCATGTGATGTGGTATACGTTCATGGAATGGCTGCAATAATTCATGAATTATTAATGAGTTTGAGAAGTTCAGTTCGCGAACACAAAGAGATCCGTATAGGCTAAGTGACTCTGGTGAAATGATGTTATATGATAGCCGAGCACATATGCCTTGGTTACCGGATATTGCGGCTGTGCGAACAAAAGAAAGGTGAGGAACAGTTTCAGCGTGAATTCAAGTGTAACAGTCTTCACATTGGTCAAACTTGATACGTTTGCTTTATCTTGAGTTTTTCGGATCCCGAATTAGTTCTTAGTAATCACAGTAAGCTCTATTTCGTCTATGATTATGTGAAACGTAGAAGAATCAGATACCCAAACTCAGATTCTGACGACAATTTACATCTACCTGAACCACAAATGCCTGTTAAATCATAGGTTAAATATATCCTCCAAACGGTAAACTCTAGGCCTGAACATCATGTATTCGCATTTATAGTTAATATACATATATAGTTCTAAAATTAAGCTACTGGCCAGCAGAGTAGCTATAACTATTAACTGTAGTATTTAATATATTATTTTACTGTAGATCATTATGTTGAAAGAATCTTCATAAGATAATTTTTCATAAACAAGATTCTTCTTTGACTATTAAGGGCCCATTAAGATTTAGACCATTTTCTTGTCAGATTGTAAGATCGTACAAGATATTTACTATTTTCTTGTAAGATCTTACAAGATTTTGACCATTATCTTGTAAGACTTACAAGATAATTAACCGGATTTTTTATTTATTTACAATATCCGGATATTGCGTTTTTAAAGGATCAAAATTCGCGAGTTTGATAAATATGTCGAGCAGAATACCATACTTTATAAAGCACAAATACGGTATAACACACATACGGTAATCTATTATTAATTGTAGCGTCTGCAACTGAAGTTATCACAGTTATCTTCGTTATACGGAAATGATCTTGAATTTCGCTTATATTAGGCTCATGTGCTTATATTATATGCGGATACCATTTTATAAAAATTTTATATCAGCAAATTATTAAGTTTTCTAATGTTTTCAGTTTGTAAGATATTTTGTAAGATCTTGTAAGTATATTAAATCTTACAAGATCTTATAAGATTTCATAAGATCTTACAAGATTTCTATTATAAGATCTTGTCAAGATTTATTTTAAGATCTTACAAGATCTTACAAGATCTTGTAAGATCTTGGCAAGATGTTTACCTGGGAGGTTGGGACTGGGTTCTGAGTCTTCCCTGGGTACCAGAGTTTCTTCCATGCTCTCAAGCAATCTGGGAACGAGATTAGCTCTCAAGGGGAAAGAACCTCTAGACCAGTGGGCTCTTTCCACTGATCTCAAAAATAGGACTGGATTGAGCTTTCTATTGTATCTAATGAGCTGATTTTGAAGCCTGCATATTTGCATAATGTAAATTGACGAGAGCTCATTAGAAGCTCCGAGTTTGCAAGCAAATCAAATGTGACACTTGCGAAATAGGTTTAGTGTCTGGCCAATATAGTTTCAGACTTTGTTTAAACATTAAATGCATAAAATCTTGAACCTAATTTGACGTCTCATATTAGGCTTCTCTCACTGGATAATTAGAGCCAGCGGCTGCCATTACTAATGGACCAAAGTTGCAGTAAATCTGTAGGTAGGCCCTGAATCATTTTACCCAGTAATTTGAAAAATGTCTTCTGGTCCTCTTTATAGTAAAATTATTTTATTTTGTCGATGGTAAGGGCACATAATCCAACAAAAAACCTTATAGGATCAAGGCCGGCGAGAGCATACCCCGGGCCCTAGGACTGCCATGTGTACGGACCCCCTTCTTAATTTTGTTTTACGTGAAATATATGGCTTGTAGTTATAATACAGTATAATTGTTATTGACACTACAATGCAATTTCTGGACAAATTTTTGTGGAATTATGCCACTAGATAATTGTTGGCATTGTCCTTTTTGGCATTTATATTGTGCTTATAATTATTGTCAATGTTTACCTATTTTGAAAATAGTGCACAGAGTTACAGCGTCACAAGTTTACTGACAGTACTAAATGGAAACTAAAGACGGAAAAACACCAATTCCAAGATTTGGATATGACGTTTTCCATATGTTTTTATGAGTTATATATGTTGTTTTGTCATCTATAGGACTAGTAGGCGTTGTTTTAACGTACGATATGATGTATCAACGTAATCACCCTTTTACTGCTGAATCTTAAATTAGAAATTAGTTAATCTTCCTAAAACGATTGTAGTGCATGTAAAATAGTCCATATTAAGCCGCAGTTCTCCAGAAGTTGACGCAGCGGTCCTGAACACGTGAAAATGCTCTCAGATATAGTTTATAGAACAAGAATGGCATTTAGATATATTTTCTTGCAAATCATTCAATTTCTTTTAAATAAATCTCTAAACTCCTTTTCTCCGAAAACATTTTCTCAAAAAACATGGCGACGGGCAACGAACACCGGCTTCGCCGGGCCCCCTCTCGCCGGCCCTGCATAGGATCCTCAGTTGGTCCCTTAGTAATGGCGGACTTCCGTCTTCATTTTCTGAACAATACTATAGTTGCTCGATCCAGTCTTCTTTCAGGATTAGTGGCTCTTTCTCAGATCTTGCTGAGCCAATGAAAACATTGTTATGACCAGATCAGTACAACATCTAGGTTTTGATGTTGATTGCTCAACTGAATTATGAGCTTATTAATTTTTTAACAATGCAAGGTTCAAATTAATGGTTTAGTATATAAACCACTATTCACTATTTTCTAAAAAGATAAATCAGTTCGGGGAAATACAGTGGTGTGTGTACTGTATATCTCGGCGTACAAGTCGACCTGGCACATAAGTCGACCCCCTATTTTTTGATCGATCGTCCATGTATCGTCTGTCTACTCCAAGCTCTCCCACATTCACTACAGCAGTGTGCATATTAACACATCCAAACATTACATACATACATACATACTTTATTCAAATACTCGTTTACAGGCTTTTCAGCAGTGAATTACAATGAGTTAAAAATGTAAGAATAAGCTTACAGTATTAAAATTACAAATTTAAAATTTTGATTAAAAGTTACATTATACAAATTATTAATTTTAGGATTATGGAATGATCAAAGGCCGTTTAAGAATCAATTTACAACAATAAAATAGAATAACAAATTACTAAATCGAATGATGCAAATTAAGCATATGTGATTTAAGTTTTTTCTTAAAATCATATAACGTAACGATATGTTTAAAATTAGTTTCCAAATCGTTCCAAATTTTTGTAGCCCTGTATCTAAAGGTTCTCTGACCTGAAGCAGTTTTATACAGTGGAATGTTAAGGAGATCCTTGTCGCGCATTGGGTGATCGTGTAGTTCAGTCCGTTTGCAAAACAATTTACTTAAATAACTATAGGTGCAAGGTTATTAACACACTTATAGGCCATTATGGTATCTCTGAACAATAATAATTGTTCGATAGGCAACCAGTTAAGCTGTCGCAACGCTGGCGTTATGTGGTCAAACTTTCTTGTTTTTGTGATAATTCTACAGGCAAAGTTCTGAACAGACTGGAGTTTTTTCAAGTTCGTGGAGGAGGTATTTGACCAGACAGTGGAGCAATATAGAAGCTTGTTTATAACAAGAGCTGTAATAACCAATGATAAAGTATCACTGTCGAAACTGTCTTTGACTCGGTTTATTTGACAGAGTTTAGACATACACGACGAAACTAGATGGGTAATGTGACAATCATACGTCAATTGAGAGTCAAAAATTACGCCAAGATCTTTAGCCGAAGAAACAGGTTTGATAGATTTTCCTAGAAAATTCAAAGACATGTCGGTTGGAAGTGTTCGGATCTGTTGGCTTGTACCAATAAGGAGAAATTTCGTTTTTCCCGGGTTAATGAGCAATTGGTTTCCAGAACACCACTTAGCAACCCTGTTGAGGTCCATTTCCAAGTTGTGAGTTGCTTGATCCAAGTCTTTGATAGGAAACGACAGAAAAACTTTAGAGTCGTCTACATACGAATCAAGGGCGCATGATTGCGTAATTGATGGTAGGTCGTTCATGTAAATACAAAATAGTAGAGGTGATAAAATTGCACCTTGTGGTACCCCATGGGTAATGGGAAGTGAAGAAGACACTGTTGATCCAATGCGCACGGATTGAGATCTACCAGAAAGATAACTGTCGAACCATTTCACTGCTCGAGTAGAAGCTCCAATGCAGCTTAATTTATGTAACAGAATTTGATGACTGACGCTATCGAAGGCTTTGGACAGGTCTAATAGGATAATCGCAGTCAGCATCTTCTTATCCATTGCTTCAAGTACGCAGTCACTTACCATTATGTTAATGGTCTCAGTGGAATGAAATTTTCTGTTACCACTCTGATGAGAGGATAAACGGTTGTTGTTAGATAGGTAGGTGCTGAATTGGTTAAGCGCAACTCTTTCACAGACCTTTGAAGCGACGACAAGAAGTGAGAGAGGGCGGTTATTGGATGCTAGCTCATGATCACCTTCTTTTAGTAATGGTATGACATCAGCCAGTTTCCACGTATCAGGAAATATGGATGAAGCGAGAGAACAATTTATAATGTCCGGTTTAAAAGCCTGCTTCGGCTACTATTTACCTTTTCCCAATGAAATTGACAATAAATTTTGTCATCTTAAATAAATACCATCATTGGTACGACGGGCAGTTCACCCTCCAAACACACAGAACTTAGAAAAATCTGAGTTGTGGTAGGCTGATGCGGTATTGGAAAAAAAACGAATACCGATACTGAAAAAAATACCGGTAATATCGAATATACTGGTATTTTTACCGATCAAATTATCGCGAAATTTAAACGTTTTGCGTACGCGACGGAAAGTTGTCAAACAACACAAAATGTTATAAATAGCAGTCGCGCACATTCCCACAATGCTGGCCATCGACTGGAAAAGTCTAAGCGTGATCAATTTAAAATGTTTTATTTCTATTTAAAAAATCCAGTTTATAATTATAAATTTTCTGCGAGAAACACCAACACGTTCGACACAGTGACACTTTGCTTTCCAACTTCGAATTCCAAGGTGTGAGATTATTCAAAGCGATTTCAAACCATTTTGACAGTTGAGATGAAATCCTTTGTCTTGCGATTTGTCGTTCTCTTACAGATTACAGATCTCACTTGTTTTTATAGAAAGGCTTCCGCAAAATGAGTCATATATCCTTTTGATTAGCGATTGTTCACATTAAATCTCAAAAAGCCGCAAATTAGAAAGGCCTGGAACGAGCCACACTGTGACGTCATTTAAGAAACGAATGTGTGTTTTGCCTTTGGGAACTTGTAAACACTGTATTAAACACACTGCAAGTTCTCGTTCAAGTAAGGAATAGTCACGTACAGTGTAAGGTATCGTTCAAGTAAGGAATACGATGGACAGATATTTTTCTTTCAAATTCGCTTCATTAGAACATCCATACACTGCGTATCTGTCTGGCATGATTGAATAGTTCAACATAAACGATAAATTTTATAGTATAATTTGGAAATCGTGCTTGTTTGTCTACGAAGCTGGGAAGATCTTTGACGCCTCTCTTAAATGACGTCACAACCTAGTTTCCAGACTCCAGAATTGGCAGAAATACGTTTTCGGTTTTTAATCGAAATTTGCTTACATTTCTTAATTTGGATGCAAAATATTAATTTGGATGCAAAAAAAAAAAAAAAAAAAAATCTTCTAAACGAAAAGTGCTAATCAAGAACTGTAAAATAACTTCTCAGCTATTTTTTGATCCTCTATACAGATAACTACAAAACGAAAGGGCTGTACTATCCGCACTTTAATAGCTTCAGTTAAGTTTCTTCAGCACGAATATGCGAAAATGGTGTATTGGGTGTAATACACAACTGATAATATCGAAAGTTTCGATATTTCCAGTATCTGAGAATTGGAATATTGAATATTCGGTAGGCTGATGCGATATATCGATATTTTCGATAAATATCGATATTTCAAAAATGTCGATATTCGAATTTTCGCATATCGAAAATATCGAAAGTTTTAACTTGGCAACTTCATCTCTCTTTTTCGGCAATTAGTGTCGGTAAAGTTGAGAAAACACGTGTATGACGGCATTTGCGAATTCAAGTGATGAAAGCGTATCGGTTCAAGTGTGATTCATAACTATAATTTTAGCAACACCATCCACCATTGGGATTAACACAAGCGGTGGTTGAGCGCTTGAAAACAATAACTGATGACTCAGTCCATGTAAATGATTTTCCTCTCCTTTCGCAGTATGTCCGACGATATCTCCGACGATATCTGGCGATTCCAGCAAGCAGCGCTCCGACTGAAAGACTATTCAGCAAAGCCGGACAAATAGTAACGGCAAAGCGACTGTCCAGCTTAAGCCGAACAAGGCGAACATGTTAGTGTTTCTTGCCGAAAATTTATGAACAAACGTGCGAAATCATTTATGCTTTAAGCTTGTAAATTTAAAGTCTTTTAACGTTAATAAATTGTTGTAAATAATTCTTTTGACTATTTTGCTACTTTGTTTTTTACACGCGCGTATGCCGCCGCATCACAAACAGCAACTAAATTAAGTTTTCTAATTTGCATAATTCGATATAGTCGATATTATCGATTATTTTTTTCGATATTCGTTATTTTTTCAATATCGCATCAGCCTAATATTCTGTATTTTACAAATACCGGTATTTACCGAAATATCGATATACCGCATCAGCCTAAGTTCTGGCATATCCCTTATCAAGGCCTTTTTCTTATATTTAAATTTTGACATTGTCATTGAACATTATTTACTTAGGTTGATTGCATTGTCACGTCAGCTGGGGGAATTGAGGAGGATTTTATCAAATGCTTTGCCCCAACATATATTGGAGATTTTACATTAAAAGGTGCTGACTTGCGTGAAAAGGGATTGAACAGAATTGGGAATTTAATTGTACCAAATGATAATTACTGTACCTTTGAGAACTGGTTGACGCCCATTCTCGATCAAATGTTACACGAACAAAAGACCCAGGTAAGTCTGGATAATTATTTCAAATAATTGTAATAAAGACGTTTTAGGAGCATTATACAATTGTCTCAATGTTCTTACAATCGCTGTGCTGACTTAAAATGATACCTCAGTATGATACAGTACCTCCAATGCTAGGAATTTGGAAATCCTGGGAGTTTATTTGTTTTTGCCTATAATCCCTGTCCCAAGAATGACAATGTATAATACTGGATGTATAGGCTTGGGCAGTTTTAAAAAAATAAATAAAAACCAACGCAAAAAAATATAAAACCGACAAAAACCATTTTTTGTTTGCCATCTTGAAAACCCGTTTAATCGTGTGATTATTGAACTTATTCCGGGCTAAAAAGAAGGATGCAAAAATTGAAAATGGTCTGCAAAAAATAATATCAAGGTCTATTTCACTGTTGTTTAACTGAAAACCTACCTGGAGAACCTGGTTTAGACACAGCGTTGAATTTGACATTGTCTTTATACACAAGAAATTTGTTATGGCATCAGTTATTACTTCATGGCATCAGTTATTACTTCATGGCTTTGGTTTCCAGGTGCACAGCGGTGTTGCTTTTGCGAAGACATTCTTGATCGAAAGCTGTGATGATGTACACTGTAGGTGATTCTATGCTTTCGCTGGGATCAAACCTTAAGTTAACTTAGTTATAGGCATGTCTTCGCTTAGCTTTGTTGCATTTCAGGCACATGTAGGCCTCGTATATACTACAGCTAGGGATTGATGGTGATACGCAATTCTTTCGGTTTTCCGGTTTTCTTATAAAGGCGAAACCGTTGTTAACTGGTTTTGAGAAAAAACGATTTTTTCTGATTTACCAATAAACCACCCAAGTCTAACTGGATGCTTTCGTTGGAAACTAAGATCAGTAATTACAAATACTATAAATGTGGAGACTTGAAGTACTACTGTCATTACTAATCAGAGTAGGGCACTGAAACAGGCTTATTGTCAGAAGGGAATCCATGCATCCTAGCATGTCCTACAATAAGAAAACTGAATGCAGGAAAAAGGAAATTATTCGCAATGATTTTCCGAAAAATATATATAATAAATATATATGAAAATAAATTAGCTTATCATATATTTGACAGTTTTCCTTTCAGTGGCTTCAACTTGTTTATGTCCAGAATTGTTTATTTCTCCGTTTAGAATGCAAAATGGACTCCGTCAAAGCTGATAGACAGACTTGGTAAAGAGATAAATAATCCCGAATCTGTTTACTATTGGTGTCATAAGGTATGTCAGTGTCATATTGTACAATGCCAGTTATGAACAATGGTTGATTAGGATTACAGTAAATGATTGGTTGTATGGTGTTGTGATAATTGCTGTGATTACTATTGTCAGGCATGGAAAAAATAGTCAAGCACGCGAGTGCCGCGCGCAGGAACTTTTAAACAGCCACAGGACATTTTTTAGGTTGAAAATTTGGAAATTTGAAGAAAGACTTTACATTATGTATCTCATGATGGGCCCAAGAATCCATGGTTGCCAGGAAATTCGTAAAAGCAGTCGACTCGACGCGAATTTCTTTGAAAGTGCTTCTGCGTTGATGTTACACGGGACTACTTTTAACAAAATTTCGTTAAAAATCATGCATAAATGCTACACGCATCAATTTTGTTGCGGCAACGTCCTGTGTAAGACGTCATTACGTCATAGACTGCTTGTCAAAGTAATAGTTTTAAAAACAAAATGGAGAGTAGTCACCAGCAGTATCGAAGACAGTGAATTCACTGAATTGGTTGGAAGCTCGGATAGTGAAAGAACTGAAAATTATCGCGAAACGGAGTTGCAAGCAGGCGAGGAGAGTGAACAACTGGCGGAAAGCATACAGGGGAAGCGAGGAAAATGTTGCCAACCCATCTCAAGGCGGTTATAAGAAAATGTTGTCGGAGTAAGAGTAAACACGCAAGATGCCACATATACCGGAAAGAGATGCTGCTTCAAAACTTAAAAGACCACATGAAAAAAGCCCATGACTCTACCGAAGTAAGAGCATCAGACATATGCTACTGTAGTCCTGTTGATCACGGTTGTACCCAATGCAGCAGACTTGATACAATACATTTATCCCGAACATCCAGTTGTAAAGAAACACACTGGAAGGGAGTCCCTTCCTGTTAGTTTCTCTACAACTGGACGAGGGACGTCGCCGAATCAATCAAAAATGTTCTTCAAGGTTATATTGCTGCTGAACAGTTTGAAGGTGGTGAGTTTGATGGTCAGTATTTTCACCTTGGCGTTCCTGAATATGTCAACGCACATTATGAGCTTCACTCAGCAGATACGTACTATGACTGGGACGTTCTTCATTGCTGTGGCCTTGTTGACAATCGTCTTCGAAAGCTCGAGGAGTTCCAGTGGCTTTCCAACATCACCAACACTGTGTCCTCTATTTTCAAATTGTTCAATTGGGGGAAAGGCTACAAGGAGCTGGTTGAAGCATGTGATCAGTTGAAAGCAGCAATACGGAATCCACAGTTCTTTTGTGAAACAAGGTTTGCCAATTCTCAGATCTTTCAGCCATGATTGCCTGCCTGGAGAAGACGAAGTTAGAGATGCACGACGGTGATGCCAAAGAAAGAGAAAAGGCCCAGCAAGCGGAGCAGTATCAAGTTAAAATTCAGAACAAGAGCTTTTGTCTTAATTGATTACATTAATACATGTGATCATGCACATGTGATTTTGAAACACGTTCATGTGGAATTTTTGTAAGGGATTCTATCTGGATTGACAGATATCTATGAAGAATATGGTGTCTTGGTCTCAGAAGTTCAAAAAGTGAACCTTCTCCCATTTCAGCGCTTTGACAAGTTTATTGGTCACGTGGAGAGAATGGAGAAAATGATGAACTCTCTCAGATTACACGAACTGCGAGAATGACAGATGCTACTGGACCCATTATCAAAAGAATAAGCCTCATGTCATTCTTAGTGGTCAGTTTGTTGGCACTCAGATTGTGGAGGATCACGAGGAACAGCATGTTCACGGTACGAGGAGGGCCCGGCGACAAGAAGCAGATAATATCACCAGAAACCCCGTCACAGCAACAGAAAGGAAACTCGCTGATCTGACATTTCATTGATTTCAACTTCTGAAAGGTTTCAGGGAAGACGTTTACAGAAAAGATACCTTGGAAATGGTTGAAAGCACGAAGTTTCTGACTGATCTGAAATCCTTAGCGCTGCAGACTCGCGAGAAAGAGCACATTTTGTTAGGGTGTTCTAATGGATAAATTTGTTCGAATTGCCAAGAAAATCGCGCGAAACCTTCGCGTTGTTGATAAACAAGAGATAGCTCGACAATTCTGAAGCTATAGTCTTAGCAAGGAATTCTTGTATTGTCGAACAATACAAGATTTGCTTGCGAAGACTAGCTTCAGCAACAGAAGGAATCCCAGAAAATAAGTTTAAAATTATGGATAGCAAAGATTTGCTCCAGAAATTCCTGGCTGGTATTTACGACCTATACGTTGGTTGTGAGATGGCAAGATTGTCGGAGAAATCAAGATGACCATAGAGTCCATTGCCGACAGTAAAGTTAGAGGTATGTCCGAAGAAGCAGTGAACAATGAGTTGTGGATTGTGTGCAACGGCGCAGAGCTTGGTGATGCTGCATGATCTAGTTATATCTTCAGCTTTGTCAAAATATTTCAAACAAGTAAATTGGCATTTTACAGTATTACAAAAAGGGAGAACAGAATAAACTTTTCAAAAGCAAAGTTGTCAACAGAATCTTGTCACAACCATTGAGATTGCCCTTCGTTACAAAATGAGCTGATTTGAAGGACTACCAGGCTACCAACTTTGCTTATTAACTGTATTACATAATTACGCTATGTAAACTGTAAAGTTGCAATTTGGTTTAAGCTTACTCCACTTGCTTGTAAGTACGTTATTAGTTGTAAGTACTTTGTAAATACAGTAGATTTCATATCCATATGCAAGAACTGCAAAAAGTATTCTTCTATTTTAATTTGTAGCATTTTCTGGATTAGTGATCACTTCAGAAAACAATAAATCAATAATGTTCACCAACAGCTTTTTATAAATAAAAACAATTGTGTGGTATGACCTGTGCCAAGCTGGCAAGGCATCGTTCCTTTAGTTTTAAAGCATGCTCAATATGGGCACTATGACTAAATTTAACACAAATATACTCTGCAAATCTGCAGGAAATTTTGTATCTTTAGGCTGTGCTCGCAGGAAGAAAATTAATTTTTCCACCCTGTCTATTCTCATTTAGTATAATTTCTGAGCTTAAATAGTCACAGCGTAGCGCGGTGACTATCACATCACTAGAAATCACACTTGAAAAAATGTTT
Organism: Chrysogorgia sp. JL179-B06; assembly: GCA_035772405.1. Lineage (NCBI taxonomy): Eukaryota > Metazoa > Cnidaria > Anthozoa > Scleralcyonacea > Chrysogorgiidae > Chrysogorgia > Chrysogorgia sp. JL179-B06. The sequence goes on along the minus strand of JAYKKM010000362.1, from coordinate 274,294 downwards.
TTTGTAACCAGACTGAATGTATTCGTTCCAGTTGATGTACTGTATGGTTTGTAAAACATGACGAATTTTTTTCAAAATGTCGACTATATTATTATAACTAAAAAATCGTCGAAAAGACTCAAAAACTTAGCATAAAGACATTGTATATATCAGACTTTTCTCAAAATAGAACTGTCTAAGGGTAAGGAAGTTGTTTATCGTATAATTTTTACGTCTGTTTTGATCGTTAGTGTGTTTTTGAAAGATTTACAAATTATATCTAACACAGTTCAAACAGTGCTACCGTCTATTACCATCTGTTACCGCCAGTTACCATCTGCATCCATCATGCCACTCTGTTACTACCTGCTTACTGTCTGTTTAAAACTTCTCCATTGAATATTCACCATCAGGCATCAAGTCACCTCAGTCTCGGTGATTATCGTTATATTTACCACACGGAGCCCAACTCTGACGCCTGTGGTGTGTTTCTCTGTGTTTCTCTGTTTTATGCTATATTACTGTATTTAAATTCTAATGTTTTATTTAATGAAAGTGGAGTCTCATAAGCGAGACCGTATACTAAATTGCACGCGCGGTAATTTGAAACTCGAAACAGCGTGAATACGCGTGACGATCGCAGCTGAAAGCAATGAGCTGAAAGCTGAGACGACCGGGATGAGACCGCGGCGCTTACCGTAGAATCCCGCTTATAAGCCCTGGGGCTTATAACCGGGGGGCTTATAACCGGGAGGGCTAATAACCGGGAGGGCTAATAACCGGGAGGGCTAATAACCGGGAGGGCTAATAAGCGGGATAGATAAAACGTTTTCAAAACGCAACAGACAAACTATGTTGGCACTTTATTGCTCGACGTTTTGCTTAATATCGCAAGTGCAAAAACAATAACAAATAAAGAAGATTTCTGATTTTGGCCAGAGAACCATTCCAAAAACAATCCATTCCATATGAAACGTTGTTAAAAAAACCCGGTGCAACTTAAAAGTTCAAGTTATACCGCTTCAAATTTCTATAAAAGTAACAAATAGTAATGTCGCGTATGTCTATAACAAAATCTGCTACACAAGTTATGTAGCTGCCTCGTAATGATCTTCGTCGTCGTCGTCATCGTTCATCGTCATCACTGTCAAAATGAAACTCTAAATTGTCGGCATTGAATTACCATGTGTTTACTTTATATTTGGGGACAAAAAGCACAAAGTCGATGTGAAAAGAATACGACAAGCACAAAATGCGTCGTAAGGAGACATCATAACGCCAACTGAAGTACTGAACTCTGAAATTTTAGTAATGTCACCTACAGCAAAGTTATCCAATTAACTTGCCACAATGAGAATGCTGAATTGTTGAAACATATTATCAGTAAAAGTTTTGTTTCAACGCTAGTTGCGCTGTTTCTCTGTTTTTTCGTTGTTATTTTTACTATAATTATTACTATTGAAGGCAGTTGGGATACACTGATCTTGTAATTTTGTTGTGATTTTGATGTTCTGGAAGTACTGAATTAGACAGATTGATGATGCCACAGTTTGCTTTAAAAAAGAACAGCATGTCGAGATATTCGTGCCAATAACTAATTGGTAGGATATTTAGGACGGCAAGCCTTGAAAAAAGTACCTATGAAACGAAAATTAAGTTTGTTTTATTTGAAAGAAGTTTTAAAATAACGAAGAATATTAATTTACAGCTCTTTCATATTTCACTTGGTTCTCGAGATATTTAGACTTATGTGATATTCAAATGAGATAACCTATGACGTCAAAAGGTTTGCAATACATTTTAACATATTGGAAAATCGTGTATATCTTTAAGATTATTAAACGAAATCACTTGAAACTTTGCATGTGGATACAGACCACTAAACTGAAGAACATTGTTCAAGTTTCAATATTGTAATAGTAATAATATAGTTTCCAGACCTCTAAGTCTCTTTGTCAAAAATCTTTGTTTTCTGACATAGTCGAATTGGTTAAGTCAGTGAAAATCTGCTCAACCAGTACCAACCCAAAGATGTTTGGGACGGAAGAGAAAACAAATCATTTTATTTTAGAAATCAAGATGTCTAAAAACTAATTTGTTACCATGGTGACCATAAAACTAGAACGATATTCTCCAGTTTAACGGTCTGTATCCACATGCAAAGTTTCAAGTGATTTCGTTTAATAATCTTAAAGATATACACGATTTTCCAATATGTTAAAATGTATTGCAAACCTTTTGACGTCATAGGTTATCTCATTTGAATATCACATAAGTCTAAATATCTCAAGAACCAAGTGAAATATGAAAGAGCTGTAAATTAATATTTTTCATTATTTTAAAAGTTCTTTCAAATAAAACAAACTTAATTTTCGTTTCATATAGGCATTAGGCGATTGGCTGCAAACCATACAAATTATCACTCAAAGCTGATTAAAAACTAGTTATTGCACATGCTGTAACTATTAATGGTGAGAGGTGCAAAAATTTGATAGGTACTTATAGTACGTATTCCATATAAGGTCATATCGGACGGGACGTTGCCCTAACGAGCATATACGTTGCCCTAACGAGCAAATACATTGCCCTCGTACCAGCCTCCAAGTTAATTGGATTGTAACCGACGCCAAAACAACAAAGGTCCTAACCCTCCCACAAAGCTATAGAATATATTCTTTTGAAGTTAAATGATCTATTTACAACATACATAGAGCTTATCCTGGTAGCTAACCTAGTTCTCTTTGAACATGCCCAAAAATATAATTTTCGTATTATGAATACCATCTTGTAAACGAACTTTCGGCTGTCTTCGACGAACGTTTTCTTGAGAAATAATCAACTCCCAAAGCTACAATATATATTAAAACAAAGGTAAATTATCTGTTTATAATACGCGTACACCTTATCCGGCTAGCGAACGTAGTTTTCTTAAAAAGAGCGGATAATCGAACATATCGTAACGTGTTAACTATCCGCATCCAGTGGGCTGGTACGAGGGCAATGCATTTGCTCGTCAGGGCAACGTGTATGCTCGTTAGGGCAACGTATTTGCTCTTCCCAGTCCCGTCCGATATGACCTTATATGGAATACGTACTATAAGTCCATATGAAAAATTTGAGTGACATCAATATCAATCTGTATTATTTTTCAAATTGCTTTTGGGTGACCTAATTTGATCAGTGACATGATCATTTTGTAATAAGTATATTCAAATTCTTTTAAATAGATGTACTCTATAGTTCTTCGTCACTAAAAATCTTGGCAGTTTACCACCTTTTCACTTTACTCTACAGTATTTGTTTTACAAAAAGAAAGAAATGGAATACTGTATCTGTAATTTACATTATTTTTCAGAATAAGATCCCTGTATTTTGTCCAGCTATAACCGATGGATCCATTGGTGATATACTATATTTTCATTCATACAAAAATCCTGGTCTTATTTTAGATATAGTTGAAGGTAAGGAATGTGAATTGATTACGAGAAATTTAATCTATATCCTAATCATATTATTTTTTACTATACATAAAGTGCTAGTAATTTACACGGTTTTTTTTGAGATTTAAAAGCTATAATACAGGAGGTCACACTTTTACAGTAGCTGATCTTCCCACTATGTAATATTAACTACATGTATGGTATACTACTCATGCTATGCTGCTGTATACTATGCTATGCTCTGCTATGCTATGCTATGCTGCTGTATACTTTGCTCTGCTATGCTATTTTGCTGTATACTATGCTCTGCTATGCTATGCTTTGCTTTGCTGCTGTATACTATGCTCTGCTTTGCTACTGTATACTATGCATGATCGCCTTTGCTATGCTACTCTATACTATGTGTGATCTGCTTTGCTATGCTACTGTTAGCAAAGCAGAGTAGCATACTATGCATGATCTGCTTTGCTATGCTACTGTATACTATACATGATCTGCTTTGCTATGCTACTGTATACTATGAATGATCTGCTTTGCTATGCTACTGTATACTATGAATGATCTGCTTTGCTATGCTACTGTATACTATGAATGATCTGCTTTGCTATGCTACTGTATACTATGAATGATCTGCTTTGCTATGCTACTGTATACTATGAATGATCTGCTTTGCTATGCTACTATATACTATGCATGATCGTCTTTGCTATGCTGCTGTATACTATGCATGATCTGCTTTACTATGCTACTATATACTATGCATGATCTGCTTTGCTATGCTACTATATGTTATGTATGATCTGCTTTGCTTTGCTATACTACTATATACTATGTATGATCTGCTTTGCTATGCTACTATATACTATGCATGATCTGCTTTGCTTTGCTACTATATACTATGCATGATCGCCTTTGCTATGCTACTATATACTACATAGTAGCATAGCAATGCAGATCATGCATACTATACATGATCTGCTTTGCTATGCTACTATATGCTTTGCTATGCTACTATATACTATGCATGATCTGCTTTGCTATGCTACTATATACTATACATGATCTGCTTTGCTATGCTACTATATACTATGCATGATCTACTTTGCTATGCTACTGTATTCTACAGTATACAATGCTTTGTTATTCTATACTATGCTACACTGTACTGTACTGTACTATACTGTACTATGCTGTACTGTACTGTCCTGTCCTGTACTGTACTGTACTGTCCTGTACTGTCCTGTCCTGTATTGTATAAACTCTATTTTATATAGTGTGTATCACATGCAATTAAATAAGATAATGTTACTCACTAACAAAGGAAGGTATAAAAATGTTTCAGTTACACCAATCTGTCTAGTTCTAACCTGTGCTTTTGATATTCAGATATTCGTGGCATGAATAGCCAAGTTGTGTTTGCAGCAAATACTGGCATGATAATTTTGGGTGGAGGAATATGTAAACATCATATCTGTAATGCCAATATGATGGTAAGGAGACTGTTTTATAACAATAATCTTACTCAACACTGGTGAACAACTTACAAACTTTAACTGATGGCATTGTAGGTGCTGGTTAGCAATGTATTCTTGTACTCCTATACGTGAGTCGAACGCAAGTCGCCTGCATCTACAGTAACCCAGAAAATATCTTTGTTTTATTTGAAAGGGCGTTAAAGTGCTTATGAAACGAAACGAAAATTAAGTTTGTCTTATTTAAATGAACTCCAAAAATTATTAGGAATGGTAATTTAGAGTTCTTTCATATCTTTTGTGTAATATGCAAATGAAGTAGCCTATGATGTCAAGATATTTCTACATTTTTAGAAAATCACGTATATCTTTGAGATTATTCAACGAAATCACTTGAAACAGTACGACACTTCGTGAAACCTAACATCATTACATCGCAATAGCGATCCCAAATTAATTTACTATTTCTATTTTCTTAATTTTCTAAAAATATAGAAACATGGTGACGTCTTAGATTACTACAGTTGAGTCTAAATATCTCAAGAACGACGTGAGATACGAAAGAGCTCTACTGAATTACCATTCCTCATCATTTTCGGAGTTCATTCAAATAAGACAAACTTAACTCTTTCTTGTCCGGCTGAAAAACATCCAAAATTGAACTACCTCTTTGTTCTATTGATATCTCGGGAAATATCCATAACTGTTGCGAAATCGATACCTTTTCTGAAAGCCCAATACACTGGCTGTTACCAATACTTTTGAATTTTCCGAACAAGACACATCATGATAATATAAATTAGCATTAATTAGCATAAATCAGTTTGAAAAACTTCCAATTTTCTAGAAAATGCCATCTTGCACGCCCGCGTAACATCATGAAAATTCAAAATGCCACCAATCGCTGAGTTGTTTACGAAATCAAATCAAACTTGGCGTGTGAGTGGATCTCTTAACGCAAGATTAAGGCCAGAAAGACAAGCGCCAGGGACATGAGATCCACTCACACGCCAAGTTTGATTTGATTTCATAAACAACTCTGCGATTAGTGGCATTTTGAATTTTCATGATGCTACGCGGGCGTGCAAGATGGTCTTTTCTAGAAAAATGGAAGTTTTTCAACCTGATTTATGATAATTAATGCTAATTTATATTAACATAATGTGTCTTGTTCGGAAAATTCAAAAGCATTGGTAACGGCCGGTTTATTGGGCTTTCAGAAAAGGTATAGATTTCGCAACAGTTATGTATATTTCCCGAGATATCAATAGAACAAAGAGGTAGTTCAATTTTAGATGTTTTTCAGACGGACAGGAAAGAATTAAAGGACATTGGCAACAAAAATTAAGTTTGTCTAATATGAAAGAACTCGTGAAATGATAGAGTAACACCATTTACGACTTTTCCGTATTTTACTTCGTTTTTGAAATATTTCAGTTTGTTTAATATGTAAATGAAATGGTCTCTGACGTCATGTGCTGGGTAGAGAGAATTTTCACTCATTAAAAAATGTCATATCTCAGTGATTGCTAAGTTTACAACGTTCGTTATCATGAGGAGTTATTATGCGCACAAGTAAATTTGTGGAACAAACTTGAAGATGGAACTAATATTCTAATGAGTGAAAAAAAGCGTGCCTTCGCATTATATACCCAGGTTTATCGTATCCAGTTGGTATTGTTACTTTGTTTGATAGAAGAGAATGTTTAACTGATAAATCGTTTAATGTCATCGTAAATGACACCGGTGACAAACTACACGGTTTATTAAGTTGGTATAGAATTTGTAAAATTTGTAAAAGTTTGTAAAAAATATTTTGTAAAAAAAAATGTAACATTTTTAAGTTAAACATAATTCAATTGGTTATGGCTGCAAGTTTTTAACTAATAAAACTATCTATTTATTATCTTTTAGAGAAATGGTGCCGATTTTTCTGTGTTTGTCAACACTGCTCAGGAATTTGATGGCAGTGATTCTGGTGCTCGTCCTGATGAGGCCGTATCATGGGGTAAAATCAAACCAACTGCTACTCCAGTTAAGGTATTCAATTTACTTGTTACTTTTGATTTCTATAACGTTTTCCTGTCCGGCTGAAAAACATCAAAAATTGAACCACCTCTTTGTTTAATTTTCTGGGAAAGGATGATACAGAACGTCTAATCCATGCTTTTGTTACTATTCATGACTATTGTAACAGCATTATTTATGGACTTTCTTCACGTGATCTTTCTAAATTACAACGCATACAAAACACTGCCGCCAGAATAGTATTAAGAACCAAGAAACATGAACACATAACACCTTTCCTAAAGCAACTTCATTGGCTCCCAATTGAACAGCGTATTAAATTTAAAATCTTACTTATAACATTTAAAGCTCTTAACGGAATGGCACCCATATATATTACAGAACTCTTACATCGCTACGTTCCTATCCGCTCCTTACGTTCACAATCTGCGAACAATTTAGTCATACCTAAGACGAATACAGTCAACTATGGTGATAGATCGTTTACCGCAGCAGCTCCTAAACTTTGGAATACTTTGCCCATTTTTTTAAAACAATCTACTAATATTGCTGATTTTAAGAGAAAACTCAAAACATTTTTATTTCCTAAATGAACCATTTTATTCATGAACTATACCTTTTTATCTGTCTTGTAAAACGCATTGAGACGTTAGTTTAATGCGTTAATGAGAAAAATCTTTTTATTATTATTATGATTATTATTATTATTATTATTATTATTATTAATTGATCTCTCTGGAAACAAGACGCCAGGTAGGCGTTAACTCTGACTGCTATTAAAATGGGTTGTTGTCAGAAGTTAAACAGTAGATACTTGTGGCAATTCATATATATATATATATCTTTGGCATGCATAAACAACTTGGCATTCATTGTAAATTCATTGAGATCGCGGACCAACACGTTTCCAAATCGCTCGTCATCGTTTAGTGTAGGTCTACCGCGATCGGCGCGTGTGCAATTCTAAACATCGTGAGCGTATATAAAACCACGAAACTTGCCAGCGACATTACGGACCAATAACTATGTCTGTGAATGTGTTAACTTGTCCAAGAAAGAACACTTGACTTCGAACCAGGCAAGCACCCCTTTACATCGCTGTTAGCTTGATGAAACGATCAGGGAAGCGAAGAAAGAAAAAGCACGCGTGAAGATTAGCTCAGTTTCGCAAAGCCTGACGGGATAATGCAATAATTGCCATTTCGCGATCAGACAAAACAGAACCCAAACTTTGGGTTCTGTTTTGTCGGTCCCAAACCTTAGACTCGTGCTACCACAGTAGCCAAGTAATAATCATAACTGTTGCGAAAGCGATGCATTTTTTAAAAGCCCAATAAACGAGCTTTTACCAATGCGTTTAAATTTCCCGAACAAGACGCATTATTACTTGGGCTACCCCCTGTGGGGTAGCACCAAGTCTTAAAACGGGCTGCACTTCTGTATTATTTTTATTTTTATTATTTTTATTTTTCTGGTCAACAAAATGCAACTAATTCCCATCTATCAAACTGACGTGATCTTATTTCGTTTTCTTTATTCTCATGACGTCATGACTGTTTCAGTGTTTATTCTCATGACGTCATGACTGTTTCAGTGATGAAAACGAGCGCTGACCTTATATTCATCCACGCTTCTTTGGTCGCCATTGCCATTGATCAACTTCAAGACTCTAGCAAATTTGTGATAAGATTGATAAGGAATGTGGCTGGCAAGTATATTAATAATAAACATGCTCACACTACTTACAATCGCAGACACCGATAGCGGTAGACCTACACTAAAAGTAAAAGATGAGCGATTTCGAAACAGGTTGTTCCGCGGTCTCCATTATTATCGTACGCTGATGTGTACTCGATCAAATCTATGTTTACATGTTTTATTGAATCGATCAAACTGTTTAAATGTGCTGCTAAATTGTACTGAAATATGTTGCTCAATTGCTGTAAATGGAAGAATGAAGAACATTGATGAAGTGATAAATGAAGTGACAGGCACTATAAAACATGCTGATGCTGTTGTGATATATTATACCCGACGCGGCAATGTTATTTTTTCTAATATCTGTTCGATTGAAGGTCTTCGTGTGTCAAAATTTATATAAAAAACAACGGCAAGGTATACGAAACATATCTGTTACGAAATTACATCGGTTTAATGGACATAAGAGCATTAAATCATCGGGTAAACAACGAATAGATCTTGAAGCCATGTCCTTTGATTTTAGAGACGAGTCTCGCTTTAATCGCTAATACGCATTTTCTCATATAACATCTGATCTTCACATTTTAAGTAGACGAAACCTACAGCGTTCGATTCGCCAGATTCAAGTGATCATTTCGATATAGAATTGATTTAAATCGGACAAAAACACAATATTTCATGATTAATATTACAGAGTTTCATGGGATAAATGTCAACACAGTATAATAATAACAAGACGCCCGCTAGGCGTTAACTCGGGCTACTTGAGGTTGTGGCTTGTTGAAAGACATTGTAGGCAAATTCAGTGATTTGAATTCAATATACACAAATCTATAGTTGTAGGTACAATGGTACATGTAATGATACAGCTGTCAGTGCAGGGGTGGTTAAATTTTCCATCATTACAAACCCATAACATAGTGTTGGCCAATGGCTTTGATTATATGAAGGTGAGTTGGCTCAGTATCCAAGCTGGCTTACTGAGAAGTCTGCCCCACCAAATGAGCCATCCTGTTTGCTGACCTAATCCAGTTCTAGTCAACAGGGTCAGCCTGGCAAGCGAGCCGGCCTGTGCTCATGTAATAAGAATTCATATGGTCAGTCCGGCAAACAGGTTCAGTTTGAGCAAGCATTAAATCAGTTAATCTTTTTCTCAGTGTATAAGGCATGGCAGTAAATCAAACCATGCATTTAGCTGGCAGATAGTTGATAGTTGGTATGGGTGTCAGAGATTTATATACTGTGTGTTCATTTGTAAGCATTTGTGTATAATAATACATGTATGAACAATCGATACAAACTTACTGATAACCCAGAACATTTTGGAGCCCCATTTAAGCTTACAGGTAAAATATCGAGTGAAACAGGGTTACTCAAGTCAATGGCAACAATGAGTGTCAGAGATTTATATACTGTACGTTCATTTGTAAGCATTCGCATATAATATGAACAATCGATACAAACTTACTGATAACCCAGAACATTTTGGAGCCCCATTTAAGCTTACTGGTACAATATCAAGTGAAACAGGGTAATTAATTCGATATATAGCAACATTGCATACTTTAATAATAGTACTTCTACTTGGTATAATATGAAACAATAAACTGTAGCATCGACTTTATTTTGTATAATTACATAACAATAAACAATACAGGCAACAAAGCTTATAAAAATATTACAGCTACCTCAGAACAGTTAACATATTTCCATACAGCATTCATATGCAAGCATTCATATGTTGAGTCTCATATTAAATTATTAAACATTTAGTAGACAAAAAGCGTAATGGAAACATATAATTTGATCGAGTACAGGTTCTCGAAATCGTAGACCAACCCGTTTCAAAAGCGATCTGGATTGTGAGCGTATATAAGATCAAGATACTTGCCAGCCACATCAAAGATTTTCAGTGAAGAGCACTCGAAGAAATGTGTCAGATCAGATGAGTAAATAAATCAGAAATCAGTTTCGCAAAGGTGGAAAGCCTGGGTAAGAGGTTGATCGGGATGATGAAAACGACTGCGGGGGGCAAAATTGTTTTGGGGATAACTTCACTGCGCATGTGTAGTAATCCCACATTCATAGTCTCGCTCACTAGTCTACTAATTTAGTCAACAATGATGCAATAATTGCCATTTCGCGACATTGCCAAAATAAAAAAAATAAACAGAGCCCTTTCTAAGACTCGTGCTCTCCCCCCAAGGGGGGGAGGCCCGAGTAATAATATGTTTGTCCTTGGCTGTTCTTTCCGTCTTCATGATTGATCTGAAGATCTCTCATCTGTGTTTCTCTCATCTTGGAGAGAATCTTTGCAATGGTTTGCAGGTTTACAGGTCTCGGTAAACTTTTCCAACAGCGATTCATTGGCAATAAAACGAAAGTCCGAACTCGCTTCATATTCGCTTGCATGCCTTGCCCCCAAATCAGTAGCCCAAGTGAACGCCTGAGCAGGCGTCTTGTTTTAATATAAATTAGCATTAACTATCATAAATTAGGTTGAAAGCCCATCTTGCACACCCGCGTAGCATCCTGAAAATTCAAAAAGCCACCAATCACAGAGTTATTTTAAGAAATCAAATCAAACTTGGCGTGTGAGTGGATATCCTGTGCCTGGCGCTTGTCGAGTTTCAATTTTTAATCTTGCGTTACCGCGTGTGCCGTGTTTTTGTGATTTTTGCGTAAGGAGAATTTACATTTTCATGATTTAAAAAAAATGTAAAATTCTGATCTTTTGAAACAAAATTAATGTATTTGTTATATCGCCGAATTGTTTTTGTTCTCACAATTCCGTCGCATCGACAGCGGAGAATGATTTTTACGTAAGTAAAGGAGAATTTAATAGCATCTGCTAAACCAATCTGATTATCTACACGCATTATATTTATAACATTAAGATTATAACTAGAAATACGTATCCGCAATAACCCCTCGCCTGTCTTTCAATCCCCTAACACCTTGCGGGATTTTCTCCATCCATCGTCCTCATACCTCGAGCGCCTTGTGGATCACAAATCGCAAAAGACCGATTTTGAACGTTATCTCGATCAATATTTAACCGATTTTAATTCTAAAAACAAATTTGGAATTACCGAGTCAAGTACATGTGCCTATTATGTTACGCAAATGTTTAGACTAATTTTCGTCCAAAGAGCATTCACAACAGCTATCACTATGTGATCGCCATCAAAACTACTCCACTGCCGATAGAGAATCACTCAATGTCGTCATATTTTCAAAACCAATATGGCGTCAAAATCCTCAAATTTTTAACTTCAACTGGTCATATCTTCTTAACTAAATTGATAGGAATGCTAGAATTTTAGAAATAAACTAAAGTCAGTAAGATCTTTCGTATGAACTACATGTACATTTGTATTTTGGCTGGAGTACCCTTTTAACATTCCACAAAGCCATCTCCAATTTCAATATCATCAATGCTATCACTCCTCTGAATTCTGGAGTACCCCTTTAAGCTTTGCCACTCTTTAGGTTTATGGTGAAGCGACCCTACTCTTTCCATTGCTGGTTGGAGAAACATTTGTCAAAAACTATCAAGTGACAAAGAACAAATCATCAAACTACAGTGCAAGTAGTCCTTTATGAAGAATACTGTGGGTGCTGTACTACATTCAGGTCTAATACCTGTAGTCATGATAGCAGTTTGGACCGTGCATCTGATATATCTTATACCGAAACTGCTGCGGAACATAAATGAATTGAACCATATTACCATATGTACTGTCATCATCTAAATTATCTTAGGCTGTTTTTATAGTTTTTATTTTTCAGTTTTCATCTACAAATTGCGTACGGTAGTCAAATTCTCCCGAACAGGGATCAAATTTAAAATAATTAATTAACAATTAGTCAACGAGCCCGCGTTTTCTATGAGCAGACAATCAACGATGGTTTCTAACCCGCATTTTTCGAAATCACGCGAGCTTTACCCAGAGGTTTCTATTTAACAATTAGACAACGAGCCCGCGTTTTCTATGAGCAGATAGTCAACGAGGCGGAGCCGAGTTGACTATCGCTCATAGAAAACAAGGGCGAGTTGTCTAATTGTTTTAGTATAAATTTACAACTTTCTAACCCAAGAAATAACTTTTATTTCGCATTTTTCATGGAAAAAAGTAAATATTCTTTCGAGATCAGGCGACTTTTACCCCAGAGGTTTATATCAGCGGATAGTAACTCCTGCGATAGCCAATGGAAATTGAGGATTTGTGATAGAAACTTGTCAATTTATACTAACAGCGGATAGTAACTCCTACGTTAGCCAATGAAAATTGAGGATTTGTGATAGAAACTTGTCAATTTATACTAACATCGGATAGTAACTCCTGCGTTAGCCAATGAAAATTGAGGATTTGTGATAGAAACTTGTCAATTTATACTAAATATATATTAGAAACCTTGTGACATAAGTTGACTTAACCAAGACTTTAAAATGATTTTTATTTTTTTCTCAAAACAAACACTGTAGACTAAGTCTAACTATACTGAATTTAATATGAACTGTTGTGAGATTTTACACAGGATGATTTTAAACAATACATGTTGTTTTTCACGTAATATATTTAAGCCTTCTTTTGCTTATTTCTTTGAAGAGCATCACTTTCCCTTCCGCTTGTTACCGGGCTTTGGGCTCCTTGGGCTTTCTGTACTTCCACAGGCAAATCCAAACTTTTGTGACAGTGTTTCATTGCTAACCTTCAACTGTTCTTCCACGTTCAAACGCAACTAGAAGTGAAAACAGGACGGCTTTTGTATTATACAGCTCATGGTAATTTATTGGTAAATGGCGTAGGAAACGAAAATTGAGAAAAAATAATTAATTATTAATTAATAATTAATTATTAATTATTTTTATTAATTATTAATTATTTTTATTATTAATTATTTTTTTGAAAGAACTCTTAAAACGATAATGAATGGCTTTTTGCAGTTCTTGCATATCTTATCTCGTTCTTGAGTTATTCAAGGTTGTGTAATATGAACTATAGACTTTCATAATGGCACCCAAATGAAATATTTTTTATATTCATTTAAATTATCCTTTCTAACCTCGTTCGTGTATCGGTAATAAGCCAGTTCGTAATATCGACTGCGCATCAAAATGACGTGCTCTGCGTCGGGATAAAACGTATTTCAATTCATAACATCAGGCTAAAACCACAATAGACATTTCTATTTACACTTGCAAATTCGTTATACTGAATTCCCCAGCCTGATGTTATGAATTGAAATAAGTTTTATTCCGACGCAGAACACGTCATTTAGACGCGCAGTCGACATTACGAACTGGCTTATTCCAAGGAATCTTTGCTTTGTAACGAGGCAAGAAAGGCTAATTTGCATGCATATACAAAATAATATTTAGACGCCACGCCATTATGAAAGAGGTCTGTGAAGTCATCAAGTTGAACCCACCATTATGACCAATCTGAAAATGAAGCCATATCTTCAAAACTATGGAATAAAATTGCTTGAAACTCTGCACAAGTATACAGTTCACTAAATTGAATATCCCACGTCAACGTTATCGTTGCTATAGTAACAGATTAGTTCCCAGACTCCTTTCTTCCCGAATGAAAAAATTCTATTTTCCACCATGCCCTGCAAAGATTTTGAATTGAAGTTGCCCTGTTTCGTTGGCAATAGACTTTCATAATGGCGGCCAATTTAAATATTCCTTTATGTGCATTTAAATTAGCCTTTATGGCCTCGTTTGTGTGTCAGCAATTCAAAAGAATCATTGCTTCCTAACGAGGTTGTAAAGAATATTTAAAATGGCAGCCATTATTTATTTATTTTTTTATTTAAATTAATATTTATACAGGATGCTCCGCTCACCAATGGTGGTTTTCAGGGAGGTCCTGTCGTAAATATATAAGTAATGTAAATTAGAGGTGAGCCGATGTTAAAAAAAAGCCGATTGCCGATACCGATTGTTAAGAGCCGATATTTTCCCACCATCGGCCGATTAATCGGCAAAACCGATGTTTGCTAACCCGATGCTCAGTGCTCCCGTTTTGTCGTTTTATTCATCTCAAGTTTCGCAATGAGAGGAAGTCATCAAGCCAATTCTCGTATTTTAAGTGCAAAAAAACAAACAGAAAACAGTCAAGTAGTCAGCATTGTTTCCTTTATTTAAAATATTTTTGTACCAACCACTGAAAAAGCGCAAAAATGCCGACCAAACACGGTAACGAAAAAACGTTACGAAAAAACGTTGACAATGTCATCGAAACAAGTCCAGAGGTTGGTGAAATAATTTCAAAATACTGCGACAGTAGCTAGCACATAAAATGTGCATCTTGGGAATTGAAAATGCATTAGTGATTAGCCGAAAATAGTTTCAAATTCAAAACAAATAGGGCTTCGCAAAACATGTTATTCCACTGGGAGATCGAAACAAAGGATCGTTCTGTCCCCCCCGATAAACTGCGATGAGTTTGGTTTCTGTTAATTTCCGTAACAGACGTTTCTTGCAACAAACATCGCGGCTAATAATAAATCGCGAGAGAAAATAAAAGTGATAATCGGTTTCAGCGTTCGCGCAATACGGATAGACGTTCACTACAATAGTATAGTGCGGACGAGAGAGCAGAAATACGAAGACGATAGTCACGAGACAACCGATCCGATGGCGAAAGACAATCGGCCGATGGTGAAAGACAATCGGCCGATGGCCGATTGTGAGAAAAACTAACCGATAATCGGCTCTGCCGATGTTTTGCCGATGATCGGCTCACCTCTAATGTAAATACATGATAGATTATAAAACTATAAGAAGAGAAACGTTACGCTCAAACAAATAAAGTAATTTGAAAAATGTTGTGGTTAGAATAGTTTCTTTAAGTTTGTTTTAAAATATTCTAAACTTGAGGATTCCCTTAGGTCGGTTGACAATAAATTCCAATCGCACACAGAATGATACTTCATTTGCTGTTTACCCCAGTTGGTACATGGTCGCGGTAGATAAAAATTGTCTCGCCGACGTGTGTTGTAGTGGTGAATGTTGGAAGTCTTCAGAAGTTCAAAATCAAAGTCTGCGATATGGTTGACATGCTTAAAAATTGAGAGACAACGATGGTAGCGACGACGAAGAGATAGTGGTTTCCAGTTAAGAGATTTTAATGACATAGTAGCAGAGGCGTAGTTGGGAAGATCGAGGATAAGTCTGGCGGCATTGTTCTGCAGAACTTGTAGGCGTTCCATGAGTGTGGAATTATTTTTGTCTCCCCACACTATGTCACTGTAATCAAATAAAGGAAGTACAAGGCTGTTGTAAAGGGTGAGTCTAGCATGGAGAGGTAGTAAGTGTTTCACACGACGGATGATGCCAAGGCGTTGATTTACTTTCTTGCAAATGGAATCGATATGGTCTGACCAGCACATGTTTTGATTTATTGTTACTCCTAAGTGTTTAAATGAATCGGTTCTCTCAAATGGTTGGTCATATGCTTTTACTGAAACATGGCTAAAATTCGAAAGTTTGCGAGTGCTCCCGTATATTACTAATTTACATTTAGAAACATTTAGTGTAAGAAGGTTGGCGTTAAACCAACCACATAATCGTTCAAGGTCAGAATTAAGCTTTTCTTCAAGATCGTGGGCATTGTTAGAGGAATAGTAAACATAAATTATGAAAGAGGACTATACTATTTAAAATATATTTCACTTGTCCATGGTCGAAAATTGTTTTATAAATGGCAGAAAATAAAGATGTGGTTATTGAGGGGGCAAGCTACCTTAAATTTTATGTTCGCGAACCCAAGATGTAATAATGGCTCTATCTTATTATGGTTAATGTATATGCAACATGCTATATATCATTTTACAGCTTATAACATGCTCCAAACAAATAGCATTACAGATGCCATCCCAGGCAAAAACATGAATGTAAAAAACCCTGCAAAGCTGAAAACCATCTTTGGATGCTATCTAGTCAAAAACTAAGCGTCAAGAATTGGTCATTTTAACTTGTAAAATAGATTACATCCCAGTCAACAAATTAATGGAAGCTTTTGGTGTTACACTGCATTTTATTACCATAGCAACAAATATTAAGTGAGGATCTTATTTGTTAATACCAAATTCGGTATAGAACACTCAATTTTTATCACAGGGTAAAAAGCATCCATTAATTTGTTGACTGGGATGTAATCTATTTTACAAGTTAAAATGACCAATTCTTGATGCTTAGTTTTTGACTAGATAGCATCCAAAGATGGTTTTCAGCTTTGCAGGGTTTTTTACATTTATGTTTTTGCCTGGGAGGGCATCTGTAATGCTATTTGTTTAGAGCATGTTATAAGCTTTAAAATGATATATAGCATGTTGCATATACATTTAACCATAATAAGATAGAGCCATTATTACATCATGGGTTCGCGAACATAAAATTTAAGGTAGCTTGCCCCCTTAAAGGATGAACTAATCTGTTACACCTTTTTATTTGGTGGTGAATCTCAGCAGTTCACCACCTTTTCACTTTGCTATATATAATTTTTGTTGTATACGCTACCTGGTTGACCTGCTCTGTTAGTGTGGCTGTAATGAGACTTTTTAGTTCTTTTATTGCTGGTGAATCTAGTGTTAAAAATACCAGTGTGATTTTAGTCAGAAAGTTAAAGTGTTCATGCAGTGAAAAATTCAGTTCGAAATAAAATTTTTGAAAGAACTGTAGAAATTATAAAGATTGGTGTTTACAACTCTCCATATCTCACTTTGTTCTTGAGATATTAAGATTTGTTTGATATGTGAATGATCCACACTTTGACGTCACATCGCATGACTTACTGAAAAAGGCTATATATCTTTGGGATTATGTGACGAAATAATGAAAGTGTGTGTGTGTGTCCCCCGATACGAAACGTACGAAGTTACGTTTTGAGTGTTTCAATATCAAACAAATCTTAATATCTCCGGAACAAAGTGAGATGAGAGTTGTAAACGCCAATCTTTATAATTTCTATAGTTCTTTCAAGTAAGACTGTATAAACACTTTAAGCTGCTCTAATTTCTATAATTGTGCAATAGAAAAGAAAGGATTGATCATCCTAACCTTGAGTACAACCATACTATATAATTATGTTCATATACGGTACCTTCTTCTGTAGTCTCGCTGTCAGGTATTACAGTGTTAACTTCATCTAAGTTTTCTTTTTTCTGAAAAGGATAATCATTGGTATAAACAAGTAGTTATCTTCTTCATTAATGACGTTACTGTGCATGACAATTGACGCTCCAGTCATGCGAGATATAAGAAAACGTTGCCATTTTATGCAAATTTGTTGCCAGGTTTGCCTCGACAGAAGTTACAAAATAATAATAATAAACTGATTTTTTGCCAGGATGCCCTGGTGGCATACTACCTAAATAAAAAATGTTATATATATTTTTATTCAACTATCAAAACATGGAGCTCTCTTGGAGAAATACTGGGGGACGCCCTCCATATCATGAAAGCTAAACTACATAGAGAGGCATTTGCAAAATATACTGCTGACAACTTTTACAAGATTATATCAATTAATTTTATTAGACTAACTAACATTAACTTTTAAAGTTACGTTCAAAAAACGTTTTAAAGCCATAGTAGCGCCAAACTATGTCAGACTATATATCATAATCTCACTCGCTTCTCGAAGATTTCCTCGATACTCGAGAGTTCCGCGTATTTTGACCGATCGCGCTCGCTCGATACTCGATCGAAGTCGAAACGCACTCGTTACTCGAAGTTAAGTTTCATGTGAGTGGTACTGTATAATATAATATAATATAATATATAATATATAATATATAATATATAATATAATATAATATATAAAACATTTAAATTTAAAATAAATGGAGCAAAAGCTGTACCTCTTCCTCATTGTTTACTTCTTGCTCATCTAAAATTATAACGAAATTGAGAAAGTCAGAAACTGAATTTCTGCTGATTTACAATGTTACAGTGAGTTCTACATATATATATAGAGCTCACAATGAGCTTGCTGGACCATAGGTACTCGCACTCTGGGGTACGTTAGACATCTATCTGGTGTAAGACATTCATTATGCACAGCCAGGGCCCCCTACACATGCTTGATCTGCACTGGTACATTTGCATATGTCTCATGTCTGCCCACCCCCTTGTGTTGTAACTGTTCTCAACATCAGAAAGTGACAAAATCTCTGTATCTGCGCAGCAGTATACAACACTTTTGTAACACTTTTAGACAGTATAAAATTGAATTTTGGCCCCGAATTTGGAAGCTATGACAGCACCACTCTGTCATGTGACAATTACAGTAGTTTACCATATATTCTGTCAGTATTTTGATTTACAGATCCTCATCTTTAAATTCAATTTTTATAATCTAAAATGCTTACCAGCAATTTCTGGTGTTTCTGCTTTATCAGAATCATATTGGAATGTTAGATCAAGTCGAACCTATTAAAATAATGTAAATAATTATCTTTCTGTGCACTTTCAAGCGTACAGAAATTTATGATGTTTTTTTTTTAATTGAGCAATTTTTGTTTTACTCTACCTTGGGTGTGAAGGCATATTTATATAACTTGTAATGTTTAAAGTATCTAAAATCAAATATAGCAATTAGGGAAACCAATAGTAAAAAGAAAAGCACATTACAAAAATTATATGGGACACACACAGACATAGCCTCCTCCGCAGGCAACTCTGTGGCTTTTTAGTGAATATTTTTTCGGAGTCAAATTGCTTCCAAGGCTGTGCGAGCAACGTTTTGGTAGTATCGGTAAAACGTCATGTTATATTGACACCCCTCTAACCCTAATCCAACCATTAATCCTAACCCCCCCGCCGTATTTTCCTAACCCTAACCCCCCGGCTTCAATTGGTGCGCGAAACCAACCCAGTCTCCACCTAGTTAATGTAGACAGTCTACATTGGTAACACGTAGCTGTGAATGTATGATGTCTACATTAACAAATAACCGCTAACCCCAAAACAACAAAGATCCTAACCCTAACCCCCTCCCCGGGTTTTGTGAGAGAGACTAAGCATGTGGGATTAGAAATTGACTGTTAAACGCATGCGCTAACTAGCGTTATTTTAGCGCGAGTTGAGTTAATGTAGAGGTGGAGACTAGGTGGGATTGCAGGGAAGTACACAGACACACACACTGTTATATTAAAGGGGCTTGTCACGATTTGCCTGGTTACTCAGCTAAGCGTACTTGTTGATTTTTTGTTCAAGATAGTATACGGCAATCGTGGCCTTCCAGCTACTTCTCGTTTCCCACCACGATTAGACATTAAACTGTCATTACGCTTTACTTATAACTCGTCCAAAAATAACCCACCAACATGAAAATAACAAATACTAATCGAATAAATCGTTGAGCTTTCGCTACGCTTTGATTTTGGATTCCGAATAAAAAATAAAAAAGTACGCTTAGCTGAGTAACCAGGCAGATCGTGACATAGCCCCTTTAACTCGCTTTCAATTATGAAAACAGTTTTGCAATTACCGAGTCTAAATACATAACATACGTGTCTATTATATTACGAGAACGTGCATACCCTTCGTAAAAACGGTTTTATGTACTTAGAAATTAGTCGGCAATCAGGCGGCCGCTTCGTCGTATATTATTTTGAACGTTATCTCGATCAATATTTAACCGTTTTCAATACCGAAAACAGATTTGGAATTAGCGAGTCTAAATACATAGCATACGTGCCTATTGTATTACACAAACGTGTATACCCTTCGTAAAAACCGATTTATGCAGTTCGTCAGATCACAAATCGCCAATGGCTGTTCGCGTTGTCTGCCCAAATATTGTCCGATTCAAACAGATCACCCAAAATGACTTTTTACTTCCTTATAAGTTAGTCCTACCATTCGTGGCTTTGCCGTGAACGTTACGCGACCACTTGCTGACAATTTGTTAGGTTTTAATGTGCTTTTTCAAACAACCCTGGATCTGCCACACAAAGTGCCCTCCGAGAATCCTACCCCCAAAACTTGACGAAACTCGCCACCCCCCCCCCCCCCCCCGATCAAATGAATGCTTTAAAAGTGCTTACGTATTGACTGTGTAATCTGCTATCATTTGAACTTGATCTGCGGAAAAAAGTTGTATGCTAAATGGAGGCCTCTGTAGGAGAAATATGAAAACATTAAATTGTGGTTTGGGGATGTTACATATTTGTAATCTTTGGGTTCCATCAAGAAGAAATGTAATATATCTTGTCGTTTGAAAATTTCATCTTCATGCCTTCATGCCTTTTTCCCCTGCTAAAGTTGATTTACTATTCACAGGAAATGACGTCAAAGCAGGGACACGCGAAGTCATTGCACACTAATTCAACAGTGAAATACAAAGAAGGTTTGGCTCTGAACAGCTGTTTAGACAATTCGCTCAATTCCCAATCTTTCTTTGTGAATCAGTGTGCAATGTTTTTGCGTGTCCCTGTCTTTTGTCATTTCTTGTGAGTAGTAAATCACTTTAGCAGGGGGAAAAGGTATGAAGGCATGAGAAGATATTTTACAATTCTTCTCAAGAGATTCCTGTAGGTTTTCTCAACAAGTGGGTTTTATAATCACTTTTTAATGCGTTTATGGAAATTGGAAAAAAAAACACCTTCCATAATCTTTTTCCGTGGAGAAAAGGTTCTGAATCATCATCCTCCTCGTCAATTTACGGCCATTTTCCAAGCTTTACAGTCCAAAGCAAGTAATCTGCTTAAATCCTCCCTGCTCAAATCACTTCTTACAACTTCTTTCCATGTCTTCCTGCAAGGTCTTCCCTTCGCCTTCCTTCAAAGGACCACCAAGTTCACAATTTTCCTCGCCCAGCTATCCTCATCCATCCTCTCAACATAACCAAACCAAAACAATCTGCTCCTGCAAATCGTTTATCTTAGATGAGAAAGACCTAGTTGTGGACCCATAACCTCATTGTACCTATTTCAAGCGATATCTTACCCGAACGTCTTGTTCCCTTAAGACTTACTAGATCCTCCGCAAATGTCAACGCAATCTCATTCCGTCAACGTAAATGTAAAAACAACTACTTTCAATCGCTCATTTTTTATTGGAACAACAAGGACTTGGAACTCTCTCCCTGAATACTTAAGGCTAGATCATTTAAAGTTTAAAAAATTTAAGAAATTACTATTAGACTATTATAATTATGCTCTATTATCCTGTTATAATGTTGACGATCCTCGAACTTGGAAAACTGTCTGCCTAAAGTGCAACACATCGCGAAGCCTCACTGAACCCATCACTTGCTGTTATTATTTTATTTTTGTAAGGGTCCACTGTAATTGGTGTTTAACTATTGTGGTGACCCTGCTTCTTCCATGTATTTTTTAGAGGCGAAGCTAAATAAATAAATATGTTGTCTTTCAGCAGTCTGCACATCACATCCGTCTGATCATTCACAAATCTATGCTCTCACGCCTTCTCATATCCTCCTTCGTTGGCCATGTCTCACTACCATAGGTTATTGCCGTTCGACCACACGAGTCATCAGTGAGGTATCAACTCCCGAAACTTCTTCCAAGCAGAGCGAACCTTGCAAACAGAGCTGCTTTCTGCACCTCCTCCAACACTTAAAGGGATACTCCAGCCAAAATGCAAATGTAGTTCATATGAAAGATCTTACAGACTTTACTTTATTTCCAAAGTTTCAGCATCCCTATCAGTTTAGTTAATAAGATATGGCTTGTTGAAGTTGGAGAGTTTGTCCAATTTCGACGCCATATTTGTTTCTCAAATATGACGTCACTGAGTGCTTCTATTTCGTATTATGCCTAAGAAGCTCCTCTACTTTCCTGCACGAGGAACTAAATAGTTTATTTCGACTAATTTTCGTCCAAGGAGCATTCACAACAGCCATCACTATGTGATCGCCATCAAAACAACTCCACTGCCGATAAAGAATCACTCCATGACGTCATATTTTCAAAACCAATATGGCGTCAAAATCTTCAAATTTTCAACTTCAACTAGCCATATCTTCATAACTAAATTGATAGGAATGCTGAAACTTTGGGAATAAACTAAAGTCAGTTATCTTTCATATGAACTACATTTGTATTTTGGCTGGAGTATCCATTTAGTCTTAATAAATTAAATGGTATTCTTCATTGTTCAGAACCTACTTTCCAAGGTAAAAAATAATGTTCGGTTGATTTTTTCATTTCAAAAGCACTTTAAAGGTACGTTTACACACTACGATTAATCGGCCCGATTTCTGGTTTAGCTGGATGTTAAGTGGAGAAACAGTCAGCGGAGTGTCCCGTGGGCTCATTTGTCTGGCGTCTTCCTTGTCTCTCATTACTTAACATGCATTTAAACCAGAAATCGGGCCGATTAATCGTAGTGTGTAAACGTACCTTAAATGTAGTTCCAAATTAATTACCTTTATGCTGTGGCAAAGCAATAATTCTTTGAAATATTTGTATGTGTCATCCACATTCCCATATGGAGTATCTAGACAATTAAGATTTACAAGCAGTGACATAATGTCCATTAGTTCAAATGTTAGTCGGGTTTTTTTGTTCTTCATATGGATGTGTATCATATACATCGCTAAAGCTTGACTAGTTTTTTTTACTAGTGTTGTTCACTCATGTTTTTTTACTAGTGTTGTTCACTCATGTTTTTTTACTAGTGTTGTTCACTCATGTTTTTTTCTGACCAGTGTTCCCTCATGTTCTGTCTTGTGTGGTGTTTTTTGTCTCGTGTTTTGACTAGTGTTCACTCATGTCTTGTGTGGTGTTTTTTGTCTTGTGGTTTGACTAGTGTTCACTCATATTGTCTTGTGTGGTGTTTTTTGTCTCGTGGTTTGACTAAGTGTTCACTCATGTTCTGTCTCGTGTGGTGTTTTTTGTCTCGTGGTTTGACTAGTGTTCACTCATGTTCTGTCTTGTGTGGTGTTTTTTGTCTTGTGGTTTGACTAGTATTCACTCATGTTCTGTCTTGTGTGGTGTTTTTGTCTTGTGTGGTGTTTTTTGTCTTGTGGTTTGACTAGTGTTCACTCATGTTCTGTCTTGTGTGGTGTTTTTTGTCTCGTGGTTTGACTAGTATTCACTCATATTCTGTCTTGTGTTTTTGTCTTGTGTGGTGTTTTTGTCTTGTGGTTTGACTAGTGTTCACTCGTGTTCTGTCTTGTGTGGTGTTTTTGTCTTGTGTGGTGTTTTTTGTCTTGTGGTTTGACTAGTGTTCACTCGTGTTCTGTCTTGTGTGGTGTTTTTGTCTTGTCTTGTGTGGTGTTTTTGTCTTGTGTGGTGTTTTTGTCTTGTGGTTTGACTAGTGTTCACTCATGTTCTGTCTTGTGTGGTGTTTTTGTCTTGTGTGGTGTTTTTTGTCTTGTAGTTTGACTAGTGTTCACTCGTGTTCTGTCTTGTGTGGTGTTTTTGTCTTGTGTGGTGTTTTTTGTCTTGTGGTTTGACTAGTGTTCACTCGTGTTCTGTCTTGTGTGGTGTTTTTGTCTTGTGTTTTTGTCTTGTGTGGTGTTTTTTGTCTTGTGGTTTGACTAGTGTTCACTCGTGTTCTGTCTTGTGTGGTGTTTTTTGTCTTGTGTGGTGTTTTTTTGTCTCGAGGTTTGACTAGTGTTCAGTCTTGTGTGGTGTTTTTGTCTCGTGGTTTGACTGGTGTTCACTCGTGTTCTATTTTGTGTTTTTTTTACTGGTGTTTTCGACTTACCTACTGCTCTTTCGTGAACACTCTTAATGACTGAGAAAAACGCTGATGTCTGCTCGTCGTTGAAACCCTTTTTTTGCGAAAATGTAATACTAGGTCAAGGTTCACAACTAACATGAATCCTGCTTGGGGAATTTTATTATGTTATTTAGTCCAGCTAAATGACATAAATAAAAAGCAAAAAATGGGAACTGTATTTGTCCCAAACAACCTGATCTGACCCTACATGGGTGTGGTCAGCCTTGGAGATTGTGCAAGGTGACCAATTAAAGTAGATCTGATACATTAAAACACATCTCATGGCAATATCTGTCATTAAAAAGTTTAATATTATAAAAAATATGCTGTTCATAAGTGTAAGGCGAAAATATACCAAACAAGCATAGTTTGACGCTTAACTCTGGCTTTAAAAAGTTTTTGGAAGTAACTTTAAAAGTTACTGTGCATGACCCAATGTTTCGACACTCCAATCTAGTGTCTTCATCAGAGGTGATCGTTGTAAAGTTGGGATCCCTATTTTCCCCTCATAGAACCGATGATGACGTTATCTATTAACAAGATGCAAATAAGCTTCTGGTAATAAACCACCGTCATCGCGATTCAATGGGGCGTGGGCGCTATTGATATGCATTAATATCCTAATGATAGATACGCTATTGATATCCTAACTTTACAACGATCACCCCTGATGAAGACACTAGATTGGAGTGTCGAAATGTTGGGTCATGGACAGTAACTTTTAAAGTTACGTTCAAAAAACTATTTAAAGCCAGAGTAGCGTCAAACTACAGTATGTTTGATTTATCACCTGGTTGCGTTGGGAAATTATTTATATATACCAAACAATTAAACAGATGGAAAAAAACCCAGTTTTGTGCTTCAGTGTTGATTTTTTAAGGTAAGTAGACCGCTGATTGTCAATTATTTAGTGGCAAAATAGACTATCAAGCTGTTAAATTAATAAAGAGTGTGATTGATAACTTGCTCATGGTAAAATTGTAAAAGCTTCCCCTATTTTGACAGTGCCTTAACAAAACGAATAGCACAACTTGCCGGCCATTCGCAGAGAGCCAGGGCCGCCAAGATAGGTGAAGGTGGGGTTATGGTCTTTCACAGGCCCCCAAATGCCCTAGAAGCTTCATTCTATGTGTAGGGTTTGCATGATGGCTATCGTTTTGGACCCCTTATTTGGCCTGGTCCCTGGGGAAGTTGCCCTGGCTATGCCCCCCCCCCCCCCCCCCAAGAGGAATTTATACTATATGATGCAATTTTGTCATTTAAATGCTCTCCGGGGTTTGGGGATTTTACATATTCATAATCTTTGGGTTCTATCAAAGTGAAATGTAATATTCATGTATTTTTAACAATATTATAACTGCGTTAATATACACAATATTGTAGTGAATGTGGGAGAGCTCGGGTAGACAGACGATACGTGGACGATCGTCAAGCTCATATCCTCAGAAAAATTATTCTGAGTCCCGTACAGGAATCGAACCTGTAACCTTCTGATTGCATGTGAGACACTCTAACCATCTCAAATAATACTGTGGTTAATTGCAAGTATAAATACCGTAGTATTAAACTACGAAAAATTGAAAATGAAATGATTAATCCAACTTGGTCTAGCCTTCACCTATTGTAATGAACGTTGGAACTGAAAAGAAAGTTGGTTACAAACTCTACGTTTGAAACGCAAACATATCTGTTAAAATGCTCACGCCTAACGGTTGCTTGCAAATGGTCATCCTTGGGGCATCAATGGTGCTGCAGGCTACAGGCTTCATTAAACAATTAATGACTTGTCTGGAGGGAAAAAGTGAGATTTATTAATTCCCGAGGATCTCGATGTTTCCTGACAAACATTTGTCAATGCAGCAAAAGATAAAATACTTTTTGCAATGTTAGTTTATCCAGCAAAAGAACGTAAAACGATTCCAAAAATTCCAACAACCTCAAACACTTAGTGTGGTTTATAGGCAGGTTTGTTGGGTAATCTTTTCAAATGTCTAAATGGTCATCCGAACATCTTTAAATCATCAATGGTCAAACGTACTGGATTGGGAATTCTACAGTGATATTCCTGTCATGTGCCCGTCACATGCACAAGGCAAACATTATGTGGGTATTAGCAGCCATCCCGAGGGGTCAATCCCCGGGGAACCCAAGCGCAACCCACAGGAACGTAACGCCTGCCACACAGGCTACCCACGGGTGTGGCAAGGGATTTGTTGCAAAAATGTGCCCCAGAGATGTCCAGGGGAATTCGAGGGCTAGTGCTTGGGGATTTGCTAGAAAACGCAATTTTGTCAATAAAAAATCGGCATAAAAAGCATACTCGTGCTTCAGAACTGGGAAAGAAAATACTACCAAGTGTAAAGTGTTTCAAGTAATCTAAAACCTAAACAGTCTACATAACAGTACAGTGTATTATCTCATCACACACATATCATACTTACATATCTTGTTCTATAAAAATACACACTAAATCCTATAAAAAGACGCGTTAAATCGAGCGTGATAAATCACTGAAAACTCTTTAGGCGGGCGGTTAGGGTTGGTTTGGGATCTTTGTTATTTTGGGGTCGGTTATTATTATCCACCTCGTTAGGCAAATTGTTGTTTCGTTTCGTAAAATACCATGAAAAACATTGCTGCTTTTGTCTGAATGATTGTATTCCCAATTTTCTCCTGGGGGTGGGGGTATTTGTTGCATTATTTGCCCCCACTATAGGGGTTTTAACATCCATTTGCAAAGGTTGGTTTGAAAAATGCCCCAGGGGTCAACCCCCCCGGGATGGCCGCTAATACCTGCACTGACACCCTCTGACTTTGAAGTTGTTGCCCACTTGTTACACATCATGTGATCTGCTAACAATGGCAACAAACACTGAATTCTAACCCTTACCCCAACCATAATCCTAACAAAGCCCTAACCCTAAAAAGAAGAAAAATACGTAGGACAAAATGACGCCATGTCAGTTTGACAGATGGAAACAAGTATTTGCCATCTTATGCAATGAAAATAGAGCTACATAACAATGTAATATATCAAAGGATATTGAAATGTATAAAAATAGAGATCAAGAAGAATAGCTGATTTCAAATCATTCTTGTAGTTTGTTAAACCAAATATTTCAGCAAGTATCCTAAAAAAAAGAAATTGAAGAAGAACAATAGAAACACTAGTAAATATGAAATACCGTACATGCAAAGCGAATGAAACGTTCGCCATATATTTTAGCACTGCTGAACTGCAAGCAATACAATATTATTATACTGATATTTATCAATTATTGAATGAGGTTGAGCATGATATGAAGAATTATCAAGGCCGAAGTTTGTGTTATCTGCCGAAGGCTGAGGCGGATAACACAAACTGAGGCCTTGATAATTCTTCATATCATGCGAAAACCGAATTCAATTGTTTTATTATTTATTTAAAAGATTAACTTTATCAACTATTTAAAGGTGCCGTCCAGTCCGTTCTGCGCATGTTCACGTTTCTGTTTACAACGTTTGTTTACATTGCATTATATAAACATTGAACATGAAGTATTGCGGATTTTTTTCACACGCTTGAGCTTTTCCGCCTAAAAAGCGTGTTATAAGAAGCTGTTCTGTTCTTAAATGTTGATAATATATCAAACTACCACTCGCGCCTTCGCCACCTTTAACGAATTACTCGCTTTCGAACTGTCGCAAATCTATTCTGTTAAAGTTTGTTTACATGTGGGGTCCCCAATGTTTGAAATATCACACATGCGCAGAACGGACTGGACTGCACCTTTAACAACTGCATCGTTGGAAAAACGTCATAGCGTGCAATATTAGTTTTTCATATTGCACCAGGTGACGTGAATCGTGCAATAATTTTTTGTCATATTGCACCATTGATGTCACAACTCCATATTTGGTAGGGCAATGAGTTGATATGAGTCCACGGGGACCCAGAGGCATTTGCCAAGTGTTGCGTCCCCTGGGGGAGGGAGAAAAGTGTAATTTTGTTCCCAAGCCGGCAACCCACGGGAAAGTACCCAGGGGGTTTGCAAAGAAAAGTCAGCGGTCTTTTGTCTAGAAACTCCCGGATGTGACTTGAGGCAACGTTTATGCAAAAATTTTGTTCAAAATGCCAAGATACAACAGTTTCAAATCAAGGTTTTTCCAATTCTATTTCCCTCTCTTAATACCCTCATACTCTTGCTACAAGTTATTGTTGATATTGTATTTCAGTGGTGGTAAAATCAGTCAATAAACGAGAGCTTATAATGCTTGCAACTGGCTTGCTACTTGATGTTGGGTTGGCAAAAATAGATATTGCCCTGGGGGGTCAGGGGGAAGCTGCTGATACATGCATCAGCCAATCAGTGATCACGAATTATTTTAAATAAATAATATAACTTAGCTCGTTGGGAATACTCACCCTAATTTATCTCCACTCTCTTTTACGGCACAGAGCTGCTCGATATTAAGGTCTTGCCTTCAATAAAGATAAACATTCAAAAATACTGTGCAAATTATGAAACATGTCACAACACAACTCACAAGTATTTCAGTATTTGCGACTAAAAAGCACTGCATATAATATTAAGTTGTTTACCAGAGCAAAATGCCAGGCATCTTACGTCCACGGGCCTACAAAGTACGGAGAAAAAGCTGTAAATTATATATAAAAGACATATTTTAAAGGCGAATAAACGGGACTTACTGCAGACGGCATCATCAGTGTGAATAGTTCCTTCTTGTTGTCATAACAACGAGGTTCGCACCATAATAAGGATTTCCTTTGGCTGGGAAAGTTTTTCAATGATTTACCAATTACGAGATATTTAAGATTTCACAAAAGGTAAAACTAGAGACCTTGTTTATTTAAAATTGTTGCTTCGATACAGTGTAACTCTCTATCAGTTAGACTCAATGGCCGTCTATTATGATAAATATTAAAATAAATACCGTCTATTATTACAAATTCGGCATTCTGATTGGTTGAGCTACTCACTGTCTATTGTTAAACCACTAGTAGCGTTACCCAATCACAAACCTCCTTATACTGGTATATTCCTAATCTGACCAATCAGAAGCCACGACATATTCAAGCTGCAAGCAAGTTTAGTCCAAAGATGGAGTCCGCTAAAATTTAAATACGAGTGATGAAATCATCTCGGAAATCATGAAAACATTGGCCCGAAAGTAATGGAAAATTGTTCAGTTTGACATTTTCGAATAATAAAATGAATTCGCTTATGCTTATGGAGTATATCTACACCAAATTTGAAGCAAAGTAATTACAATCTCGTTTTTTGTGAGCGATTGCTTATCATGTACCATCGACCAACTCTGAACTCTACATTTTGAATGGGGAGACTTCTATCAAACAAAAAGGTAAAACTATCTGAAAATTTGGAACAACGTTTGATAAAACTTTTTTACGTTAAAGAAAGCTTGTTTATGGTTGATACTTGATACTATCGCCCTCGTTATCTACGAACCGGCTGGGGAGGGCGGGTTGGAGCGGGCGGCTTGCGGGGGAGGCGCAAGAAGAAGGAGGCCTGCAACAATCATAATTACATACACGACAAAAATCGTCTTTACAAGCTGCTTTTGGTCCTTTCTTATTCAGAGATTTTTTTACTAGCCATGTAAGATAGCTATGCAGCTGTGTTTATTTACATTGGATTTTTCACCAAGAATTTTGGACGAATATGATTGATCTGACTGGTAATATATGTGAAAATTAATGAAGTGAGCGTAATTGATTGATCAGATTAAGTGGGCGTAATCGATTCACACCCACATTAAAGCGGGAGTTCCAAGTGTTCGACGGAGAACCTGTTTTTGTCGGAAAGCAAGGAAGCCAAAGGATGAATTCTTGCAAACGATTTGGGATGTATCTAAATCTGATTACCTTTAAGATAGAGTTTGCCGTACTTGGAAAGACGCACTTGGAAAACCGTCAATCCAACACTCTGCTGTGTGCAGTTCAGAAAACGCACACAAAGCGACATCAAGAGAGAGACAATTGCCAACAACAACAACACCAGAAAGACTAGACGTGTGTCCACCGCAAAAATAATAGAACCTCCTCGTCGAAAGCATCTATTTTATGACGAACATGAAAGGGGTGAAGCTCTTTCTTTTGAAGACGAACTAAATAATTTAATGAATAGAAATTTGAAGAAGGCAAATCAGGAATTAGCCAGGGGCGTGTTATTATATCGTATATCCTAACAAATGTGTAACTATAAAGGGTCAAATTACGGAAACAGGGACGTAGCGAAGGCAATGCATTTGGGGGGGTGCATGACCCAGTTTTGCCGACAAATTGTGCGTGGCATGGTCATGATGATTTCAATATGAATTTATTAAATTTGAAATTCGATGAACACCGGGCTGTACATTTGTTGTGAGAGATAGGGGATGATCTCGAGCGGTGTTGCCCTCCGGAAAATTTTAAAATATAGAATCCCGCAAATGGCATTTCCTGCATTCTGAGTGGCGATTTTCAGTCAGTTCAGAAGTTTATAAAATTTCGTATTTTGGACTGTTTTTTTTATGTTGACAACATACGTACAGCATTTTGGGGGAAGATTGTAAACACCCCATTCCGGCTAAATTTACGCCACTGATCAACACGTACCCAATAATTTCAAAACATCTCCATGGTACTCTTTGTTGTGTTGTTGCCGATAATCATTATCAAATGTTTGCTTGCAAGCAAGACATGTCAGCTTAAATTTCTTCCGCTTGCGTTTCAGTTGGTTGTTGTACATAACTTTCCAATCCAATATATTTGTTTAAATGTTTCAGCTAATTGTTCTTATCTAAAATATTTCTATCAGCGAGTCATCTTAAATCTTATGTGCGCTACCGCTACAATGCCCGAAACGTTATTACTGGTTGCGCATTTGCCCACGAAATATTGAGAGGCTGTTGTGTACTTGCACGATCGTGATTTCCGACGCAAATTCTAGTGGTGCTATACAGCCATATATTGTGTTTTTGGAGAGACGATTGGCATTTCCGGATGGATTAAAAAGTGCGGCTCTACGTAAAACGCTAAATCTTCCCAGTATTTTTGTCGGAGTTTTGGGTCGGTAATTCTTCGGCATTTGTCGCCCCTTTTAACCAAGGATTTGTTGGGGATTTTTCAGGGTTTTTTGTCGATTTTTGCTGACTTTTGTCGGCACATTTTGCCGTTTCCGTTAAAAAATTCTCCCAAACATAAAGTTTATTCTCATTAGATCGCAGGTCCAAATTTGCCGAGATAAATCCGATTTGTGCCGACAAGAGCAACATTGGGCGACACCCCCCCGCACCCCCCCCCCCCCCCCCCCTTCGCTACGCCCCTGTACGGAAAGTTCATCATATACAACAACCTCGTACCCAGGGTCTTATCTCCGCTCGCCTAGCGAGCGTGGGGGGCGGGCGGAGATAAGACCCTGGGTACGAGGTTGCATATACAATTGCTTCGTTCTATTTTAAAACTCCATTTAATTTGATAAGAATCAACAACTACACACAATATAAACCTTCGACATTAAATTTAAAGACATTTTAGACCATCCTGGTTTGTATTTCTGCCTTTAAATGCTGTTTCAAAAGTGGACGGGTATTCTATAATTGCTCCGTAACTGTCAAGCAATCGTTTGACCAAACAACACAGAATTTGTTTAGAAATATTGCGTTGAAAAATTGGGCTACGACAGCGAATAATATTTTCCAACATGTTGAACTATCTTGTCATGTCCTAACCTGAGTATCAGGCCTTCTATGGGGGGTAGGGAGGGGGGTCATGTCCCCGATGTTCTGCGATGGAAAATAAGTTCAGAATTTTAGGCGCTTGGTACAGGTACCATTCTGAAGGGAACTTCTCTTGAAGAACTCACTGCCTTTAGCAACAGCCTCTTTTTGCACGAAGTTAGCTTGCAATGTCCACTTTAGTATTCTGTTTTGAACGGTGCTTGCGGTCATACATTGCGTCAAAACGAAATTCAGTGTTAGCCAAGCAGAGAAACCCAAGTCATCTGTCTCTATATTCTTCAATGTTGTAAACGCTTGGTAGATTCTACTTTTACAGAATCCTGCTACTAAGAAGTTGTTTAATTGCTTCACGTTGTTCGTCCTATTCAATTTCTAACAATTTCTAACGATCTAATGTTCTCTTCCAGACCGCACAATACGTCATTGCTGTTTATCAGCTAGACATATAAATTATAATTTCCACCAATAGAAATTTGCGGCCGTCTGTGGCCTCGAGTATCGATTTACCCCCATGATTGTTGCAGGCTCTCCTTCTCGCGCCTCCCCCAACCCTAGCCTGAGAAGATCAGACCCCTCTCAGGCGCGGGCTACTACCCCCCACCCGCTGAGAGCGCTGCACACTCATTGACTATCTACCATTGTCCCTTACAAATGCTGCATTCTGGTTGGCTACTAATTGTCTACTTCCGTTGCCTATTTGTGATGGACAACGTTTGGGTAAAATGAAATCAAACCTGAAAAAATATGGCAATAAATTCTCGTTCATTGAATTAAATTATTTTAAAAACTAGAAATACCACAGGCTTCCCAAGCTTGGGGCACATTTATTATTATGATATTTGACTTTTTATTTACGATCTATTTTAATGGACTTGCAACAGGAATTCATTCGATTTCGTTAAATCTCTGTAATTTAGTGTGAAATCTGGCGCAGTTGAGGCATTTACAGCGATCGGTTGCGGCACATTTATTATTATGATATTTAAGTACTTTATGTACGATATATTTTAATGGACTTGCAACGGGAATCATTCGATTTCGTTAAAATGCTAGAATATTGCCATAAATTAAGAAATAAAGTTCACTTTGTGAAATCTGGCGCAATTGAGGCATTTACAGCGAGTTCGGTATCTGGCCATGTTGTTCCTCTCATTTAAAGTAGAAGTTAACTATAAGTAGAAATTAAAGTAGAAGTTAAAGTAGAAGTAGAAATTAAAGTAGAAGTAGAAATTAAAGTAGAAGTTAACTATAAGTAGAAATTAAAGTTGAACAGTAGAAGTTAAAGCAGAAGTAGAAATTAAAGTAGAAGTATAAATTAAATCAGAAGTTAACTATAAGTAGAAATTAAAGTAGAAGTTAAAGCAGAAGTAGAAATTAAAGTAGAAGTAGAAATTAAAGTAGAAGTTAAAGTAGAAGTAGAAATTAAAGTAGAAGTAAAATTTAAGTAGAAGTTAAAGTCGAAGTAGAAATTAAAGTAGAAGTTAACTATAAGTAGAAATTAAAGTAGAAGTTAAAGTAGAAGTAGAAATTAAAGTAGAAGTAGAAATTAAAGTAGAAGTTAACTATAAGTAGAAATTAAAGTTGAACAGTAGAAGTTAAAGCAGAAGTAGAAATTAAAGTAGAAGTAGAAATTAAAGTAGAAGTTAACTATAAGTAGAAATTAAAGTAGAAGTTAAAGTAGAAGTAGAAATTAAAGTAGAAGTAGAAATTAAAGTAGAAGTTAAAGTAGAAGTAGAAATTAAAGTTGAACAGTAGAAGTTAAAGCAGAAGTAGAAATTAAAGTAGAAGTAGAAATTAAAGTAGAAGTTAACTATAAGTAGAAATTAAAGTTGAACAGTAGAAGTTAAAGCAGAAGTAGAAATTAAAGTAGAAGTAGAAATTAAAGTAGAAGTTAACTATAAGTAGAAATTAAAGTTGAACAGTAGAAGTTAAAGCAGAAGTAGAAATTAAAGTAGAAGTAGAAATTAAAGTAGAAGTTAACTATATGTAGAAATTAAAGTTGAACAGTAGAAGTTAAAACAGAAGTAGAAATTAAAGTAGAAGTAGAAATTAAAGTAGAAGTTAACTATGAGTAGAAATTAAAGTAGAAATTAAAGTAGAAGTAGAAATTTATACATGTAGAAATTAAAGTAGAATTTAAATTATAAATTAAAGTAGAAGTTAAAGTAGAAGTAGAAATTAAAGTAGACGTTAAACTAGAATAAATAAATAAACCTAAAACAAAGGGTTAGTGCACGGTGATGTACCGTCCAACATAAATCACAGCTCATTTGTTTAACAATATTAACCGCTTCGAAGTTTGCCGAGTTTGCAGACCATATCTTGATTGAATATGGTTAAAATAGCAGTAGAAATTAAATAGCAGTTGAAGCAGAAGCAGAAATTAAAGTAGAACCTAAACTAGAAGTAGAAATTAAAGTAGAAGTTATAGTAGAAGTAGCAGTAGCAGTAGAAATTAAAGAAGTTAAAGTAGAAGTTAAAGTAGAAGTAGAAATTAAAGTAGAAGTAGAAACCACAGTAGAAGTTAAAGTAGAAGTAGAAATTAAAGTAGGAACCACAGTAGAAGTTAAAGTAGAAGTAGAAATTAAAGTGTAGAAGTTAAAGTAGAAGTTGTAGTAGAAGTAGTAGTAGGAATTAAAGTAGAAGTTAAAGTAGAAGTAGAAATTAAAGTAGAAACCACAGTAGAAGTTAAAGTAGAAGTAGAAATTAAAGTGTAGAAGTTAAAGTAGAAGTTAAGTAGAAGTAGAAATTAAAGTTGAACAGTAGAAGTTAAAGTAGAAGTAGAAATTAAAGTAAGAAGTTAATATAAGTAGAAATTAAAGTAGAAGTTAAAGTAGAAATTAAAGTAGAAGTAGAAATTAAAGTAGAAGTTAAAGTAGAAGTAGAAGTTAAAATAGAAGTAGAAATTAAAGTAGAAGTTAAAGTAGGAGTAGAAATTAAAGTAGAAGTTAACTATAAGTAGAAATTAAAGTAGAAGTTAAAGTAGAAGTAGAAATTAAAGTAGAAGTAGAAATTAAAGTAGAAGTTAACTGTAAGTAGAAATTAAAGTTGAACAATAGAAGTTAAATTAAAGTAGAAGTAGAAATTAAAGTAGAAGTTAACTTTAAGTAGAAATTAAAGTAGAAGTTAAAGCAGAAGTAGAAATTAAAGTAGAAGTAGAAATTACAGTAGAAGTTAAAGTAGAAGTAGAAATTAAAGTTGAACAGTAGAAGTTAAAGCAGAAGTAGAAATTAAAGTAGAAGTAGAAATTAAAGTAGAAGTTAACTATAAGTAGAAATTAAAGTTGAACAGTAGAAGTTAAAGCAGAAGTAGAAATTAAAGTAGAAGTAGAAATTAAAGTAGAAGTTAACTATAAGTAGAAATTAAAGTTGAACAGTAGAAGTTAAAACAGAAGTAGAAATTAAAGTAGAAGTAGAAATTAAAGTAGAAGTTAACTATGAGTAGAAATTAAAGTAGAAATTAAAGTAGAAGTAGAAATTTATAAATTAAAGTACATGTAGAAATTAAAGTAGAAATCAAAGTAGAATTTAAATTATAAATTAAAGTAGAAGTTAAAGTAGAAGTAGAAATTAAAGTAGACGTTAAACTAGAATAAATAAATAAACCTAAAACAAAGGGTTAGTGCACGGTGATGTACCGTCCAACATAAATCACAGCTCATTTGTTTAACAATATTAACCGCTTCGAAGTTTGCCGAGTTTGCAGACCATATCTTGATTGAATATGGTTAAAATAGCAGTAGAAATTAAATAGCAGTTGAAGCAGAAGCAGAAATTAAAGTAGAACCTAAACTAGAAGTAGAAATTAAAGTAGAAGTTATAGTAGAAGTAGCAGTAGCAGTAGAAATTAAAGAAGTTAAAGTAGAAGTTAAAGTAGAAGTAGAAATTAAAGTAGAAGTAGAAACCACAGTAGAAGTTAAAGTAGAAGTAGAAATTAAAGTGTAGAAAAGTTAAAGTAGAAGTAGAAATTAAAGTAGAAACCACAGTAGAAGTTAAAGTAGAAGTAGAAATTAAAGTGTAGAAGTTAAAGTAGAAGTTGTAGTAGAAGTAGTAGTAGGAATTAAAGTAGAAGTTAAAGTAGAAGTAGAAATTAAAGTAGAAACCACAGTAGAAGTTAAAGTAGAAGTAGAAATTAAAGTGTAGAAGTTAAAGTAGAAGTTGTAGTAGAAGTAGTAGTAGGAATTAAAGTAGAAGTTAAAGTAGAAGTAGAAATTAAAGTAGAAACCACAGTAGAAGTTAAAGTAGCAGTAGAAATTAAAGTGTAGAAGTTAAAGTAGAAGTTGTAGTAGAAGTAGTAGTAGGAATTAAAGTAGAAGTTAAAGTAGAAGTAGAAATTAAAGTAGAAACCACAGTAGAAGTTAAAGTAGAAGTAGAAATTAAAGTGTAGAAGTTAAAGTTGAAGTTGTAGTAGAAGTAGTAGTAGGAATTAAAGTAGAAGTTAAAGTAGAAGTAGAAATTAAAGTAGGAACCACAGTAGAAGTTAAAGTAGAAGTAGAAAGAAGTAGAAATTAAAGTAGAAGTTAACTGTAAGTAGAAATTAAAGTTGAAACCACAGTAGAAGTTAAAGCAGAAGTAGAAATTAAAGTGTAGAAGTTAAAGTAGAAGTTGTACTATAAGTAGTAGTAGGAATTAAAGTAGAAGTTAAAGTAGAAGTAGAAATTAAAGTAGGAACCAAAGTAGAAGTTAAAGTAGAAGTAGAAATTAAAGTAGAAGTTATAGTAGAACATGTAGAAATTAAAGAAGTTAAAGTATAAATTAAAGTAGAAGTAGAAATCAAAGTAGAATTTAAATTATAAATTAAAGTAGAAGTTAAAGTAGAAGTAGAAATTAATTAAATTAAAGTAGAAAATAAAATAGAAGTAGAAATTAAAGTAGAAGTTAAAGTAGAAGTAGAAGTTAAAGTAGAACAAATTAAAATAGAAGTTAAAGTAGAAGTAGAAATTAAAGTAGAATTTAAAGTAGAAGTAGAAATTAAAGTAGAAGCCACAGTAGAAGTTAAAGTAGAAGTAGAAATTAAAGTGTAGAAGTTAAAGTGGAAGTTGTAGTTGTAGTAGAGGTAGTAGTAGGAATTAAAGTAGAAGTTAAAGTAGAAGTAGAAATTAAAGTAGGAACCACAGTAGAAGTTAAAGTAGAAGTAGAAATTAAAGTGTAGAAGTTAAAGTAGAAGTTGTAGTAGAAGTAGTAGTAGGAATTAAAGTAGAAGTTAAAGTAGAAGTAGAAATTAAAGTAGAAACCACAGTAGAAGTTAAAGTAGAAGTAGAAATTAAAGTGTAGAAGTTAAAGTAGAAGTTGTAGTAGAAGTAGTAGTAGGAATTAAAGTAGAAGTTAAAGTAGAAGTAGAAATTAAAGTAGAAACCACAGTAGAAGTTAAAGTAGAAGTAGAAATTAAAGTGTAGAAGTTAAAGTAGAAGTTGTAGTAGAAGTAGTAGTAGGAATTAAAGTAGAAGTTAAAGTAGAAGTAGAAATTAAAGTAGAAACCACAGTAGAAGTTAAAGTAGAAGTAGAAATTAAAGTGTAGAAGTTAAAGTGGAAGTTGTAGTAGAAGTAGTAGTAGGAATTAAAGTAGAAGTTAAAGTAGAAGTAGAAATTAAAGTAGGAACCACAGTAGAAGTTAAAGTAGAAGTAGAAATTAAATTAGAAGTTATAGTAGAAGTGGCAGTAGAAATTAAAGAAGTTAAAGTAGAAATTAAAGTAGAAGTAGAAACCACAGTAGAAGTTAAAGTAGAAGTTAAAGTAGAAGTTGAAGTAGCAGTAGCAATTAAAGCAGAAGTATAAATTAAAGTAGTAGTCAAAGTAGTGGTATAAATTAAAGTATAAAATAAAATAGAAGTAGAAATTAAAGTAGAAATTAAAGTAGAAGTAGAAGTTAAAGTAGAAGCACAAATTAAAATAGAAGTTAAAGTAGAGGTAAAAATTAAAGTAGAATTTAAAGTAGAAGTAGAAATTAAAGTAGACGTAGAGGTTAAAGTAGAAGTTATAAATAAATAAACCTAAAACAAAGGGTTAGTGCACTGTGATGTACCGTCCAACATAAATCGCAGCTCATTTGTTTAACAATATTAACCGCTTCGAAGCAGGGGCGAAACTAGACCTTTTTCGCGGGGGGGGGGGGGGGGGGGGAGGGGTACGATAAAATTGCCCTGCTAAAATCTTTGGTGCCATGCAGCTCCTTAGGTAAAATTTACCGAAAGTATAAATGGAAGCGTGCCTCAATCTAAATGTATTTGAACTAAATTCCTATTGTCAGTCTGGTATGTGATGGCGAACTGGCAATTGGCAATACATAGAGTTAAAAATAGATATTAATTTACAGCAAGACCACGAGAGTAGGCATTCAGCCGTCCAACGAGGATGACACAACTACAGCCCGTGCGTTTCAGGTTTCCTAAAGCACAGTACGCATGAACAGCTGCACAACCGCTGCGTGCGCGGAGTAAGTTCACTTTAGTTAATTCGTATAACATACATAATTGATCATTGATCGTGCATAAAACTGATAAAAGTATAATTGTCATGCATTATTTTTCTGGAAGCAGAGGCGTAGGAACGGATGTAAAATCGACAAGCAGGTAATCAGTGTCCGCATTTTTAGGGGGTGCAGGGGTCCTCCCCCGGAAAATTTTTAAATCTAGAAGCTCGGAGCATATTTCAAATGAATCCAAGCTTACCTGCTGTGGCTAACACGTATTCAGGCTACACCCGTTTGTAAAATCTCGTGTAGATGAGTAGCTTCTCTCTTAGCCTCCGACTGCGCTGCCCTGCAATTTGCCCAGCTGCCAATTGGTGTTTTTAGTATTTTGGGGGTGTCACACCCCCTACACCCCCTTAAGTTTCGCCCCTGCTTCGAAGTTTGCAACCTCGTACCCAGGCTTTTCACATGCTCGGCGGACTCGCTGAGCGAAAATCCTGGTGGACGCTGGTCACGTGATCTGCTAAACGATTTTGTGTCAGGGGAGGGGTGGTCTTAAACACGTTGAGTCGTTGAGTTGACGAAGCCAACAAATTCTAAAAGAAATAGATGGTTTTTCCTTTGAAGTCTTCACGTTGTTGTTACCACAAGCGTGTATTGTAAAGATGTTGTTGCAGTTTTCCCTAAATATTTTCCATGCAATGCGATTCGTTTTCTGCTGTTTTAATATTTCTTTAATCCATGACCAGATCAGACGGTTATCGTCGGCGGGATTTTAAGATCATCAATTTTCAACGCAAAAAGCCAAGGAAATATTGGAAATATAGTCTATAGACGAAGTTGAAGAGCTTCAATGTGATATTGAATATATTGATATTATCAAAGGATAAACTTATGGACGCTCAATACAACTTTGTATTTACTCACACGGAATCATTCTTGTCTTTCAAATTTGGTCGAAAATTATTACACAGCAAGTATCAAGAAAGAGTGTGTGTCATCGCTAAATTATAGAAATACCCGTCCACTTTCGCTCTTTGTATCTGTAATCTGTTGACAGTTATTAAAAGGGTTTATTTAAAACCTCATTTAATTTGATAACTATCAACAAGTATACACAAAATAAACTTTCGACATTATATTTAAAGAGATTTTAGAGCAACCTTTTTAAATGCGGATTCAAAAGTGAACGGGTATTCTATAAATGCTCGTATATTTTCTACGGTTAAATATTAATTTTTTGAAAACTTTACATCGTCAACGCTGCGACAAAGGCGACAGCGTTGGAAAAGTCGCCGCGTGTTCGAAAGAAATAAATGACCAAAGAAGTGACCTGTCATATCTTGACTAATGTCAACAAACCCTTTGTCATCCCTCCCTAAACTAACATACGCTAATTAAAAATCTGCTAGATTTTAGCAGTTCACGTGACCAGCGTCTACCAGGGTTTTCGCTCAGTGAGTCCGCCGAGCGTGTGAAAAGCCTGGGTACGAGGTTGCGAAGTTTGCCGAGTTTGCAGACCATATCTTGATTGAATATGGTTAAAATAGAAGTAGAAATTAAATAGCAGTTGAAGCAGAAGCAGAAATTAAAGTAGAACCTAAACTAGAAGTAGAAATTAAAGTAGAAGTTATAGTAGAAGTAGCAGTAGCAGTAGAAATTAAAGAAGTTAAAGTAGAAGTTAAAGTAGAAGTAGAAATTAAAGTAGAAGTAGAAACCACAGTAGAAGTTAAAGTAGAAGTAGAAATTAAAGTGTAGAAGTTAAAGCAGAAGTTGTAGTAGAAGTAGTAGGGAATTAAAGTAGAAGTTAAAGTAGAAGTAGAAATTAAAGTAGAAACCACAGTAGAAGTTAAAGTAGAAGTAGAAATTAAATTAGAAGTTATAGTAGAAGTAGCAGTAGAAATTAAAGAAGAAGTTAAAGTATAAGTTAAAGTAGAAGTTAAAGTAGAAGTAGAAATTAAAGTAGAAGTAGAAACCACGGTCGAAGTAGCAGTAGAAATGAAAGAAGAAGTTAAAGTAGATGTTAAAGTAGAAGTAGAAATTAAAGTAGAAATTAAAGTAGAAATTAAAGTAGAAATTAAAGTAGAAGTTAAAGTAGAAGTAGAAGTTAAAGTAGAAGTACAAATTAAAATAGAAGTTAAAGTAGAGGTAAAAATTAAAGTAGAATTTAAAGTAGAAGTAGAAATTAAAGTAGACGTAGAGGTTAAAGTAGAAGTTAAAGTATAGTCAATGGAGGTATGGTCTGGAAACTCAACGAAAGTCTTTGTTCTATCTTTTCGTTCGCCTTTATACAAATTTGTCCACGGTGGCGATTAGTGACACATTGTATTTTTTGTATAATGAAGCAATCATCCAATAGCAACGTTTGGGTTCAATGATTCAACCGTGTTGTTTAAATATTAATAAACGTAAAACAAAGGGTTAGTGCACGGTGAGGTATCGTCCAACATAAATCCCAGCTCATTTGTTTAACAATATTAACCGCTTCGAAGTTTGCCGCGTTTTCAGACCATATCTTGATTGACTATGGTTAAAATAGAAGTAGAAATTAAAGTATATAAGTTAAAGTAGAGGTAGAAATTAAAGTAGAAGTTAAAGTAGAAGTACAAATTAAAGTAGAAGTTAAAGTAGAAGTAGAAATTAAACTAGAAGTTAAACTAGAAGTAGAAATTAAAGTAGAAGTTAAAGTAGAAGTAGAAATTAAAGTAGAAGTTAAAGTAGAAGTAGAAATTAAAGTGTAAATTAAAGTAGAAGTCAAACAAGAAGTAGAAATTAAAGTAGACGTAGAAATTAAAACATAAGTTAAAGTAAAAGTTAAAGTAAAAGTTAAAGTAGAAATTAAAGTAGAAGTTAAAGTTAAAGTTAAAGTAGAAATTAAAGTAGAAGTTAAAGTAAAAGTTAAAGTAGAAATTAAAGTTAAAGTAAAAGTTAAAGTGGAAGTTAAAGTTAAAGTTAAAGTATAAATTAAAGTAAAAGTTAAAGTAGAAATTAAAGTAGAAGTTAAAGTTAAAGTTAAAGTAGAAATTAAAGTAGAAGTTAAAGTAAAAGTTAAAGTAGAAATTAAAGTAGAAGTTAAAGTAAATGTTAAAGTATAAATTAAAGTAAAAGTTAAAGTAGAAATTAAAGTAAAAGTTAAAGTTAACGTTAAAGTAGAAATTAAAGTAGAAGTTAAAGTAAAAGTTAAAGTAGAAATTAAAGTAGAAGTTAAAGTTAAAGTATAAATTAAAGTTAAAGTTAAAGTAGAAATTAAAGTAGAAGTTAAAGTAAAAGTTAAAGTAGAGATTAAAGTAGAAGTTAAAGTAGAGGTAGAAATTAAAGTACAATTTAAAGTAAAAGTAGAAATTAAACTAAACGTAGAAGTTAAAGTGGAAGTTAAAGCCTAATCAATGGAGGTATGGTCTGGAAACTCAACGAAAGTCTTTCTTGTATCTTTTCGTTCTCCTTTATACAAATTTGTGCATCGTGACGGTTAGTGAACACATTGTATTTTTGGTATAATCAAGCAATCATCCAATAGCAACGTATGGGTTCAATAATTCAACCGTGCAGTTTAAATATTAATAAACTTAAAACAAAGGGTTAGTGCACGGTGAGGTACCGTCCAACATAAATAACATCTCATTTGTTTAACAATATTAACCGCTTCGAAGTTTGTCGAGTTTCCAGACCATATCGTGATTGACTATGGTTAAAATAGAAGTAGAAATTAAAGTAGAACTTCCACTAGAAGTAGAAATTAAAGTAGAAGTTAAAGCAGAAATTAAAGAACTTAAACACCTCTCTACGACAGACACCTCTCTAACACAGTCAACACAGACACCTCTCTAACACAGACACCTCTCTATTCTCTAACACAAACACCTCTTTAAGACAGACACCTCTCTAACACAGACACCTCTCTATCACAAACACTTCTCTAAGACAGACACCTCTCTAACACAGACACCTCTCTATCACAAACACTTCTCTATCACAAACACTTCTCTAAGACAGACACCTCTCTAACACAGACACCTCTCTCTAACACAGACACCTCTCTATTCTCTAACACAAACACCTGTCTAACACAGACACCTCTCTAAGACAGACACCTCTCTAACACAGACACCTCTCTAAGACAGACACCTCTCTAATACAGACACCTCTCTAACACAAACACCTCTCTAACACAGACACCTCTCTAATACAGACACCTCTCTATCACAAACACTTCTCTAAGACAGACACCTCTCTAACACAGACACCTCTCTATTCTCTAACACAAGTAGACGTAGAAATTAAAGTAGAAGTTAAAGTAGAAATAGAAATTAAAGTAGAAGTTAAAGTAGAAATAGAAATTAAAGTAGAAGTTAAAGTAGAAATAGAAATTAAAGTAGAAATTAAAGTAGAAGTTAAAGTAGAAATAGAAATTAAAGTAGAAGTTAAAGTAGAAGTAGAAATTAAAGTAGAAGTTAAAGTAGACGTAGAAATTAAAGTAGAAGTTAAAGTAGAAATAGAAATTAAAGTAGACGTAGAAATTAAAGTAGAAGTTAAAGTAGAAATAGAAATTAAAGTAGAAATAGAAATTAAAGTAGAAGTTAAAGTTAAAGTAGAAATAGAAATTAAAGTAGAAGTTAAAGTAGAAATAGAAATTAAAGTAGAAGTTAAAGTAGAAGTAGAAATTAAAGTAGAAGTTAAAGTAGAAATAGAAATTAAAGTAGAAGTTAAAGTAGAAGTAGAAATTAAAGTAGAAGTTAAAGTTGAAGTTAAAGTAGAAGTTAAAGTAGGAATAGAAATTAAAGTAGAAGTTAAAGTAGAAATAGAAATTAAAGTAGAAGTTAAAGTAGACGTAGAAATTAAAGTAGAAGTTAAAGTAGAAATAGAAATTAAAGTAGAAGTTAAAGTAGAAATATAAATTAAAGTAGAAGTTAAAGTAGAAGTTAAAGTAGAAGTAGAAATTAAA
This sequence comes from Chrysogorgia sp. JL179-B06, assembly GCA_035772405.1. Taxonomy (NCBI): domain Eukaryota; kingdom Metazoa; phylum Cnidaria; class Anthozoa; order Scleralcyonacea; family Chrysogorgiidae; genus Chrysogorgia; species Chrysogorgia sp. JL179-B06. Next base: position 230,866 of record JAYKKM010000362.1, on the reverse strand, counting down.
GTAGAAGTTAAAGTAGACGTAGAAATTAAAGTAGAAGTTAAAGTAGAAGTAGAAATTAAAGTAGAAATTAAAGTAGAAGTTAAAGTAGAAGTAGAAATTAAAGTACATGTAGAAATTAAAGTACATGTAGAAATTAAAGTAGAAGTTAAAGTAGAAATATAAATTAAAGTAGAAGTTAAAGTAGAAATAGAAATTAAAGTAGAAGTTAAAGTAGAAATAGAAATTAAAGTGGAAATAGAAATTAAAGTAGAAGTTAAAGTAGAAATAGAAATTAAAGTAGAAGTTAAAGTAGAAATAGAAATTAAAGTAGAAGTTAAAGTAGAAGTAGAAATTAAAGTAGAAGTTAAAGTAGAAATAGAAATTAAAGTAGAAGTTAAAGTAGAAGTAGAAATTAAAGTAGAAGTTAAAGTTGAAGTTAAAGTAGAAGTTAAAGTAGGAATAGAAATTAAAGTAGAAGTTAAAGTAGAAATAGAAATTAAAGTAGAAGTTAAAGTAGACGTAGAAATTAAAGTAGAAGTTAAAGTAGAAATAGAAATTAAAGTAGAAGTTAAAGTAGAAATATAAATTAAAGTAGAAGTTAAAGTATAAGTTAAAGTAGAAGTAGAAATTAAAGTAGAAGTTAAAGTAGACGTAGAAATTAAAGTAGAAGTTAAAGTAGAAGTAGAAATTAAAGTAGAAATTAAAGTAGAAGTTAAAGTAGAAGTAGAAATTAAAGTACATGTAGAAATTAAAGTACATGTAGAAATTAAAGTAGAAGTTAAAGTAGAAATATAAATTAAAGTAGAAGTTAAAGTAGAAATAGAAATTAAAGTAGAAGTTAAAGTAGAAATAGAAATTAAAGTAGAAGTTAAAGTAGAAGTAGAAATAAAACTAGAAGTTAAAGTAGAAGTAGAAATTAAAGTAGAATTTAAAGTAGAAGTAGAAATTAAAGTAGAAGTTAAAGTAGAAATAGAAATTAAAGTAGAAGTTAAAGTAGAAATAGAAATTAAAGTAGAAGTTAAAGTAAAAGTTAAAGTAGAAGTAGAAATTAAAGTAGAAGTTAAAGTAGAAATAGAAATTAAAGTAGAAGTTAAAGTAGACGTAGAAATTAAAGTAGAAGTGAAAGTAGAAGTAGAAATTAAAGTAGAAGTTAAAGTAGAAGTAGAAATTAAAGTAGAAATTAAAGTAGAAGTTAAAGTAAAAGTTAAAGTAGAAATTGAAGTAGAAGTTAAAGTAGAAATAGAAATTAAAGTAGAAGTTAAAGTAGAAATAGAAATTAAATTAGAAGTTAAAGTAGAAATAGAAATTAAAGTAGAAGTTAAAGTAGAAGTAGAAATTAAAGTAGAAGTTAACTATAAGTAGAAGTTAAAGTAGAATTAGAAATTAAAGTTGAACAGTAGAAGTTAAAATAGATGTAGAAATTAAAGTAGAAGTTAAAATAGAAGTAGAAATTAAAGTAGAAGTTAAAGTAGAAATTAAAGTAGAAGTAGAAAGTAGAAGTAGAAAGTGGAAGTCAAACAAGACGTAGAAATTAAAGTAGAATTTAAAGTATAAACTAAAGCAGAAGCAGAAATTAAAGTAGAACCTAAACTAGAAGTAGAAATTAAAGTAGAAGTTATAGTAGAAGTTAAAGTAGAAGTAGAAACCACAGTAGAAGTTAAAGTAGAAGTTAAAGTAGCAGTAGCAATTAAAGTAGAAGTTAAAGTAGAAATTAAAGTAGCAGTATAAATTAAAGTAGAAAATAAAATAGAAGTAGAAATTAAAGTAGAAGTTAAAGTAGAAGTTAAAGTAGAAGTTAAAGTAGAAGTTAAAGTAGAAGTAGAAGTTAAAGTTGAAGTAGAAGTTAAAGTTGAAGTACAAATTAAAATAGAAGTTAAAGTAGAATTTAAAGTAGCTGTAGAAATTAAAGTAGACGTAGTAGAAGTTAAAGCATAGTCAATGGAGGTAAGGTCTGGAAACTCAACGAAAGTCTTTGTTCTATCATTTTGTTCGCCTTTATCCAAATTTGTCCACGGTGACGGTTAGTGACACAGAAATTTTTAGAAATTAAAGTAGAAGTTAAAGTAGAAGTAGAAATTAAAGTAGAAGTTAAAGTAGAAGTAGAAATTAAACTAGAAGTTAAACTAGAAGTAGAAATTAAACTAGAAGTTAAACTAGAAGTAGAAATTAAAGTAGAAGTAGAAATTAAAGTAGAAGTTAAACTAGAAGTAGAAATTAAAGTAGAAGTTAAAGTAAAAGTTAAAGTAGAAATTAAAGTAGAAGTAAAAGTTAAAGTAGAAATTAAAGTAAAAGTTAAAGTAGAAATTAAAGTAGAAGTTAAAGTAAAAGTTAAAGTAGAAATTAAAGTAGAAGTTAAAGTAGAGGTAGAAATTAAAGTACAATTTAAAGTAAAAGTAGAAATTAAACTAAACGTAGAAGTTAAAGTGGAAGTTAAAGCCTAATCAATGGAGGTACAGTTGTATGGTCTGGAAACTCAACGAAAGTCTTTGTTGTATCTTTTTGTTCTCCTTTATACAAATGTGTGCATGGTGACGGTTAGTGAACACATTGTATTTTTGGTATAATCAAGCAATCATCCAATAGCAACGTATGGGTTCAATAATTCAACCGTGCAGTTTAAATATTAATAAACTTAAAACAAAGGGTTAGTGCACGGTGAGGTACCGTCCAACATAAATCACATCTCATTTGTTTAACAATATTAACCGCTTCGAAGTTTGTCGAGTTTCCAGACGATATCGTGATTGACTATGGTTAAAATAGAAGTAGAAATTAAAGTAGAACTTCCACTAGAAGTAGAAATTAAAGTAGAAGTAGAAATTAAAGTAGAACTTCCACTAGAAGTAGAAATTAAAGTAGAAGTTAAAGCAGAAATTAAAGAACTTAAACACCTCTCTACGACAGACACCTCTCTAACACAGTCACCTCTCTAACACAGACACCTCTCTAACACAGACACCTCTCTATTCTCTAACACAAACACCTCTTTAAGACAGACACCTCTCTAACACAGACACCTCTCTATCACAAACACTTCTCTAAGACAGACACCTCTCTAACACAGACACCTCTCTAACACAGACACCTCTCTATTCTCTAACACAAACATGTGTTGGAAGCAAGCGTCTTTTCAAAACGGGTGGACGTGTTGGGGTTTGTTGCATACTGTGTTGGGGTTTGTTGCATACCTTTCTCCAGTAATTTTAAAAATGTTTTTTGTTCATTTAATTTCTAGGTTGTTATAGTAACATGAAAACTGTATATTATGCTAGTTGGTTTTCTGTTTGTTGCCACCAGTCCAAGGTGATATGAAAAGGTAATGGGTTTATTATAATATATAGTTGCATAGGATCTACTAAATAATGTTTTTTTTATTAGATTCGCCATTATAACATAATATATTACGGAGTATAGGTATTATGGCAGGGTAACCGCAACAGCAAAATGCCAATTACTGTGGGCCCAAAAATTAAAAATAATAAAATGATTTGAAATGCTAACTACAAAACCTACAATATAAACAACAGAAATATCAACTAAAGATACTAATAACAGCAAGAAGTGGGATGCATAAGGCTGCGAGAGCAGTTACATTTTAAGCAGATTGTTTTGAATGTTCGAGGATTTTCACAGTTAAAAGTAGTTTTCAAAGATGTGAAATAGTATTTGAGCATAACGGATTTAAACAAATTTGACTTAATTTGACAAAGTGAATAAATCAAATAAATTACTAAGTAATTTTGCTGTCGCATTTGACACTTTTGTTCAAAAGAATCATAGTCCAAAAAGTGATATTCCTTTTGAGTAAACACTAGTTCTGGTAATAAATCCAAGTTGGCGACACCCCACAGTTTGTTTCAATTTGTACAAAATTGTGTTTGAATGATTTCTATTTAAGTTGCCATGTTAGAAAAAATGCTTTGCTAAATATGAAAGATTGCAAGCTATCTACTGTAATTTAAAAACCAAATAAATATTGGGCCTGTTAAAGTTAGTATTAAAGATTGAAATTTATTAAATATGTTAAATAATTAAAAGATCTATATTAAATTGAAGATGTAGGATGATAGAAATCATCTTGTCAAATAAGATAGATGTTGAAATCAGTTTTAGAGCATACATAAAGGCGTTTTCCAAAGTATGCAGTGTGTCGTATATTTTTAGATCATGTAGTATTTTGTAAAAAGTGAATGGTTCTGCTCTTAACTTTTTCAGATTGAGTCAGAATGGATGATCATTGAATGATTTCAACTAAAAAAGTTTCAGGGAAATGTAGTCTGAGAGTATTTTAAATTGGTCGTACGGGTGATTGAGGTATGATGTAATAATAATTAATAATTATTAACAATTAGACAACAAGCCCGTGTTTTCTATGAGCAGATAGTCAACGAGGCGGAGCCGAGTTTATTATCGCTCATAGAAAACAAGGGCGAGTTATCTAATTGTGTTAGTATAAATTTACAAATTTCTAACCCAACAAATAAACTTTTATTTCACTCTTTTCATGAAGAAAGTAAATCTTTTTTAAAAATCATGTGACTTTTACCCCAGAGGTTTCTATCAGCAGATAGTAATTCCTGCGATAGCCAATGAAAATTGAGGATTTATGATAGAAACTTGTCAATTTATACTAATAATAGATAATGGTCAACTTGCCGGTATTGGAATGACGTAGAGCTGCTCCCGATTAAATAATGGATTGTTTTTTCGACAATCGATTATTTTTAACAATCATCAACAACAACAGTACACAGCATGATACCGGAATGAGTTTCTTTCCGGAATTAAAAAGTTGTGTTGTTGTGACATTCGTTGTCCTTTCTAGTAGTACTCGTGCTCTCATTGGCTGTCAATTCAAGATAGGCCAATGAGGATGAATGACAATAGGCAATTGGTCAAGTCTCAGTCAAAGTCGCATCGTGTAAACTTTTCTTGAGTTTCTTTGCCTCTGCGTGTCGAAGTGGTGTAAAAGTGATTGTGTCGAAGCGATTGTGTTGAAGCTATTGTGTTGAAGTCGAAGCGATTGTGTCGAAGTGATTGTGTCGAAGTCGAAGCGATTGTGTCAAAGTCGAAACGATGTCGAAGTGATTGTGTCGAAGTCGAAACGATGTCGAAGTGATTGTGTCGAAGTGATTGTGTCGAAGTCGAGACGATGTTGAAGTGATGTGTCAAAGTCGAAGTGATGTTAAAGTGATTGTCAGATTGTGTCGAAGTCGAAGCGATTGTGTCGAAGTTCGAAGCGATTGTCGCTGACTCGTGACATTCTTTGTCCTCTCTGCTAGTTACTCGCGCTCTCATTGGCTGGCTGTCAATGCAAGATGGGCCAATGAGGATGAATTATTACTTGCATGAAAACAGGCAATAGGTCAAAGTCGCAGCAGCGTGCAAACTTTGCTTGAAAAATGAAAATGCTTTTAATTTGCAAAATGTGATAACTTAGAAAGACAATGAACTTGCGTCATACAGTTTTTGGGTCTACGTTGCTAAGCAACGTAACGCATTGTAAAAGGCTAAAGATGTATCTGGCGGACTCACGGACGGACTGGTAAGTTTTATGACGTTTTGTTACGTAAGAGAGATTGCGCCTCGTGACTCTCGATGCATATTTTGATGATCGTCCATAGAAGTATAGAACGTGAATCGATTTTTTGAATTCTTTGAAGCGAGGACATATTTTCTTGTCAAGGTAAGACGGCTAATGATTAGGATAGTAGCTGTTAAACGAAATTTTACACAGCGAGATTTAATCTGCGATTTTTTTGCGTAAAATGCATCTTACAAACAATAGTTTATTACTTTTATGTTTTATCGAAGTTTGTCAGCATATTTCTCAGAAGATTTGACGGCTTTTCTCTTCTATTTTTAGGTGTATATTCGTGTGAGGTCATCGATTCTCACATCCATGATTCGCGTTCGATCAGATACAATCTGCCTTAGTGGAGACGAAGTCTTGTGCTCGTTATAGTCCATTGTGAGGAGATCAACCAACTGTGCGACGAGGCACCGAAGATCCGTTAGAGTGGTGGAAGGAAAATGAGAATCGTTACCGTCTTGTCGGAAACCTTGCTTCCAGAGTATTGGCAGCTCCATTGATGTCTGTGCCAAGCGAGCAGATTTTTAGTACGGCAGGTGCACAGCAGGTGCTCAGCAGGTGCTCAGCAGGTGCTCAGCAGGTGCTCAGCAGGTGCTCAGCAGGTGCTCAGCAGGTGCTCAGCAGTGCTCAGCAGGTGCTCAGCAGGTGCTCAGCAGGTGCTCAGCAGGTGCTCAGCAGGTGCTCAGCAGGTGCTCAGCAGGTGCTCAGCAGGTGCTCAGCAGGTGCTCAGCAGGTGCTCAGCAGGTGCTCAGCAGGTGCTCAGCACCTGCTCAGGTTCCTTAAATTAACCATTATACTTAATTTACAAATCACTCTGAATAGTTACCAACAACATTAGCAACTGACTGGGCGACAATGCTCATTCCACTTGCTGAAGGAGGTTGATGGCTATTACCCAATGATTTCTTTAAATTATTAAGTTTGCTGCTGACCTCTTCCAATTTATTTTTCAAACTTAATTTTTCGTTCTCCAACTCTGCTTTTTCTTTTTCACTTCTCTCAATCCTCTCTAACATTTTCTTTTAAACTTTGTATTTGCTTAGATAAAAATTATTTAGTTGCTTCCAATTCCTCACTGCTTTCCTTGCACTGCTCTAACTGCTGCTCTGCACTTTCTCTCCATTCCTTTACTTCAGGTTTTAAAACCTCGCAGTTTTGACACGACTGGTTTTCGTCATTGTCACATCCACCAGCAATTCCATCTTCTTCGTTTGTTTGAGAGATCTCGAAAACTAAATATGAATGATACGTTTATAATAACTAGAGCAAAGTTTGTATTTATGCTATATATGTAACGTAGGTAGGTAGGCACACCTGTAGGTACGTAGGTAGGTAGGCACAGCTGTAGGTACGTAGGTAGGTAGGCACACCTGTAGGTACGTACGTAGGCACACCTGTAGGTACGTAGGTAGGTAGGCACACCTGTAGGTACGTAAGGTACACCTGTGGGTACGTAGGTAGGTAGGTAGGTACACCTGTAGGTAGGTAGGTAGGTAGGTAGGCACACCTGTAGGTAGACGTAGGTACACCTGTAGGTACGTAGGTAGGTAGGTAGGTACACCTGTAGGTAGGTAGGCACACCTGTGGGTACGTAGGTAGGTAGGCACACCTGTAGGTACGTAGGTAGGTAGGCACACCTGTAGGTACGTAGGCACACCTGTAGGTACGTAGGTGCACCTGTAGGTAGATAGGCACACCTGTAGGTACGTAGGTACACCTGTAGGTACGTAGGTAGGTAGGCACACCTGTAGGTACGTAGGCACACCTGTAGGTACGTAGGTAGGTAGGCACACCTGTAGGTACGTAGGTAGGTAGGCACACCTGTAGGTACGTAGGTAGGCACACCTGTAGGTACGTAGGTAGGTAGGCACACCTGTAGGTACGTAGGCACACCTGTAGGTACGTAGGTAGGTAGGTGCACTGTAAGTACGTAGGTAGGTAGGTGCACCTGTAGGTACGTAGGTAGGTAGGCACACCTGTAGGTACGTAGGTTAGGTAGGCACACCTGTAGGTACGTAGGTAGGTAGGCACACCTGTAGGTACGTAGGCACACCTGTAGGTACGTAGGTAGGTAGGAACACCTGTAGGTACGTAGGTAGGTAGGCACACCTGTAGGTACGTAGGTAGGTAGGCACACCTGTAGGTACGTAGGTAGGTAGGTGCACCTGTAGGTACGTAGGTAGGTAGGTGCACCTGTAGGTACGTAGGTACGTAGGTACACCTGTAGGTACGTAGGTAGGTAGGCACACCTGTAGGTACGTAGGTAGGTAGGCACACCTGTAGGTACGTAGGTAGGTAGGCACACCTGTGGGTACGTAGGTACGTAGGTACACCTGTAGGTACGTAGGTAGGTAGGCACACCTGTAGGTACGTAGGTAGGTAGGCACACCTGTAGGTAGGTAGGCACACCTGTAGGTACGTAGGTACACCTGTGGGTACGTAGGTACGTAGGCACACCTGTAGGTAGACGTAGGTACACCTGTAGGTAGGTAGGTAGGTAGGCACACCTGTGGGTACGTAGGTACGTAGGTACACCTGTAGGTAGGTAGGCACACCTGTAGGTACGTAGGTACACCTGTAGGTACGTAGGTACGTAGGCACACCTGTAGGTAGACGTAGGTACACCTGTAGGTACGTAGGTAGGTAGGTAGGTACACCTGTAGGTAGGTAGGTAGGTAGGTAGGCACACCTGTAGGTAGACGTAGGTACACCTGTAGGTACGTAGGTATGTAGGCACACCTGTAGGTACGTAGGTAGGTAGGTAGGTACACCTGTAGGTAGGTAGGTAGGTACATGTAGGTAGGCAGGTAGGCACACCTGTAGGTACGTAGGTAGGTAGGTAGATAGGCACACCTGTAGGTACGTAGGTACACCTGTAGGTACGTAGGTAGGTAGGCACACCTGTAGGTACGTAGGTAGGTAGGTAGGCACACCTGTAGGTAGGTAGGTAGGTAGGTAGGCACACCTGTAGGTACGTAGGCACACCTGTGGGTACGTAGGTAGGTAGGCACACCTGTAGGTACGTAGGTAGGTAGGCACACCTGTAGGTACGTAGGCACACCTGTAGGTACGTAGGCACACCTGTAGGTACGTAGGTGCACCTGTAGGTACGTAGGTAGGTAGGTGCACCTGTAGGTACGTAGGTACGTAGGTACACCTGTAGGTACGTAGGTAGGTAGGCACACCTGTAGGTAGGTAGGCACACCTGTAGGTACGTAGGTACACCTGTGGGTACGTAGGTACGTAGGCACACCTGTAGGTAGACGTAGGTACACCTGTAGGTACGTAGGTAGGTAGGTAGGTACACCTGTAGGTAGGTAGGTAGGTAGGTAGGCACACTTGTAGGTAGACGTAGGTACACCTGTAGGTACGTAGGTAGGTAGGCACACCTGTAGGTACGTAGGTAGGTAGGTAGGTACACCTGTAGGTAGGTAGGTAGGTACATGTAGGTAGGCACCTGTAGGTACGTAGGCACACCTGTAGGTACGTAGGTAGGTAGGCACACCTGTAGGTACGTAGGTAGGTAGGCACACCTGTAGGTACGTAGGTAGGTAGGTAGATAGGCACACCTGTAGGTACGTAGGTACACCTGTAGGTACGTAGGTAGGTAGGCACACCTGTAGGTACGTAGGCACACCTGTAGGTAACGTAGGTAGGTAGGCACACCTGTAGGTACGTAGGTAGGTAGGCACACCTGTAGGTACGTAGGTAGGTAGGCAACACCTGTAGGTTACGTAGGTAGGTAGGCACACCTGTAGGTTACTAGGTAGGTAGGCACACCTGTAGGTACGTAGGCACACCTGTAGGTACGTAGGTAGGTAGGCACACCTGTAGGTACGTAGGTAGGTAGGCCACACCTGTAGGTACGTAGGTAGGTAGGTGCACCTGTAAGTACGTAGGTAGGTAGGTGCACCTGTAGGTACGTAGGTAGGTAGGTACACCTGTAGGTACGTAGGTAGGTAGGCACACCTGTAGGTACGTAGGCACACCTGTAGGTACGTAGGTAGGTAGGCACACATGTAGGTACGTAGGTAGGTAGGCACACCTGTAGGTACGTAGGCACACCTGTAGGTACGTAGGTAGGTAGGCACACCTGTAGGTACGTAGGTAGGTAGGCACACCTGTAGGTACGTAGGTAGGTAGGCACACCTGTAGGTACGTAGGTAGGTAGGTGCACCTGTAGGTACGTAGGTAGGTAGGTGCACCTGTAGGTACGTAGGTAGATAGGCACACACTGTAGGTACGTAGGTACGTAGGCACACCTGTAGGTACGTAGGTAGGTAGGCACACCTGTAGGTAGGTAGGTAGGTAGGCACACACGTAGGTAGGTAGGCACACCTGTAGGTAGGTAGGTGCACCTGTAGGGTACGTAGGTAGGTAGGTGCACCTGTAAGTACGTAGGTAGGTAGGTAGGTGCACCTGTGTGTACGTAGGTTAGGTAGGTGCACCTGTATGTACGTAGGTACGTAGGCACACCTGTAGGTACGTAGGTAGGTAGGCACACCTGTAGGTACGTAGGTACGTAGGCACACCTGTAGGTACGTAGGTAGGTAGGCACACCTGTAGGTAGGTAGGTGCACCTGTAGGTACGTAGGTAGGTAGGTGCACCTGTAAGTACGTAGGTAGGTAGGTAGGCACACCTGTAGGTACGTAGGTAGGTAGGTGCACCTGTAAGTACGTAGGTAGGTAGGTGCTCCTGTAAGTACGTAGGTAGGTAGGTGCACCTGTGGGTACGTAGGTAGGTAGGCACACCTGTAGGATACGTAGGCACACCTGTAGGTACGTAGGTAGGTAGGCACACCTGTAGGTACGTAGGTAGGTTAGGTACGTAGGTAGGTAGGCACACCTGTAGGTACGTAGGTACACCTGTAGGTACGTAGGTAGGTAGGCACACCTGTAGGTACGTAGGCACACCTGTAGGTACGTAGGTAGGTAGGCACACCTGTAGGTACGTAGGTAGTGTAGGCACACCTGTAGGTACGTAGGTAGGTAGGTGCACCTGTAGTACGTAGGTAGGTAGGTGCACCTGTAGGTACGTAGGTAGGTAGGCACACCTGTAGGTACGTAGGTAGGTAGGCACACCTGTAGGTACGTAGGCACACCTGTAGGTACGTAGGTAGGTAGGCACACATGTAGGTACGTAGGTAGGTAGGCACACCTGTAGGTACGTAGGCACACCTGTAGGTACGTAGGTAGGTAGGCACACCTGTAGGTACGTAGGTAGGTAGGCACACCTGTAGGTACGTAGGTAGGTAGGCACACCTGTAGGTACGTAGGTAGGTAGGTGCACCTGTAGGTACGTAGGTAGGTAGGTGCACCTGTAGGTACGTAGGTAGATAGGCACACCTGTAGGTACGTAGGTACGTAGGCACACCTGTAGGTACGTAGGTAGGTAGGCACACCTGTAGGTACGTAGGTAGGTAGGCACACACGTAGGTAGGTAGGCACACCTGTAGGTAGGTAGGTGCACCTGTAGGTACGTAGGTAGGTAGGTGCACCTGTAAGTACGTAGGTAGGTAGGTAGGTGCACCTGTGTGTACGTAGGTAGGTAGGTGCACCTGTATGTACGTAGGTACGTAGGCACACCTGTAGGTACGTAGGTAGGTAGGCACACCTGTAGGTACGTAGGTACGTAGGCACACCTGTAGGTACGTAGGTAGGTAGGCACACCTGTAGGTAGGTAGGTGCACCTGTAGGTACGTAGGTAGGTAGGTGCACCTGTAAGTACGTAGGTAGGTAGGTAGGCACACCTGTAGGTACGTAGGTAGGTAGGTGCACCTGTAAGTACGTAGGTAGGTAGGTGCACCTGTAAGTACGTAGGTAGGTAGGTGCACCTGTGGGTACGTAGGTAGGTAGGCACACCTGTAGGTACGTAGGCACACCTGTAGGTACGTAGGTAGGTAGGCACACCTGTAGGTACGTAGGTAGGTTAGGTACGTAGGTAGGTAGGCACACCTGTAGGTACGTAAGGTAGGTAGGCACACCTGTAGGTTACTAGGTAGGTGGCACACCTGTAGGTACGTAGGCACACCTGTAGGTACGTAGGCACACCTGTAGGTACGTAGGTAGGTAGGCACACCTGTAGGTACGTAGGTAGGTAGGCACACCTGTAGGTACGTAGGCACACCTGTAGGTACGTAGGTAGGTAGGTGCACCTGTAGGTACGTAGGTACGTAGGCACACCTGTAGGTACGTAGGCACACCTGTAGGTACGTAGGTAGGTAGGTGCACCTGTAGGTACGTAGGTAGATAGGCACACCTGTAGGTACGTAGGTACGTAGGCACACCTGTAGGTTACTAGGCACACCTGTAGGTACGTAGGTACACCTGTAGGTACGTAGGTAGGTAGGTGCACCTGTAGGTACGTAGGTAGATAGGCACACCTGTAGGTTACTAGGCACACCTGTAGGTACGTAGGTACGTAGGCACACCTGTAGGTACGTAGGTAGGTAGGTGCACCTGTAAGTACGTAGGTAGGTAGGTGCACCTGTAAGTACGTAGGTAGGTAGGTGCACCTGTGGGTACGTAGGTAGGTAGGCACACCTGTAGGTACGTAGGCACACCTGTAGGTACGTAGGTAGGTAGGCACACCTGTAGGTACGTAGGTAGGTTAGGTACGTAGGTAGGTAGGCACACCTGTAGGTACGTAAGGTAGGTAGGCACACCTGTAGGTTATAGGTAGGTGGCACACCTGTAGGTACGTAGGCACACCTGTAGGTACGTAGGCACACCTGTAGGTACGTAGGTAGGTAGGCACACCTGTAGGTACGTAGGTAGGTAGGCACACCTGTAGGTACGTAGGCACACCTGTAGGTACGTAGGTAGGTAGGTGCACCTGTAGGTACGTAGGTACGTAGGCACACCTGTAGGTACGTAGGCACACCTGTAGGTACGTAGGTAGGTAGGTGCACCTGTAGGTACGTAGGTAGATAGGCACACCTGTAGGTACGTAGGTACGTCGGCACACCTGTAGGTTACTAGGCACACCTGTAGGTACGTAGGTACACCTGTAGGTACGTAGGTAGGTAGGTGCACCTGTAGGTACGTAGGTAGATAGGCACACCTGTAGGTTACTAGGCACACCTGTAGGTACGTAGGTACGTAGGCACACCTGTAGGTACGTAGGTAGGTAGGTGCACCTGTAGGTACGTAGGCACACCTGTAGGTACGTAGGTAGGTAGGCACACCTGTAGGTACGTAGGCACACCTGTAGCGTTTTTGCAACCTACTAGTACTATATAGTATATATAGGCTAATTATCAAGCATTGTAATTATAACTTAAATAAAATAATAAACGTACTGTACATGCAATTTCAAAGTTTGTACTAACACTTACTAGTCTGCAGTATTAACCTGTAGGTACGTAGGTAGGTAGGTGCACCTGTAGGTACGTAGCACACCTGTAGGTACGTAGGTAGGTAGGCACACCTGTAGGTACGTAGGTACGTAGGTGCACCTGTAGGTACGTAGGTAGATAGGTGCACCTGTAAGTACGTAGGTAGGTAGGCACACCTGTAGGTACGTAGGCACACCTGTAGGTACGTAGGTAGGGTAGGTACGTAGGTGCACCTGTAAGTACGTAGGTAGGTAGGTGCACCTGTAAGTACGTAGGTAGGTAGGCACACCTGTAGGTACGTAGGTACACCTGTAGGTACGTAGGTAGGTAGGTGCACCTGTAGGTACGTAGGTAGATAGGCACACCTGTAGGTACGTAGGTAGGTAGGCACACCTGTAGGTACGTAGGTACGTAGGCACACCTGTAGGTACGTAGGTAGGTAGGCACACCTGTAGGTACGTAGGTAGGGTAGGTACGTAGGTGCACCTGTATGTACGTAGGTACGTAGGCACACCTGTAGGTACGTAGGTAGGTAGGCACACCTGTAGGTACGTAGGTAGGGTAGGTACGTAGGTGCACCTGTAGGTACGTAGGTCGGTAGGTAGAAATCTGCAAAAACAATCTGAAAAGCTCGCAAACAGGAATAGAACAAGGTTTTTCGTGAACGAGGAGGGAATCCTTTGAAAAGAAGGCCAATGTGAGCGAATCCAGGTTTTTTATACACGCTGCGTGTTATTGCATCCCCTTGTCCCATGACTATGTATCCACCAATCAACAATGTTTACGGAAGTCAAACTTCGTTGTTTGCACTTTGGCGCTGCGGGAGAACGAGAAAAGATAATTTACACACTTTCTAAAAAAGGCTTATTTGTATTGTTTCGACATTTTACTATGAAAATATGAAAACACTTTGTATTTGGAAAATTCCGCATTCGCACATCTTTAAATTGAGTTTTTACTTTTTTAAGACAAGTTTGCGGTCAAAAACGCGTTATAAGAATTTACATACAAGTAGATTTGATTGTATACTGGTCCAATTTTTAAAGTCCATAATATAATTCTATGATATTTGTGTGCTACAAATAGGACAACTTATGTTTTAACAACAAACATAAGTTGTTACGTTATAAAAGCTAAAAGGTTTTACAATTTATTGACATTAAATAATCAAATTCATAGCTATATGTGAAACAAGAAATGCTAGATCTTTGCAAATTCCTTCATGATCTTGAACAATGTAGTAAGACTAAGGGCCTGTTTATATATATCCCACCTGAGACATCCCGGTATACCCTAACCCTAACCCTACCATTAAAATTTTATTTTCGTTTTATTTTAGCCTTCGTCTCCTTTTCCCTCAGTTTTTAGTGTATACACTATATACATGTAAACCTGTAATGATTCAATAAATTCACTGACATTATAGTGAAAAAATTCAGTGCACTGTATGCGTTTCAAGATGGACGTCATTATTTCACATCTCGTAACCATCCATATATAGTGGGATACTATATGTAAGCTAGTGTATAGTGGACATATTGTATGGAGACTATATGTATGTTACCATGAAGTATATACCGAATGATGGCAAAATTGCCTATCGATAAATTATTTTTATAATTTTATTTTATATTATTTTAACATGTATTTTGACGAAAGTCTATTTAACGATTTTCAAATCGACAGAAAAGCGACTAAAAGACAATCTTCATTTGAAGCAAGAAGACAAGAACTTAACAAACATCTCATTTTAATAATTGATACGACCTTGCTGAACAAGTCCATCATCACACTACTGCCTGTTCACAGTTGACGACAATTCAATCTATAAGGCAATCGCAAGCTCCTAAATTATATACAGATGTATTTAAAAATGACAACAATAACATATATTGTGCTGTTGTTGAGAATCTTATGCCACTTTTATTTTATTACGAGAATTGGGACGTTCCATTTATTATCCGAACCGCAATATCAAATGTTGACCTGTAAATAGGAATCGGGTTGAATATCAAATGTTGACCTGTAGGAATGGGTTGAATATCAAATGTTGAACTGTAGGAATCGGGTTGAATATCAAATGTTGACCTGTAGGAATGGCCGGTTGAATATCAAATGTTGAACTGTAGGAATTGGGTTGAATATCAAATGTTGACCTGTTAGGAATCGGGTTGAATATCAAATGTTGACCTGTAGGAATGGCCGGTTGTGGCTGGCATTGTGCAAGATTTATCAAGATAAAAACAACCCTTTAGGTAAATTGAGAAGCTTATTAGATATACACTATAGATTATCAGATATGCTGGCAAGCAGGGCACATTGCCTATATGTTGGGGAAAGATTGATCTGTCAAAATTCAAACTTTTTCAAAATAAAATGGAACAAGTAGTGTTTAATTGGTACCACCCAGATTATTACCATTATTTCATTTTGTTACATGCCTTGGCTCCGCAAATAAAATCTTAAAAATATTGATGTTTTCACAGATATAGCAACTCCATTACTCCATGCAAAACTTCAAACCAGAAATACAGACATAGGTTTTGCTAATTTAAGATCTTTCAATTTTAGGTGTAGTTTTTGCTTTACAACACTGTATTGAACTTCATAAAGACATTGCCAAATACTGGATTGGACTTGTGCAAGAGTTATAGTCAATTGTCCAATTGTTTTGAATTTAAAGATCGAAAGAAATATTGCCTTAGCAAAGAGGAAAAAGACAGTGAAAACGTTGGCGGCTATTGTGAGAACATGTCTACTAAAGAAAGACATTTATTGGATGATGTTGGAGAATCCACTTCAAGTAAAGATGCTACAATTGAGAAACTAAATGCTATGACATTAGAGAACAACATGTTAAAGGCCATATCTCTACAAGGTTGTGAAATGGTGGCACAACCACCAAGCTGTATTGCAACGGACTCCTTAAATCGTGAAGTTAACATAAAAGTGAAGACTTATGTTCACAATCACCATTATTGCTTTTGTACATTATGTTCAGCAATAACAGCAAGGTCAGACTACAGTATGTTACTGTATAATGTGTTATAGTGTCATGTCTCAATCTTATGGAAAATGAATTGGGGTTGCATGCATGCAGGACACCAACATAAACTGAGAGTCTTAATACATTAAGGGAATGTACAGTAAGTACCTGTACGCTGAATTTTGATTTCACATTATACACAATTTGTGAATGGGAATGCTCCTCAACACTCAGAAAATAACCTAACAGGCCTTTGGCCAATTTGGCATATTATTATATGTCAGTACTGTACACTGTGTTTGCTAAAGATTTTAAAATATTTTATGCAATATTATTTTGCAAGGTTTCTTTTGCACAAGTATGGCTTTCATTCAACAGCAATCCAATACCAAAAGGGATGTGAGAATTTTTTGGAGGTAAAATTAATGAATGTGTGCTATTATGTCCAGTTTTGTTAACAAGTCAAGGTGTTGTCAAATCCCAGATGGCAACTAAGAATTTGTCTTGTGTGTTAACCAGCTTGGCTAGCAAACCAGCTTCTCAACTCGTATGCACAGGAAAAAACTGTAAAAAACAATGGGTTTTCAATGGTAAATGGCCAGTTCCCATTCCAAAAACCATTAATGGGAAATCCAAACTGTTCCCATTAATGGGTTTTAATGTGAAACCATTAATGGTGGTTAAACCCACCAATGGTATTTTTGAACAATACCATTTATGTTTTTTTTGAAAATCCATGAATGTATTTCTATTTATATTCATGTATTTCTTTGAAAATCCATGAATCTATTTCTATTTACATTCATGCACATGTATTTCTTTGCCAAAAAACCATGAATGTATTTCTATTTACATTCATGTATTTCTTTGAAAAACCACGAATGTATTTCTATTTACATTCATGTATTTCTTTGAAACATGAATGTATTTCTATTTACATTCATGATTGATTTTCATGTGGTTCTGCTGGTTCAGGTGAACCAGAACCTGGTTCACCTGAACCAGAAACTAATTGGTTCACCTGAACCAGAACTTGGTTCACCTGAACCAGAACTTGGTTCACATGAACCAGAACTTGGTTCACCTGAACCAGAACTTGGTTCACCTGAACCAGAACTTGGTTCACCTGAACCAGAACTTGGTTCACCTGAACCAGAACTTGGTTCACCTGAACCAGAACTTGGTTCACCTGAACCAGAATGTGGTTCACCTGAACCCGAACTTGGTTCACCTGAACCAGAACTTGGTTCACCTGAAACCAGAACTTGGTTCACCTGAACCAGAACTTGGTTCACCTGAACCAGAACTTGGTTCACCTGAACCAGAACGTGGTTCACCTGAACCAGAACTTGGTTCACCTGAACCAGAACTTTGTTCACCTAAACCAGAACTTGGATCACCTAAACCAGAACTTGGTTCACCTGAACCAGAACCTGAACCAGAACTTGGTTCACCTGAACCAGAACTTGGTTCACCTGAACCAGAGAACTTGGTTCACCTGAACCAGAGAACTTGGTTCACCTGAACCAGAGAACTTGGTTCACCTGAACCAGAGAACTTGGTTCACCTGAACCAGAGAACTTGGTTCACCTGAACCAGAACTTGGTTCACCTGAACCAGAACTTGGTTCACCTGAACCAGAACTTGGTTCACCTGAACCAGAACTTGGTTCACCTGAACCAGAACTTGGTTCACCTGAACCAGAACTTGGTTCACCTGAACCAGAATTTGGTTCACCTGAACCAGAACTTGGTTCACCTGAACCAGAACTTGGCTCACCTGAACTTGGTTCACCTGAACCAGAACTTGGTTCACCTGAACGAGAACTTGGTTCACCTGAACGAGAACTTGGTTCACCTGAACGAGAACTTGGTTCACCTGAACGAGAACTTGGTTCACCTGAACGAGAACTTGGTTCACCTGAACCAGAACTTGGTTCACCTGAACCAGAACTTGGTTCACCTGAACCAGAACTTGGTTCACCTGAACCAGAACTTGGTTCACCTAAACCAGAACTTGGTTCACCTGAACCAGAACCTTGGTTCACCTGAACCAGAACCTTGGTTCACCTGAACCAGAACCTTGGTTCACCTGAACCAGAACCTTGGTTCACCTGAACCAGAACCTTGGTTCACCTGAACCAGAACCTTGGTTCACCTGAACCAGAACCTTGGTTCACCTGAACCAGAACCTTGGTTCACCTGAACCAGAACCTTGGTTCACCTGAACCAGAACCTTGGTTCACCTGAACCAGAACCTTGGTTCACCTGAACCAGAACCTTGGTTCACCTGAACCAGAACCTTGGTTCACCTGAACCAGAACCTTGGTTCACCTGAACCTTGGTTCACCTGAACCAGAACCTTGGTTCACCTGAACCAGAACCTTGGTTCACCAGAACCAGGTTCACCTGTCCTGCACCAGAACCAGGTTCACCTGCACCAGAACCAGGTTCACCTGCACCAGAACCAGGTTCACCTGCACCAGAACCAGGTTCACCTGAACCAGAACCTGGTTCACCTGAACCAGAACCTGGTTCACCTGAACCAGAAACCTGGTTCACCTGAACCTTGTGGTTCAGGTGAACCCGCGGGTTGTGGTTCAGGTGAACCCGCGGGTTGTGGTTCAGGTGAACCCGCGGGTTGTGGTTCAGGTGAACCCGCAGGTTGTGGTTCAGGTGAACCCGCGGGTTGTGGTTCAGGTGAACCCGCGGGTTGTGGTTCAGGTGAACCCGCGGGTTGTGGTTCAGGTGAACCCGCGGGTTGTGGTTCAGGTGAACCCGCGGGTTGTGGTTCAGGTGAACCCGCGGGTTGTGGGTCAGAACTTGGTTCACCTGAACCAGAACTTGGTTCACCTGTACCTGAACTTGGTTCACCTGAACCAGAACTTGGTTCACCTGAAACCAGAACTTGGTTCACCTGAACCAGAACTTGGTTCACCTGAACCAGAACTTGGTTCACCTGAACCAGAACTTGGTTCACCTGAACCAGAACCTGAACCAGAACTTGGTTCACCTGAACCAGAACTTGGTTCACCTGAACCAGAACTTGGTTCACCTGAACCAGAACTTGGTTCACCTGAACCAGAACTTGGTTCACCTGAACCAGAACTTGGTTCACCTGAACCAGAACTTGGTTCACCTGAACCAGAACTTGGTTCACCTGAACCAGAACTTGGTTCACCTGAACCAGAACTTGGTTCACCTAAACCAGAACTTGGATCACCTAAACCAGAACTTGGTTCACCTAAACCAGAACTTGGTTCACCTAAACCAGAACTTGGTTCACCTGAACCAGAACTTGGTTCACCTGCACCAGAACCAGGTTCACCTGCACCAGAACCAGGTTCACCTGCACCAGAACCAGGTTCACCTGAACCAGAACCTGGTTCACCTGAACCAGAACCTGGTTCACCTGAACCAGAACCTGGTTCACCTGAACCTTGTGGTTCAGGTGAACCCGCGGGTTGTGGTTCAGGTGAACCCGCGGGTTGTGGTTCAGGTGAACCCGCGGGTTGTGGTTCAGGTGAACCCGCAGGTTGTGGTTCAGGTGAACCCGCGGGTTGTGGTTCAGGTGAACCCGCGGGTTGTGGTTCAGGTGAACCCGCGGGTTGTGGTTCAGGTGAACCCGCGGGTTGTGGTTCAGGTGAACCCGCGGGTTGTGGTTCAGGTGAACCCGCGGGTTGTGGTTCAGAACTTGGTTCACCTGAACCAGAACTTGGTTCACCTGAACCAAACTTGGTTCACCTGAACCAGAACTTGGTTCACCTGAACCAGAACTTGGTTCACCTGAACCAGAACTTGGTTCACCTGAACCAGAACTTGGTTCACCTGAACCAGAACTTGGTTCACCTGAACCAGAACTTGGTTCACCTGAACCAGAACTTGGTTCACCTGAACCAGAACTTGGTTCACCTGAACCAGAACTCGGTTCACCTGAACCAGAACTTGGTTCACCTGAACCAGAACTTGGTTCACCTGAACAGAACTTGGTTCACATGAACCAGAACTTGGTTCACCTGAACCAGAACTTGGTTCACCTGAACCAGAACTTGGTTCACCTGAACCAGAACTTGGTTCACCTAAACCAGAACTTGGATCACCTAAACCAGAACTTGGTTCACCTAAACCAGAACTTGGTTCACCTAACCCAGAACTTGGTTCAACTGAACCAGAACTTGGTTCACCTAAACCAGAACTTGGTTCACCTGAACCAGAACTTGGTTCACCTGAACCAGAACTTGGTTCACCTGAACCAGAACTTGGTTCACCTGAACCAGAAATTGGTTCACCTGAACCAGAACTTGGTTCACCTGAACCAGAACTTGGTTCACCTGAACCAGAACTTGGTTCACCTGAACCAGAACTTGGTTCACCTGAACCAGAACTTGGTTCACCTGAACCAGAACTTGGTTCACCTGAACCAGAACCTTGGTTCACTGAACCAGAACCTTGGTTCACCAGAACCAGGTTCACCTGTCCTGCACCAGAACCAGGTTCTCCTGCACCAGAACCAGGTTCACCTGCACCAGAACCAGGTTCACCTGAACCAGCACCTGGTTCACCTGAACCAGAACCAGGTTCACCTGAACCAGCACCTGGTTCACCTGAACCAGAACCTTGGTTCACCTGAACCAGAACCTTGGTTCACCTGAACCAGAACCTTGGTTCACCTGAACCAGAACCTTGGTTCACCTGAAACAGAACCTGGTTCACCTGAACCAGAACCTGGTTCACCTGAACCAGAACCTGGTTCACCTGAACCTTGTGGTTCTGGTGAACCCGCGGGTTGTGGTTCAGGTGAACCCGCGGGTTGTGGTTCAGGTGAACCCGCGGGTTGTGGTTCAGGTGAACCCGCAGGTTGTGGTTCAGGTGAACCCGCGGGTTGTGGTTCAGGTGAACCCGCGGGTTGTGGTTCAGGTGAACCCGCGGGTTGTGGTTCAGGTGAACCCGCGGGTTGTGGTTCAGGTGAACCCGCGGGTTGTGGTTCAGGTGAACCCGCGGGTTGTGGTTCAGAAACTTGGTTCACCTGAACCAGAACTTGGTTCACCTGAACCAGAACTTGGTTCACCTGAACCAGAACTTCGTTCACCTGAACCAGAACTTGGTACACCTGAACCAGAACTTGGTTCACCTGAACCAGAACTTGGTTCACCTGAACCAGAACTTGGTTCACCTGAACCAGAACTTGGTTCACCTGAACCAGAACTTGGTTCACCTGAACCAGAACTTGGTTCACCTAAACCAGAACTTGGATCACCTAAACCAGAACTTGGTTCACCTAAACCAGAACTTGGTTCACCTAAACCAGAACTTGGTTCACCTGCACCAGAACCAGGTTCACCTGCACCAGAACCAGGTTCACCTGCACCAGAACCAGGTTCACCTGAACCAGAACCTGGTTCACCTGAACCAGAACCTGGTTCACCTGAACCAGAACCTGGTTCACCTGAACCTTGTGGTTCAGGTGAACCCGCGGGTTGTGGTTCAGGTGAACCCGCGGGTTGTGGTTCAGGTGAACCCGTGGGTTGTGGTTCAGGTGAACCCGCAGGTTGTGGTTCAGGTGAACCCGCGGGTTGTGGTTCAGGTGAACCCGCGGGTTGTGGTTCAGGTGAACCCGCGGGTTGTGGTTCAGGTGAACCCGCGGGTTGTGGTTCAGGTGAACCCGCGGGTTGTGGTTCAGGTGAACCCGCGGGTTGTGGTTCAGAAACTTGGTTCACCTGAACCAGAACTTGGTTCACCTGAACCAGAACTTGGTTCACCTGAACCAGAACTTGGTTCACCTGAACCAGAACTTGGTTCACCTGAACCAGAACTTGGTTCACCTGAACCAGAACTTGGTTCACCTGAACCAAAACTTGGTTCACCTGAACCAGAACTTGGTTCACCTGAACCAGAACCAGGTTCACCTGAACCAGAACCAGGTTCACCTGAACCAGAACCAGAACTTGGTTCACCTGAAGCAGAACCTGAACTTGGTTCACCTGAACCAGAACCTGGTTCACCTGAACCTTGTGGTTCAGGTGAACCCGCGGGTTGTGGTTCAGGTGAAACCCGCGGGTTGTGGTTCAGGTGAACCCGTGGGTTGTGGTTCAGGTGAACCCGCAGGTTGTGGTTCAGGTGAACCCGCGGGTTGTGGTTCAGGTGAACCCGCGGGTTGTGGTTCAGGTGAACCCGCGGGTTGTGGTTCAGGTGAACCCGCGGGTTGTGGTTCAGGTGAACCCGCGGGTTGTGGTTCAGGTGAACCCGCGGGTTGTGGTTCAGAACTTGGTTCACCTGAACCAGAACTTGGTTCACCTGAACCAGAACTTGGTTCACCTGAACCAGAACTTGGTTCACCTGAACCAGAACTTGGTTCACCTGAACCAGAACTTGGTTCACCTGAACCAGAACTTGGTTCACCTGAACCAGAACTTGGTTCACCTAAACCAGAAACTTGGATCACCTAAACCAGAACTTGGTTCACCTTAACCAGAACTTGGTTCACCTGAACCAGAACATGGTTCACCTGAACCAGAACTTGGTTCACCTGAACCAGAACTTGGTTCACCTGAACCAGAACCTTGGTTCACCTGAACCAGAACTTGGTTCACCTGAACCAGAACCTTGGTTCACCTGAACCAGAACCTTGGTTCACCTGAACCAGAACCTTGGTTCACCTGAACCAGAACCTTGGTTCACCTGAACCAGAACTTGGTTCACCTGAACCAGAACTTGGTTCACCTGAACCAGAACTTGGTTCACCTGAACCAGAACTTGGTTCACCTGAACCAGAACTTGGTTCACCTGAACCAGAACTTGGTTCACCTGAACCAGAACTTGGTTCACCTGAACCAGAACTTGGTTCACCTGAACCAGAACTTGGTTCACCTGAACCAGAACTTGGTTCACCTGAACCAGAACTTGGTTCACCTGAACCAGAACTTGGTTCACCTGAACCAGAACTTGGTTCACCTGAACCCTGAACCAGAACTTGGTTCACCTGAACCAGAACTTGGTTCACCTGAACCAGAACTTGGTTCACCTGAACCAGAACTTGGTTCACCTGAACCAGAACTTGGTTCACCTAAACCAGAACTTGGATCACCTAAACCAGAACTTGGTTCACCTAAACCAGAACTTGGTTCACCTAAACCAGAACTTGGTTCACCTGAACCAGAACTTGGTTCACCTGAACCAGAACTTGGTTCACCTGAACCAGAACCTTGGTTCACCTGAACCAGAACCTTGGTTCACCTGAACCAGAACCTTGGTTCACCTGAACCAGACCTTGGTTCACCTGAACCAGAACTTGGTTCACCTGATCCAGAACTTGGTTCACCTGAACCAGAAACTTGGTTCACATGAACCAGAACTTGGTTCACCTGAACCAGAACTTGGTTCACCTGAACCAGAACTTGGTTCACCTGAACCAGAACTTGGTTCACCTGAACCAGAACTTGGTTCACCTGAACCAGAACTTGGTTCACCTGAACCAGAACTTGGTTCACCTGAACCAGAACTTGGTTCACCTGAACCAGAACTTGGTTCACCTGAACCAGAACCTTGGTTCACCTGAACCAGAACCTTGGTTCACCAGAACCAGGTTCACCTGTCCTGCACCAGAACCAGGTTCACCTGCACCAGAACCAGGTTCACCTGCACCAGAACCAGGTTCACCTGAACCAGCACCTGGTTCACCTGAACCAGAACCAGGTTCACCTGAACCAACACCTGGTTCACCTGAACACAGAACCTTGGTTCACCTGAACCAGAACCTTGGTTCACCTGAACCAGAACCTTGGTTCACTCGCTGAACCAGAACCTTGGTTAACCTGAACCAGAACCTGGTTTCACCTGAACCAGAAACATGGTTTCACCTGAAACCTTGTGGTTCAGGTGAAACCGCGGGTTGTGGTTCAGGTGAAACACGCGGGTTGTTGGTTCAGGACGTGAACCCGCGGGGTTGTGGGTTCAGGTGAACCCGCGGGGTTGTGGTTCTAGTGTGAACCCGCGGGTTGTGGTTCAGGGGTGAAACCCGCGGGTTGTGGTTCAGGTGAACCCGCGGGTTGTGGTTCAGAACTTGGGTTCACCTGAATCCAGAACTTGGTTCACCTGAACCATATACTTGAGTTCACCTGAACCAGAAACTTGGTTCACCTGAACCAGAACTTGGTTCACGCTCTGAACCAGAACTTGGGTTCACCTGAACCAGAACTTGGTTTCAACCTGAAACCAGAACTTGGTTCACCTGAACCAGAAGAACTTGGGGGTGTTTTATTTTTTAATTTTGTTTCACCTGAACCAGAACTTGGTTCACCTGGGAACCAGAACTTGGTTCACCTGATACCAGAACTTTGGTTCACCTGAACCAGAACTTGGTTCAACTGAACCAGAACTTGGTTCACCTGAACCAGAACTTGGTTCACCTGAACCAGAAACTTGGGTTCACCTGAACCAGAACTTGGTTCACCTGGAACCAGAACTTAGGTTCACCTAAACCAGGAACTTGGTTCACCTAAACCAGAACTTGGTTCAACCTAAACCAGAAACTTGGTTCACCTAACCAGAACTTGGTTCACTCTGAACCAGAACTTGGTTCACCCTGAACCAGAACCTTGGGTTCACCTGAACCAGAACCTTGAGTTCACACTGAAACCTGAAACTATGGTTCACCTTGAACCAGAATCCTTGGTTCACCTGAACCAGGAACTTTGGTTCACCTGTAACCAGAACCTTGGTTCACATTGAACCAGAACCTTGGTTCACCTGAACCTTGGTTCACCTGAACCTTGGCTTCACCTGAACCAGAACCTTGGTTCACCTGAACCTGGTTCACCTGTCCTGACACCAGAAACCAGGTTCACCTGCACCAGAAAACCCAGGTTCACCTGCACCAGAACCAGGTTCACCTGATCTGCAACCTGGTTCACCTGAACCAGAACCTGGTTTCATACCTGAACCAGAACCAGGTTCACCTGAACCAGAACCTTGGTTCATGAACCTTGGTTCACCTTGAACCAGAACCTTGGATTCACCCTGAACCAGAACCTTGGTTTCACCTGCACCAGAACCCTGGTTCACCTGAACCAGAAACCAGGTTCACCTGAACCAGCACCTGTTCACCTGCACCTGAACCAGAACCTTGGTTCACCTGAACCCAGAACCTTGGTTCACCTGAACCAGATAAACATTGGTTCACCTGAACCAGAACCTTGGTTCACCTGAACCAGAACCAGGTTCACCTGCACCAGAACCAGGTTCACCTGCACCAGGATCAGGTTCACCTGAACCAGGAACCTGGTTCACCTGAACCAGAACTGGTTCACCTGAACCAGAACCTGGTTCACCTGAACCAGAAACCTGGTTTCCACCTGAACCTTGTGGTTCAGAGTGGAACCCCGCGGGTTGTGGGTTCAGGTGAAACCCGCGGGTTGTGGTTCAGGGTGAACCCGCGGCGCGGTTGTGGTTCAGGTGAACCCGCAGGTTGTGGTTTCAGGTGAACCCGCGGGTTGTGAGTTCACCGTGAACCCCGCGGAGTTGTGGTTCAGGTGAAACCGCGTGGTTGTGGTTCAGGGTGAACCCGCGGGTTGTGGGTTCAGGTGAAACCCGCGGGTTGTGGTTCAGAACTTTGGTTCACCTGAACCAGAACTTGGTTCACATGAACCAGAACTTGGGTTCACGCTGAACCAAGGAACTTGGTTCACCTGAACAAGTACTTGGTTCACCTGGTTCCACTGAACCTGCAGAAACCTTGCTTGAGGCACCTGCTGTAGCACCTGCTGGACCACCTGCTGACCACCTGCTGTGCACCTGCTGAGCAACTGCTGAGCAACCTGCTGAGCAACCTGCTGAGCAACTGCTGAGACACCTGCTGAACACCCTGCTGAGCACATGCTGAGCACCTGCTGAGCACCTGCTGGAGCACCTGCTGATGCACCTGCTGAGCACCTTGCTGAGCACCTGCTGAGGCACCTTGGCTCAGCCAACCTGCTCAGCACCTTGCTCAGCACCTGACTGTAGCACCTGACTGAGCACCTGCTGAGCACATGCTGAAAGCACCATGACTCAGCACCTGCTCCGCACCTGCTCAGCACCTGCTGAGCACCTGACTGAGCACCTGCTGAGCAAACCTGCTGAGCACCTGCTCAGCACCTGCTCTAGCACTCTGCCTCCGCACCTGCCTCAGCACCTGCTCAGCACCTGCTCAGCACTCTGACTCAGCACACTGGCTCAGCACCTGCTCATGCAACCTGCTCAGCACCTGCTCATGCACCTGCTCAGCACCTGCTCAAGCAACCTGCTCAAGCACCTGCTCAGCACCTGCTCAGGCACCTGCTCAGCACCTGTCTCTGCACCTGCTCAGCAACCTGCTCAGCCACGCTGCTCAGCACCTGCTCAGCACCTGCTCAGCACCTGCCTCAGCAACCTGCTCAGCATACTGCCTCAGCACCTGGCTCAGCACCTGACTCAGCACCTGCTGGAGCACCTGTCTCTGAGCTCCTGCTGAGCACCTGCTGAGCACCTGCAGAGCACCTGCTGAGCACCTGCTGAGCACCTGCTCAACACCTGCTCAAAAACTTGCCTGAGCACCTGCTGTGCACCTGACTGAGCACCTGCTGGAGCACTGCCTCAACACTCCTGCTGAGCACCTGCTGAGCACCTGCTGTAGCACCTGCTGAGCCACATGCTGAGCACCTGCTTGACCACCTGCTGACCACCTGCTGACCACCTGCTGACCACCTGCTGACCACCTGCTGACCACCTTCTGAGCAGCAACTGCTGTAGCACCTGCTGACCACCTGCTTAGGCACCTGCTGAGCACCTGCTGAGCACCTGCTGTGCACACTGCTCAGCACCTGCTTCAGAAGCCCTTGTCAGCACCTGCCCTCAGCACCTGCTCATAGCACCTGCTCTGCCACCTGCTCAGCACCTGCTTCAGCACCTGCTGAGCACCTGCTGAGCACCCTGCTTCAGGCACCAGATCACGCACTTTGCTCAGCACCTGCTCCGCACCTGCTCAGCACCTGCTCAGCACTGCTGAGCACCTGCTGAGCACCTGCTTGGAGCTCACTGCATCAACAACCTGCTGAGCACCTGCTGAGCACCTGCTGAGCCACCTGCTGAGGCACCTGCTCAACACCTGCTGAGCAACCTCCTGCTGAGCACTGCTGAGCACCTGCTGAGCACCTGCTGAGCACCTGCTGAGCACCAGACTGAGCACCTGCTGAGCACCTTGATGAAGCACTCTGCTGAGCTCCTGCTGAGCACATGCTGGACCCACCTGCTGAGCACATGCTGAGCAACTGCTGAAGCACCTGGCTGAGCAACTGCTGAGCACCTGCTGAGCATACCTGCTGAGCACCTGCTGAGCACATGCTGAGCAACCTGCTCAGCACCTGCTGAGCAAGTGCTGAGCACCTGCTCAGCACATGCTCTGCTCCTGCTCCATACTCGAGCACATGCTGAGCACTTGCTTCAGCACCTGCTCCGCACCTGCTCTGCACCTGCTCAGCACCTGACTCAGCACCTGCTCGTAGCACCTGCTCGTGCACTCTGCTCAGCACCTCGCTCTGCACATGCTCAGCACCTGATCAGCACCTGCTTCAGCACCTGCTCAGCACCTGCTTCAGCACATGCTCAGCACAATGATCAGCACCTGCTCTGCACCGGCTCAGCACGATGCTCAGCACCTGCTCAGCACCTGCTAAGCACTGCTGCTCAGTCACCTGCTCTGACACCTGCTCAGCACCTGCTCAGCACCTGCTCTGCCACCTGCTTCAGCACCTGCTCAGCACCTGCTCAGCACCTGCTCAGCACCTGCTCGCACCTGCTCAGCACCTGCTCAGCACCTGCTCAGCACCTGCTCAGCACCTTGTCAGCCACCTGCTGGAGCAACCTGCTCAGCACCTGCTGAGCACCTGCTGAGCACCTGCTGAGCACCTGCTGAGCACCTGATGTAGCACCTGCTGAGGCACATGTTGAGCTCCTGCTCAGCACCTGCTCAGCACCTGCTCAGCACCTGCTGTGCACCTGCTGAGCACATGCTGAACACACTGATTGTGCACCTGATGAGCACCTGTTGAGCACCTGATGAGCACCTGCTGAGCTCCTGTCTGAGCACCTCTCCTGAGCACCTCCTGAGCACTTGCTCCGCACCTGATCCAGCACCTGCCTCAGCACTTGCTCAACACCTTGCTGAGCACCTGATGTGCACCTTGCTTGAGCACCTGCTGAGCACCTGCTGAGCACCTGCTCAGCACCTGCTCAGCACCTGCTCAGCACCTGCTGAGCACCTGCTGAGCACCTGCTGAGCTCCTGCTGTGCACCTGCTCAGCACCTGGCTCAAGCACCTGCTTCTGCTCATGCTCTGCACCATGCTCAGCTCCTGCTCTGCACTTGCTCAGCACCTGCTCTGCACCTGCTCAGCACCTGACTCACTGCACCTGCTCATCACCTGCTCAGCACCCTGCTTCAAGCACCCTGCTCAGCACCTGCTCAGAACATGATCAGCACCTGCTGGAGGCCACATGCTCAACACCTGCTGCAGCACCTGCTGAGCACCTTGCTGAGCACCTGCTCAGCACCTTGCTCAGCACCTGCTCAGCACCTGCTCAGCACATGCTCAGCACCTGATGAGCACCTGATGAGGGCACCTGATGAGCACATGATGAGCACGTGTTTCTGTTGAGCAGCTGCTGAGCACATGATGAGTCCTGCTGAGAACCTGCTGTGCACCTGCTGAGCACATGCTGAGCACCTGCTGAGCACATGCTGAGCAACCTGCTGAGCACCTGCTGAGCACCTGCTGAGCATCCTGCTGTGCACCTGCTGGAGCACCTGCTGAGCACCTGCTGAGCACCTGCTGAGAATCCTGCTGAGCACCTGCTGAGCACCTGCTCAACACCTGATGTAGCACCTGCTCAGCAACCTGCTCAGCACCTGTTCAGCTCATGCTCAGCTCCTTCTCTGCACCTGACTCATGCACCTGCCGAGGCACCTGGCGTAGCACGCTGCTCAGCCACATGCCGAGCACCTGCTTTAAAAATATGATTATAGCCTAAATAATGCCTTAGATATTAATCTGAGCAGAAAAACTAGCGTAAATTTAGTCATTTTTAGACATTCCAAAAAAGTGGGCTAAATTGGCCAAAATTTGGCCAAGAAGTAAAGGGTGTTAAACTTAAACTTTTTGACGATTTTTCGACCATTTTTAACTTGTCAAAATAAGCTTAAATATATGTAAATATAGCTAAAATAATGCTCTTAGATATTAATCTGAGCAGAAACTAGCGTAAATTTTAGTCATTTTTTGACATCCATTAATTTGGCAAAAATGGTCAAATTTGGCCAAAAAGTAAAGGGGTTAACCTTAACTTTTTTGTCGATTTTCGACCATTTTTAACTTGTCAAAATAAGCTTTAAATATGAAAATATAGCCTAAATAATGCCTTAGATATTAATCTAAGCTGAAACTAGCGGAAATTTTGTCATTTTTTGTACATCCAAAAAAGTGGCAAAAATGGCCATAATTTGGCCAAAAAGTAAAGGGGTTAACCTTAACTTTTTGACGATTTTCGACCATTTTTAACTTGGTCAAAATAAGCTTTTAAAATATGGAAATATAGCCTAAAATAAGACCTTAGATTATTAATCTGAGCTGAAACTTGTTGCGTAAATGTAGTCATTTTTTGGACATCCAAAAAAGTTGCAAAAATGGGACAATTTTGCCGAAATGTAAAGGGGGTTAACCTTAACTTTTTGACGGATTTTCGAGGGAAACCAAAATTTTTTAACTTGTCAAAATAAGCTTTAAATATGAAATTATAGCCTAAATAATGCCTTAGATATTTAATCTAAGCAGTATTCTATCGTAAATTTAGTCATTTTTGGACATACCAAAAAAGTGGCCAAAATGGCCCCCCAAATTTGGCGAAAAAGTAAAGGGGTTAACCTGAACTTTTGTTGACGATTTTCGACCATTTTTAACTTGTCAAAATAAGTTAAAAAAATGAAAATATAGCCTAATTAATGCACTTAGAAATTAATCTGAGCCGAATACTAGCGTAAATTTAGTCATTGTTTTGACATCCAAAAAAGTGGCAAAAATGGCCCAAATTTGGCCAAAAAGTAAAGGGGTTAACCTTAACTTTTTGACGATTTTCGACCATTTTTAACTTGTCAAAATTAAGCTTAAAATATGAAAATATAGCCTAAATAATGCACTTAGATATAAATTTTCTGAGCAGAAACTAGCGTAAATTTATAGTCTTGATTTTTTGACATCCAAAAAAAGTGGGCAAAAATGGCCAAAATTTGGCCAAAATAGTAAAGGGGTTAACCTTAACATTTTTGACGATTTTCGACCATTTTTAACTTGTCAAAATAAGCTTAAATTATGAAAATATAAGCCTAAATAATGCCTTAGATATTCAATCTGAGCAGGAAAACTAGACGTACATTTAGTCATTTTTTTGACATCTAAAAAAGTTGGCAAAAATGGCCAAATTTGTGTCAAAATGTAAAGGTGTTAACCTTAACTTTTTGACGATTTTCGACCATTTTTAATTGGTGAAAATAAGCTTAAAATATGGAAATTATAGCCTAAATAATACCTTACATATTAATCTGAGCTGAAAAAGCGTAAATTTAGGTCATTTTTTGACATCCAAAAAAGTGGCAAAAATGGCCAAAATTTGGGCCAAAAAAGTAAAGGTGTTAACCTTATTTTTTGGACGATTTTCGACCATTTGAACTTGTCAAAATAAGCTTAAAATATGAAATAATAGCCCTAAATAATGCTCTTAGATATTAATCTGAGCAGATCTAGCGTATATTTAGTAATTTTTTGTCATACATAAAAGTGGCAAAAATGGCCAAAAAAGGCCAAAAAGTTAAGGGGTTAACCTTTACTTTTTGACGATATTCGACCATTTTTAAACTTTGTCAAAATAAGCGTTAAAATATGTAAAATATTAGCCTAAAATAATGCATTAGTTATTAATATGAGCAGAAACTAGCGTTAATTTAGTCATTTTTTGTCAGTCCAAATAAATTAGTGGCATAAATGGCCAAATTTGGCCAAAAAGTAAAGGGGTTAATCCTTCACTTTTTGGACGTATTTCGACCATTTTTAACTTGTGAAAATAAGCTTAAAAATATGGAAATATAGCCTAAAATAATAACTTCATATTAAATCTGAGCTGGAACTAGCGTAAATTTAGTCATTTTTTGACAGAAAAAGTGGCAAATCAAAAAATGGCCAAATTTGGCCGAAAAGTAAAGGGGTTAACCTGAACTTTTGGACGATTTTCGGTCCCATATTTACAACTTGTCAAAATAAGCGTAAAATATGAAAATATAGCCTATATAATTGCACTTAGATATTTAATCTGAGCAGAAACTAGCGTAATTTAGTAGTCATTTTTTGACATCCAAGATAGTGGCTAAAATGGGCTCAAATTTGGCCAAAAAGTAAAGGGGGTTTAACCTTAACTTTTTGGACGATTTTCGAACATTTTTAACTTGTACAAATAAGCTTTAGAATATGAAAATATTGCCTATATAATGCACTTAGATTTTTTATCTGAGCAGAAAACTTGCGTAAAATTTTTGTCATTTTTTGACATCAAAAAAAGTTGGCAAAAATGGACCAAATTTGGCCAAAAAGTAATGGGGGTTAACCTTAACTTTTTTGACGATTTTTCGTCACATTTTGATACTTTGTGAAAATAAGCTTAAAATATGGAAATATAGCCTAAATATTACCTTACATATTAATCTGAGCTGATTTAGCGTAAATTTAGTCAATTTTTTTGACATCCAAAAATGTGGCATAAATGGCCAAATTTGGCCGTAAAGTTATAAAGGGGTTAACCTGAACTTTTTGACGATTTTCGACCCTATTTAACTTGTCAAAATAAGCTTAATTATTGAAAATATAGCCTTAATATTGCCTTAGATATTAATCTGAGCAGAAAACTAGCGTAAATTTTGTCATTTTTGGACATACAAAAAAAGTGGCAAAATTGGTCAAATTTGGCCAAAAAGTTAATGGTTTAACCTTTACTTTTTGACGATTTTCGTCCATTTTTAACTTGTCAAAATAAGCTGAAAAATATGAAAAATATAGCCTAAATTATGCCTTAGTTATTAATCTGAGCTGGAAACTAGCGGAAATTTAGTCTTTTTTTGACCATCCAATAATAGTGGCAAAAATGGCATAATTTGGCAAAAAAGTAAAGGGGGTTAACCTTACTTTTTTGACGATTTTTCGTCCATTTTTAAACTTGTCCAAAATAAGATTAAAATTTGAATATATAGCCTAAATAAGGCCTTAGATTATTAATCTGAGCAGAAAATTAGCGTAAATTTAAGTCATTTTTTGACATCCAA
The DNA here is from genome assembly GCA_035772405.1 of Chrysogorgia sp. JL179-B06. NCBI lineage: Eukaryota > Metazoa > Cnidaria > Anthozoa > Scleralcyonacea > Chrysogorgiidae > Chrysogorgia > Chrysogorgia sp. JL179-B06. The sequence continues at coordinate 198,601 of JAYKKM010000362.1, read as the reverse complement.
TAATTTTGGCAAAATTGGTCAAAATTTGGCACAAAAAGTTAAGGGGTTAACCTTAAAACTTTTTGACGATTTTCGACCATTTTTAACTTTTCAAAATAAGCTTAAGAATATGAAAATATAGGCTATATAAGGCCTTAGATATTAATCTGAGCAGAAACTAGCGTAAATTTAGTTCATTTTTTGGACATCCAAAAAAAGTGGCAAAAGATGACCAAATTTGGCCGAAAAAGTATTCGGGTTGCGTTAACATTAACTTTTGGACGATTTTCGGACAATTTTTTAAAACTTGTCAAATTAAGCTTAAAAATATGCAAATATAGCATGAAATATTGCCTTAGATATTAATCTGAGCAGAAAACTAGCGTAAATTTTAGTCATTTTTTGACATCCAAAAAAAGTGGCAAAAATGGCCAAATTTAGGCAAAAGGTAAAGGGGTTAACCTTTACTTTTTGACGATTTTCGACCATTTTTAACTTGTCAAAATAAGCTTAAAATAGGAAAATATAGCCTAATATAATACCTTAGTTATTAATGCTGAGCTGAAAACTAGCGTAAATTTAGTCATTTTTTTGTCATCCAAAAAAGTGGGCAAAAATGGCCAAATTTGGCCAAAAAGTAAAGGGGTTAACCCTTAAACGTTTTGACGATTTTCGACCATTTGTAATCTTGTCAAAATAAGCTTAAAATATGATAATATAGCCTTAATAATGCCCTTAGATATTAATCTGAGCAGAAACTAGCCGGATTTTTAGTCATTTTTTGACATCCAAATAATGTGGCAATAATGGCCAAATTTTGCGCCAATAAGGAAAGGGGTTAACCATATATTTTTGACGATTTTCGACCATTTTTAACTTCATCAAAATAAGCTTAAAATATGAAAATATTAGCCTAAATTTTGCCTTAGTTATTTATCTGAGCAGAAACTAGCGTATAAATTTAGTCATTTTTGACATTCCAAAAAAGTCGGCATAAATGGGAAATTTGGCCGAAAAGTAAAGGGGTTAACCTTTAACTTTTTGACGATTTTCGACAATTTTTAACTAGTCATAAATAAGCTTAAATATATGAAAATATAGCATTAATAATGCCTTAGATATTATATCTAAGCAGAAACTAGCGTATAATTTAGTCATTTTTTTGACATCCAAAAAAGTGGCCAAAATGGCCAAATTTGGCCAAAAAGTAAAGGGGTTAACCTTAAAATTTTGGACGATTTTCGACCATTTTTAACTTGTCATAATAAGCTTAAAAGATGGTATTTATAGCCTAAATAATACCTTTGATATTAATATGAGCTGAAACTTCCGTAAATTTAGTTCATTTTTTGACATCCAATAAAAGTGTGCTAAAAATGGCAAAATTTGCGCCGAAAAGTAAAGGGGTTTACCTTTATCTTTTGGGACGGATTTTCGACCAATTTTTAACTTGTCAAAAATAAGCTTAAAATATGAAAATAGTTGACATAAATAATGCCTTAGATATTAATCTAAGCAGAAACTAGCGTAAATTTAGTACATTTTGTGAACATCCAAAATAGTTGTTCAAATGGCCAAATTTGTGCCAAAAAGTTAAGGGAGGTTAACCTTAACTTTTTGACGATTTTTGACCATTTTTAACTTGTCAAAATAAGCTTAAAATATGGAAATATAGCCTAAATTAATACCTTAGATATTAATCTGAGCAGAAAACTACCGTAAATTTAGTCATTTTTTTGACACCATCAAAAATGTTGGCAAAAATGGGCATAAATTTGGCCGAAAAGTAAAGGGGTTAACCTTAACTTTTTGACGATTTTCGACCATTTTTTAACTTGTCAAAATAAGCTTAAAATATGAAAATATAGCCTAAATAATGCCTTAGATATTAATCTGAGCAGAAACTAGCGTTAAATTTAGTCATTTTTTGACATCCAAAAAAGTGGCAAAAATGGCCAAATTTGGCCAAAAAGTAAAGGGGTTAACCTTAACTTTTTGACGATTTTCGACCATTTTTAACTTGTCAAAATAAGCTTAAAATATGAAAATATAGCCTAAATAATGCCTTAGATATTAATCTGAGCAGAAACTAGCGTAAATTTAGTCATTTTTTGACATCCAAAAAAGTGGCAAAAATGGCCAAATTTGGCCAAAAAGTAAAGGGGTTAACCTTAACTTTTTGACGATTTTCGACCATTTTTAACTTGTCAAAATAAGCTTAAAATATGAAAATATAGCCTAAATAATGCCTTAGATATTAATCTGAGCAGAAACTAGCGTAAATTTAGTCATTTTTGACATCCAAAAAGTGGCAAAAATGGCCAAATTTGGCCAAAAAGTAAAGGGGTTAACCTTAACTTTTTGACGATTTTCGGACCATTTTTAACTTGTCAAAATAAGCTTAAAATATGAAAATATAGCCTAAATAATGCCTTAGATATTAATCTGAGCAGAAACTAGCGTAAATTTAGTCATTTTTTGACATCCAAAAAGTTGGCAAAAATGGCCAAATTTGGCCAAAAAGTAAAGGGGTTAACCTTAACTTTTTGACGATTTTCGACCATTTTTAACTTGTCAAAATAAGCTTAAAATATGGAAAATATAGCCTAAATAATGCCTTAGATATTAATCGAGCAGAAACTAGCGTAAATTTAGTCATTTTTTGGACATCCAAAAATTGGCAAAATGGCCAAATTTGGCCAAAAAGTAAAGGGGTTAACCTTAACTTTTTGACGATTTTCGACCATTTTTAACTTGTCAAAATAAGCTTAAAATATGAAAATATAGCCTAAATAATGCCTTAGATATTAATCTGAGCAGAAACTAGCGTAAATTTAGTCATTTTTTGACATCCAAAAAAGTGGCAAAAATGGCCAAATTTGGCCAAAAAGTAAAGGGGTTAACCTTAACTTTTTGACGATTTTCGACCATTTTTTAACTTGTCAAAATAAGCTTAAAATATGAAAATATAGCCTAAATAATGCCTTAGATATTAATCTGAGCAGAAACTAGCGTAAATTTAGTCATTTTTTGACATCCAAAAAAATGGCCAAATTTGGCCAAAAAGTAAAGGGGTTAACCTTAACTTTTTGACGATTTTCGACCATTTTTAACTTGTCAAAATAAGCTTAAAATATGAAAATATAGCCTAAATAATGCCTTAGATATTAATCTGAGCAGAAACTAGCGTAAATTTAGTCATTTTTTGACATCCAAAAAAGTGGCAAAAAATGGCAAAATTTGGCCAAAAAGTAAAGGGGTTAACCTTAACTTTTTGACGATTTTCGACCATTTTTAACCTTGTCAAAATAAGCTTAAAATATGAAAATATAGCCTAAATAATGCCTTAGATATTAATCTGAGCAGAAACTAGCGTAAATTTAGTCATTTTTGGACATCCAAAAAAAGTTGGCAAAAATGGCCAAATTTGGCCAAAAAGTAAAGGGGTTAACCTTAACTTTTTGACGATTTTCGACCATTTTTAACTTGTCAAAATAAGCTTAAAATATGAAAATATAGCCTAAATAATGCCTTAGATATTAATCTGAGCAGAAACTAGCGTAAATTTAGTCATTTTTTGACATCCAAAAAAGTGGCAAAAATGGCCAAATTTGGCCAAAAAGTAAAGGGGTTAACCTTAACTTTTTGACGATTTTCGACCATTTTTAACTTGTCAAAATAAGCTTAAAATATGAAAATATAGCCTAAATAATGCCTTAGATATTAATCTAAGCAGAAACTAGCGTAAATTTAGTCATTTTTGGACATCCAAAAAAGTGGCAAAAATGGCCAAATTTGGCCAAAAAGTAAAGGGGTTAACCTTAACTTTTTGACGATTTTCGACCATTTTTAACTTGTCAAAATAAGCTTAAAATATGAAAATATAGCCTAAATAATGCCTTAGATATTAATCTGAGCAGAAACTAGCGTAAATTTAGTCATTTTTTTGACATCCAAAAAAGTTTGGCAAAAATGGCCAAATTTGGCCAAAAAGTAAAGGGGTTAACCTTAACTTTTTGACGATTTTCGACCATTTTAACTTGTCAAAATAAGCTTAAAATATGAAAATATAGCCTAAATAATGCCTTAGATATTAATCTGAGCAGAAACTAGCGTAAATTTAGTCATTTTTTGACATCCAAAAAAGTGGCAAAAATGGCCAAATTTGGCCAAAAAGTAAAGGGGTTAACCTTAACTTTTTGACGATTTTCGACCATTTTTAACTTGTCAAAATAAGCTTAAAATATGAAAATATAGCCTAAATAATGCCTTAGATATTAATCTGAGCAGAAACTAGCGTAAATTTAGTCATTTTTTGACATCCAAAAAAGTGGCAAAAATGGCCAAATTTGGCCAAAAAGTAAAGGGGTTAACCTTAACTTTTTGACGATTTTCGACCATTTTTAACTTGTCAAAATAAGCTTAAAATATGAAAATATAGCCTAAATAATGCCTTAGATATTAATCTGAGCAGAAAACTAGCGTAAATTTAGTCATTTTTTGACATCCAAAAAAGTGGCAAAAATGGCCAAATTTGGCCAAAAAGTAAAGGGGTTAACCTTAACTTTTTGACGATTTTCGACCATTTTTAACTTGTCAAAATAAGCTTAAAATATGAAAATATAGCCTAAATAATGCCTTAGGTATTAATCTGAGCAGAAACTAGCGTAAATTTAGTCATTTTTTGACATCCAAAAAAGTGGCAAAAATGGCCAAATTTGGCCAAAAAGTAAAGGGGTTAACCTTAACTTTTTGACGATTTTCGACCATTTTTAACTTGTCAAAATAAGCTTAAAATATGAAAATATAGCCTAAATAATGCCTTAGATATTAATCTGAGCAGAAACTAGCGTAAAATTTAGTCATTTTTTGACATCCAAAAAGTGGCAAAAATGGCCAAATTTGGCCAAAAAGTAAAGGGGTTAACCTTAACTTTTTGACGATTTTCGACCATTTTTAACTTGTCAAAATAAGCTTAAAATATGAAAATATAGCCTAAATAATGCCTTAGATATTAAGCTGAGCAGAAACTAGCGTAAATTTAGTCATTTTATGACATCCAAAAATGTGGCAAAAATGGCCAAATTTGGCAAAAAGTAAAGGGGTTAACCTTAACTTTTTGACGATTTTCGACCATTTTTAACTTGTCAAAATAAGCTTAAAATATGAAAATATAGCCTAAATATGCCTTAGATATTAATCTGAGCAGAAACTAGCGTAAATTTAGTCATTTTTTGACATCCAAAAAAAGTTGGCAAAAATGGCCAAATTTGGCCAAAAAGTAAAGGGGTTAACCTTAACTTTTTGACGATTTTCGACCATTTTTAACTTGTCAAAATAAGCTTAAAATATGAAAATATAGCCTAAATAATGCCTTATATATTAATCTGAGCAGAAACTAGCGTAAATTTAGTCATTTTTTGACATCCAAAAAAGTGGCAAAAATGGCCAAATTTGGCCAAAAAGTAAAGGGGTTAACCTTAACTTTTTGACGATTTTCGACCATTTTTAACTTGTCAAAATAAGCTTAAAATATGAAATATAGCCTAAATAATGCCTTAGATATTAATCTGAGCAGAAACTAGCGTAAATTTAGTCATTTTTTGACATCCAAAAAAGTGGCAAAAATGGCCAAATTTGGCCAAAAAGTAAAGGGGTTAACCTTAACTTTTTGACGATTTTCGACCATTTTTAACTTGTCAAAATAAGCTTAAAATATGAAAATATAGCCTAAATAATGCCTTAGATATTAATCTAAGCAGAAACTAGCGTAAATTTAGTCATTTTTTGACATCCAAAAAAGTGGCAAAATGGCCAAATTTGGCCAAAAAGTAAAGGGGTTAACCTTAACTTTTGACGATTTTCGACAATTTTTAACTTGTCAAAATAAGCTTAAAATATGAAAATATAGCCTAAATAATGCCTTAGAGCAGAAACTAGCGTAAATTTAGTCATTTTTTGACATCCAAAAAAGTGGCAAAAATGGCCAAATTTGGCCAAAAAGTAAAGGGGTTAACCTTAACTTTTTGACGATTTTCGACCATTTTTAACTTGTCAAAATAAGCTTAAAATATGAAAATATAGCCTAAAATAATGCCTTAGATATTAATCTGAGCAGAAACTAGCGTAAATTTAGTCATTTTTTGACATCCAAAAAAGTGGCAAAAATGGCCAAATTTGGCCAAAAAGTAAAGGGGTTAACCTTAACTTTTTGACGATTTTCGACCATTTTTAACTTGTCAAAATAAGCTTAAAATATGGAAATATAGCCTAAATAATGCCTTAGATATTAATCTGAGCAGAAACTAGCGTAAATTTAGTCATTTTTTGACATCCAAAAAAGTGGCAAAAATGGCCAAATTTGGCCAAAAAGTAAAGGGGTTAACCTTAACTTTTTGACGATTTTCGAACCATTTTTAACTTGTCAAAATAAGCTTAAAATATGAAAATATAGCCTAAATAATGCCTTAGATATTAATCTGAGCAGAAACTAGCGTAAATTTAGTCATTTTTTGGACATCCAAAAAAGTGGCAAAAATGGCCAAATTTGGCCAAAAAGTAAAGGGGTTAACCTTAACTTTTTGACGATTTTCGACCATTTTTAACTTGTCAAAAATAAGCTTAAAATATGGAAATATAGCCTAAATAATACCTTACATATTAATCTGAGCTGAAACTAGCTTAAATTTAGTCATTTTTTGACATCCAAAAAGTGGCAAAAAATGGCCAAATTTGGCCAAAAAGTAAAGGGGTTAACCTTAACTTTTTGACGATTTTCGACCATTTTTAACTTGTCAAAATAAGCTTAAAATATGAAAATATAGCCTAAATAATGCCTTAGATATTAATCTGAGCAGAAACTAGCGTAAATTTAGTCATTTTTTGACATCCAAAAAAGTGGCAAAAATGGCCAAATTTGGCCAAAAAGTAAAGGGGTTAACCTTAACTTTTTGACGATTTTCGACCATTTTTAACTTGTCAAAATAAGCTTAAAATATGAAAATATAGCCTAAATAATGCCTTAGATATTAATCTGAGCAGAAACTAGCGTAAATTTAGTCATTTTTTGACATCCAAAAAAGTGGCAAAAATGGCCAAATTTGGCCAAAAAGTAAAGGGGTTAACCTTAACTTTTGACGATTTTCGACAATTTTTAACTTGTCAAAATATAAGCTTAAAATATGAAAATATAGCCTAAATAATGCCTTAGATATTAATCTGAGCAGAAACTAGCGTAAATTTAGTCATTTTTTGACATCCAAAAAAGTGGCAAAAATGGCCAAATTTGGCCAAAAAGTAAAGGGGTTAACCTTAACTTTTTGACGATTTTCGACCATTTTTAACTTGTCAAAATAAGCTTAAAATATGAAAATATAGCCTAAATAATGCCTTAGATATTAATCTGAGCAGAAACTAGCGTAAATTTAGTCATTTTTTGACATCCAAAAAAGTGGCAAAAATGGCCAAATTTGGCCAAAAAGTAAAGGGGTTAACCTTAACTTTTTGACGATTTTCGACCATTTTTAAACTTGTCAAAATAAGCTTAAAATATGAAAATATAGCCTAAATAATGCCTTAGATATTAATCTGAGCAGAAACTAGCGTAAATTTAGTCATTTTTTGACATCCAAAAAAGTTGGCAAAAATGGCCAAATTTGGCCAAAAAGTAAAGGGGTTAACCTTAACTTTTTGACGATTTTCGACCATTTTTAACTTGTCAAAATAAGCTTAAAATATGAAAATATAGCCTAAATAATGCCTTAGATATTAATCTGAGCAGAAACTAGCGTAAATTTAGTCATTTTTTGACATCCAAAAAAGTGGCAAAAATGGCCAAATTTGGCCAAAAAGTAAAGGGGTTAACCTTAACTTTTTGACGATTTTCGACCATTTTTAACTTGTCAAAATAAGCTTAAAATATGAAAATATAGCCTAAATAATGCCTTAGATATTAATCTGAGCAGAAAACTAGCGTAAATTTAGTCATTTTTTGACATCCAAAAAAGTTGGCAAAAATGGCCAAATTTGGCCAAAAAGTAAAGGGTTAACCTTAACTTTTTGACGATTTTCGACCATTTTTAACTTGTCAAAATAAGCTTAAAATATGAAAATATAGCCTAAATAATGCCTTAGATATTAATCTGAGCAGAAACTAGCGTAAATTTAGTCATTTTTTGGACATCCAAAAAAGTGGCAAAAATGGCCAAATTTGGCCAAAAAGTAAAGGGTTAACCTTAACTTTTTGACGATTTTCGACCATTTTTAACTTGTCAAAATAAGCTTAAAATATGAAAATATAGCCTAAATAATGCCTTAGATATTAATCTGAGCAGAAACTAGCGTAAATTTAGTCATTTTTTTGACATCCAAAAAAGTGGCAAAAATGGCCAAATTTGGCCAAAAAGTAAAGGGGTTAACCTTAACTTTTTGACGATTTTCGACCATTTTTAACTTGTCAAAATAAGCTTAAAATATGAAAATATAGCCTAAATAATGCCTTAGATATTAATCTGAGCAGAAACTAGCGTAAATTTAGTCATTTTTTGGACATCCAAAAAAGTGGCAAAAATGGCCAAATTTGGCCAAAAAGTAAAGGGGTTAACCTTAACTTTTTGACGATTTTCGACCATTTTTAACTTGTCAAAATAAGCTTAAAATATGAAAATATAGCCTAAATAATGCCTTAGATATTAATCTGAGCAGAAACTAGCGTAAATTTAGTCATTTTTGACATCCAAAAAAGTGGCAAAAATGGCCAAATTTGGCCAAAAAGTAAAGGGGTTAACCTTAACTTTTTGACGATTTTCGACCATTTTTAACTTGTCAAAATAAGCTTAAAATATGAAAATATAGCCTAAATAATGCCTTAGATATTAATCTGAGCAGAAACTAGCGTAAATTTAGTCATTTTTTGACATCCAAAAAAGTGGCAAAAATGGCCAAATTTGGCCAAAAAGTAAAGGGGTTAACCTTAACTTTTTGACGATTTTCGACCATTTTTAACTTGTCAAAATAAGCTTAAAATATGAAAATATAGCCTAAATAATGCCTTAGATATTAATCTGAGCAGAAACTAGCGTAAATTTAGTCATTTTTTGACATCCAAAAAAGTGGCAAAAATGGCCAAATTTGGCCAAAAAGTAAAGGGGTTAACCTTAACTTTTTGACGATTTTCGACCATTTTTAACTTGTCAAAATAAGCTTAAAATATGAAAATATAGCCTAAATAATGCCTTAGATATTAATCTGAGCAGAAACTAGCGTAAATTTAGTCATTTTTTGACATCCAAAAAAGTGGCAAAAATGGGCAAATTTGGCCAAAAAGTAAAGGGGTTAACCTTAACTTTTTGACGATTTTCGACCATTTTTAACTTGTCAAAATAAGCTTAAAATATGAAAATATAGCCTAAATAATGCCTTAGATATTAATCTGAGCAGAAACTAGCGTAAATTTAGTCATTTTTTGACATCCAAAAAAGTTGGCAAAAATGGCCAAATTTGGCCAAAAAGTAAAGGGGTTAACCTTAACTTTTTGACGATTTTCGACCATTTTTTAACTTGTCAAAATAAGCTTAAAATATGAAAATATAGCCTAAATAATGCCTTAGATATTAATCTGAGCAGAAAACTAGCGTAAATTTAGTCATTTTTGACATCCAAAAAAGTGGCAAAAATGGCCAAATTTGGCCAAAAAGTAAAGGGGTTAACCTAACTTTTTGACGATTTTCGACCATTTTTAACTTGTCAAAATAAGCTTAAAATATGAAAATATAGCCTAAATAATACCTTAGATATTAATCTGAGCAGAAACTAGCGTAAATTTAGTCATTTTTTAACATCCAAAAAAAGTGGCAAAAAATGGCCAAATTTGGCCAAAAAGTAAAGGGGTTAACCTTAACTTTTGACGATTTTCGACCATTTTTAACTTGTCAAAATAAGCTTAAAATATGAAAATATAGCCTAAATAATGCCTTAGATATTAATCTGAGCAGAAACTAGCGTAAATTTAGTCATTTTTTGACATCCAAAAAAGTGGCAAAAAATGGCAAAATTTGGCCAAAAAGTAAAGGGGTTAACCTTAACTTTTTGACGATTTTCGACCATTTTTAACTTGTCAAAATAAGCTTAAAATATGAAAATATAGCCTAAATAATGCCTTAGATATTAATCTGAGCAGAAACTAGCGTAAATTTAGTCATTTTTTGACATCCAAAAAGTGGCAAAAATGGCCAAATTTGGCCAAAAAGTAAAGGGGTTAACCTTAACTTTTTGACGATTTTCGACCATTTTTAACTTGTCAAAATAAGCTTAAAATATGAAAATATAGCCTAAATAATGCCTTAGATATTAATCTGAGCAGAAAACTAGCGTAAATTTAGTCATTTTTTGACATCCAAAAAAGTGGCAAAAATGGCCAAATTTGGCCAAAAAGTAAAGGGGTTAACCTTAACTTTTTGACGATTTTCGACCATTTTTAACTTGTCAAAATAAGCTTAAAATATGAAAATATAGCCTAAATAATGCCTTAGATATTAATCTGAGCAGAAACTAGCGTAAATTTAGTCATTTTTTGACATCCAAAAAAGTTTGGCAAAAATGGCCAAATTTGGCCAAAAAAGTAAAGGGGTTAACCTTAACTTTTTGACGATTTTCGACCATTTTTAACTTGTCAAAATAAGCTTAAAATATGAAAATATAGCCTAAATAATGCCTTAGATATTAATCTGAGCTGAAACTAGCGTAAATTTAGTCATTTTTTGACATCCAAAAAAGTGGCAAAAATGGCCAAATTTGGCCAAAAAGTAAAGGGGTTAACCTTAACTTTTTGACGATTTTCGACCATTTTTAACTTGTCAAAATAAGCTTAAAATATGAAAATATAGCCTAAATAATGCCTTAGGTATTAATCTGAGCAGAAACTAGCGTAAATTTAGTCATTTTTGGACATCCAAAAAAGTTGGCAAAAATGGCCAAATTTGGCCAAAAAGTAAAGGGGTTAACCTTAACTTTTTGACGATTTTCGACCATTTTTAACTTGTCAAAATAAGCTTAAAATATGAAAATATAGCCTAAATAATGCCTTAGGTATTAATCTGAGCAGAAACTAGCGTAAATTTAGTCATTTTTGGACATCCAAAAAGTTGGCAAAAATGGCCAAATTTGGCCAAAAAGTAAAGGGGTTAACCTTAACTTTTTGACGATTTTCGACCATTTTTAACTTGTCAAAATAAGCTTAAAATATGAAAATATAGCCTAAATAATGCCTTAGGTATTAATCTGAGCAGAAACTAGCGTAAATTTAGTCATTTTTGGACATCCAAAAAGTTGGCAAAAATGGCCAAATTTGGCCAAAAAGTAAAGGGGTTAACCTTAACTTTTTGACGATTTTCGACCATTTTTAACTTGTCAAAATAAGCTTAAAATATGAAAATATAGCCTAAATAATGCCTTAGATATTAATCTGAGCAGAAACTAGCGTAAATTTAGTCATTTTTTGGACATCCAAAAAAGTTGGCAAAAATGGCCAAATTTGGCCAAAAAGTAAAGGGGTTAACCTTAACTTTTTGACGATTTTCGACCATTTTTAACTTGTCAAAATAAGCTTAAAATATGAAAATATAGCCTAAATAATGCCTTAGGTATTAATCTGAGCAGAAACTAGCGTAAATTTAGTCATTTTTGACATCCAAAAAGTTGGCAAAAATGGCCAAATTTGGCCAAAAAGTAAAGGGGTTAACCTTAACTTTTTGACGATTTTCGACCATTTTTAACTTGTCAAAATAAGCTTAAAATATGAAAATATAGCCTAAATAATGCCTTAGGTATTAATCTGAGCAGAAACTAGCGTAAATTTAGTCATTTTTTGGACATCCAAAAAAGTTGGCAAAAATGGCCAAATTTGGCCAAAAAGTAAAGGGGTTAACCTTAACTTTTTGACGATTTTCGACCATTTTTAACTTGTCAAAATAAGCTTAAAATATGAAAATATAGCCTAAATAATGCCTTAGGTATTAATCTGAGCAGAAACTAGCGTAAATTTAGTCATTTTTTGACATCCAAAAAAGTGGCAAAAATGGCCAAATTTGGCCAAAAAGTAAAGGGGTTAACCTTAACTTTTTGACGATTTTCGACCATTTTTAACTTGTCAAAATAAGCTTAAAATATGAAAATATAGCCTAAATAATGCCTTAGGTATTAATCTGAGCAAAACTAGCGTAAATTTAGTCATTTTTGGACATCCAAAAAAGTTGGCAAAAATGGCCAAATTTGGCCAAAAAGTAAAGGGGTTAACCTTAACTTTTTGACGATTTTCGACCATTTTTAACTTGTCAAAATAAGCTTAAAATATGAAAATATAGCCTAAATAATGCCTTAGATATTAATCTGAGCAGAAACTAGCGTAAATTTAGTCATTTTTGACATCCAAAAAAGTGGCAAAAATGGCCAAATTTGGCCAAAAAGTAAAGGGGTTAACCTTAACTTTTTGACGATTTTCGACCATTTTTAACTTGTCAAAATAAGCTTAAAATATGAAAATATAGCCTAAATAATGCCTTAGATATTAATCTGAGCAGAAACTAGCGTAAATTTAGTCATTTTTTGACATCCAAAAAAGTGGCAAAAATGGCCAAATTTGGCCAAAAAGTAAAGGGGTTAACCTTAACTTTTTGACGATTTTCGACCTTTTTTAACTTGTCAAAATAAGCTTAAAATATGAAAATATAGCCTAAATAATGCCTTAGATATTAATCTGAGCAGAAATAGGCGTAAATTTAGTCATTTTTGACATCCAAAAAAGTGGCAAAAATGGCCAAATTTGGCCAAAAAGTAAAGGGGTTAACCTTAACTTTTTGACGATTTTCGACCATTTTTAACTTGTCAAAATAAGCTTAAAATATGAAAATATAGCCTAAATAATGCCTTAGATATTAATCTGAGCAGAAACTAGCGGAAATTTAGTCATTTTTTGACATCGAAAAAAGTGGCAAAAATGGCCAAATTTGGCCAAAAGTAAAGGGGTTAACCTTAACTTTTTGACGATTTTCGACCATTTTTAACTTCTCAAAATAAGCTTAAAATATGAAAATATAGCCTAAATAATGCCTTAGATATTAATCTGAGCAGAAACTAGCGTAAATTTAGTCATTTTTTGACATCCAAAAAAGTTGGCAAAATGGCCAAATTTGGCCAAAAAGTAAAGGGGTTAACCTTAACTTTTTGACGATTTTCGACCATTTTTAACTTGTCAAAATAAGCTTAAAATATGAAAATATAGCCTAAATAATGCCTTAGATATTAATCTGAGCAGAAACTAGCGTAAATTTAGTCATTTTTTGACATCCAAAAAATTGGCAAAAATGGCCAAATTTGGCCAAAAAGTAAAGGGGTTAACCTTAACTTTTTGACGATTTTCGACCATTTTTAACTTGTCAAAATAAGCTTAAAATATGAAAATATAGCCTAAATAATGCCTTAGATATTAATCTGAGCAGAAACTAGCGTAAATTTAGTCATTTTTGACATCCAAAAAAGTGGCAAAAATGGCCAAATTTGGCCGAAAGTAAAGGGGTTAACCTTAACTTTTGACGATTTTCGACAATTTTTAACTTGTCAAAATAAGCTTAAAATATGAAAATATAGCCTAAATAATGCCTTAGATATTAATCTGAGCAGAAACTAGCGTAAATTTAGTCATTTTTGACATCCAAAAAAGTGGCAAAAATGGCCAAATTTGGCCAAAAAGTAAAGGGGTTAACCTTAACTTTTTGACGATTTTCGACCATTTTTAACTTGTCAAAATAAGCTTAAAATATGAAAATATAGCCTAAATAATGCCTTAGATATTAATCTGAGCAAACTAGCGTAAATTTAGTCATTTTTTGGACATCCAAAAAAAGTGGCAAAAATGGCCAAATTTGGCCAAAAAGTAAAGGGGTTAACCTTAACTTTTTGACGATTTTCGACCATTTTTAACTTGTCAAAATAAGCTTAAAATATGAAAATATAGCCTAAATAATGCCTTAGATATTAATCTGAGCAGAAACTAGCGTAAATTTAGTCATTTTTTGACATCCAAAAAAGTGGCAAAAATGGCCAAATTTGGCCAAAAAGTAAAGGGGTTAACCTTAACTTTTTGACGATTTTCGACCATTTTTAACTTGTCAAAATAAGCTTAAAATATGAAAATATAGCCTAAATAATGCCTTAGATATTAATCTGAGCAGAAACTAGCGTAAATTTAGTCATTTTTTGGACATCCAAAAAAGTGGCAAAAATGGCCAAATTTGGCCAAAAAGTAAAGGGGTTAACCTTAACTTTTTGACGATTTTCGACCATTTTTAACTTGTCAAAATAAGCTTAAAATATGAAAATATAGCCTAAATAATGCCTTAGATATTAATCTGAGCAGAAACTAGCGTAAATTTAGTCATTTTTTGGACATCCAAAAAAGTGGCAAAAATGGCCAAATTTGGCCAAAAAGTAAAGGGGTTAACCTTAACTTTTTGACGATTTTCGACCATTTTTAACTTGTCAAAATAAGCTTAAAATATGAAAATATAGCCTAAATAATGCCTTAGATATTAATCTGAGCAGAAACTAGCGTAAATTTAGTCATTTTTTGGACATCCAAAAAAGTGGCAAAAAATGGCCAAATTTGGCCAAAAAGTAAAGGGGTTAACCTTAACTTTTTGACGATTTTCGACCATTTTTAACTTGTCAAAATAAGCTTAAAATATGAAAATATAGCCTAAATAATGCCTTAGGTATTAATCTGAGCAGAAACTAGCGTAAATTTAGTCATTTTTGACATCCAAAAAGTTGGCAAAAATGGCCAAATTTGGCCAAAAAGTAAAGGGGTTAACCTTAACTTTTTGACGATTTTCGACCATTTTTAACTTGTCAAAATAAGCTTAAAATATGAAAATATAGCCTAAATAATGCCTTAGATATTAATCTGAGCAGAAACTAGCGTAAATTTAGTCATTTTTTGACATCCAAAAAAGTGGCAAAAATGGCCAAATTTGGCCAAAAAGTAAAGGGGTTAACCTTAACTTTTTGACGATTTTCGACCATTTTTAACTTGTCAAAATAAGCTTAAAATATGAAAATATAGCCTAAATAATGCCTTAGATATTAATCTGAGCAGAAACTAGCGTAAATTTAGTCATTTTTTGACATCCAAAAAAGTGGCAAAAATGGCCAAATTTGGCCAAAAAGTAAAGGGGTTAACCTTAACTTTTTGACGATTTTCGACCATTTTTAACTTGTCAAAATAAGCTTAAAATATGAAAATATAGCCTAAATAATGCCTTAGATATTAATCTGAGCAGAAACTAGCGTAAATTTAGTCATTTTTTGACATCCAAAAAAGTGGCAAAAATGGCCAAATTTGGCCAAAAAGTAAAGGGGTTAACCTTAACTTTTTGACGATTTTCGACCATTTTTAACTTGTCAAAATAAGCTTAAAATATGAAAATATAGCCTAAATAATGCCTTAGATATTAATCTGAGCAGAAACTAGCGTAAATTTAGTCATTTTTTGGACATCCAAAAAAGTTGGCAAAAATGGCCAAATTTGGCCAAAAAGTAAAGGGTTTAACCTTAACTTTTTGACGATTTTCGACCATTTTTAACTTGTCAAAATAAGCTTAAAATATGAAAATATAGCCTAAATAATGCCTTAGATATTAATCTGAGCAGAAACTAGCGTAAATTTAGTCATTTTTTGACATCCAAAAAAAGTGGCAAAAATGGCCAAATTTGGCCAAAAAGTAAAGGGGTTAACCTTAACTTTTTGACGATTTTCGACCATTTTTAACTTGTCAAAATAAGCTTAAAATATGAAAATATAGCCTAAATAATGCCTTAGATATTAATCTGAGCAGAAACTAGCGTAAATTTAGTCATTTTTTGACATCCAAAAAAGTGGCAAAAATGGCCAAATTTGGCCAAAAAGTAAAGGGGTTAACCTTAACTTTTTGACGATTTTCGACCATTTTTAACTTGTCAAAATAAGCTTAAAATATGAAAATATAGCCTAAATAATGCCTTAGATATTAATCTGAGCAGAAACTAGCGTAAATTTAGTCATTTTTTGGACATCCAAAAAGTGGCAAAAATGGCCAAATTTGGCCAAAAAGTAAAGGGGTTAACCTTAACTTTTTGACGATTTTCGACCATTTTAACTTGTCAAAATAAGCTTAAAATATGAAAATATAGCCTAAATAATGCCTTAGATATTAATCTGAGCAGAAACTAGCGTAAATTTAGTCATTTTTTGACATCCAAAAAAGTGGCAAAAATGGCCAAATTTGGCCAAAAAGTAAAGGGGTTAACCTTAACTTTTTGACGATTTTCGACCATTTTTAACTTGTCAAAATAAGCTTAAAATATGAAAATATAGCCTAAATAATGCCTTAGATATTAATCTGAGCAGAAAACTAGCGTAAATTTAGTCATTTTTTGGACATCCAAAAAAGTGGCAAAAATGGCCAAATTTGGCCAAAAAGTAAAGGGGTTAACCTTAACTTTTTGACGATTTTCGACCATTTTTAACTTGTCAAAATAAGCTTAAAATATGAAAATATAGCCTAAATAATACCTTAGATATTAATCTGAGCTGAAACTAGCGTAAATTTAGTCATTTTTGACATCCAAAAAAGTTGCAAAAATGGCCAAATTTGGCCAAAAAGTAAAGGGGTTAACCTTAACTTTTTGACGATTTTCGACCATTTTTAACTTGTCAAAATAAGCTTAAAATATGAAAATATAGCCTAAATAATGCCTTAGATTTAATCTGAGCTGAAACTAGCGTAAATTTAGTCATTTTTTGACATCCAAAAAAGTGGGGAAAATGGCCAAATTTGGCCAAAAAGTAAAGGGGTTAACCTTAACTTTTTGACGATTTTCGACCATTTTTAACTTGTCAAAATAAGCTTAAAATATGAAAATATAGCCTAAATAATGCCTTAGATATTAATCTGAGCAGAAACTAGCGTAAATTTAGTCATTTTTTGACATCCAAAAAAGTGGCAAAAATGGCCAAATTTGGCCAAAAAGTAAAGGGGTTAACCTTAACTTTTTGACGATTTTCGACCATTTTTAACTTGTCAAAATAAGCTTAAAATATGAAAATATAGCCTAAATAATGCCTTAGATATTAATGAGCAGAAACTAGCGTAAATTTAGTCATTTTTTGACATCCAAAAAAGTGGCAAAAATGGCCAAATTTGGACAAAAAGTAAAGGGGTTAACCTTAACTTTTTGACGATTTTCGACCATTTTTAACTTGTCAAAATAAGCTTAAAATATGAAAATATAGCCTAAATAATGCCTTAGATGTTAATATGAGCAGAAACTAGCGTAAAATTAGTCATTTTTTGACATCCAAAAAGTGGCAAAAATGGCCAAATTTGGCCAAAAAGTAAAGGGTTAACCTTAAACTTTTTGACGATTTTCGACCATTTTTAACTTGTCAAAATAAGCTTAAAATATGAAAATATAGCCTAAATAATGCCTTAGATATTAATCTGAGCAGAAACTAGCGTAAATTTAGTCATTTTTTGACATCCAAAAAGTGGCAAAAATGGCCAAATTTGGCCAAAAAGTAAAGGGGTTAACCTTAACTTTTTGACGATTTTCGACCATTTTTAACTTGTCAAAATAAGCTTAAAATATGAAAATATAGCCTAAATAATGCCTTAGATATTAATATGAGCAGAAACTAGCGTAAATTTAGTCATTTTTTGACATCCAAAAAAGTGGCAAAAATGGCCAAATTTGGCCAAAAAGTAAAGGGGTTAACCTTAACTTTTTGACGATTTTCGACCATTTTTTAACTTGTCAAAATAAGCTTAAAATATGAAAATATAGCCTAAATAATGCCTTAGATATTAATCTGAGCAGAAACTAGCGTAAATTTAGTCATTTTTTGACATCCAAAAAGTGGCAAAAATGGCCAAATTTGGCCAAAAAGTAAAGGGGTTAACCTTAACTTTTTGACGATTTTCGACCATTTTTAACTTGTCAAAATAAGCTTAAAATATGAAAATATAGCCTAAATAATGCCTTAGATATTAATCTGAGCAGAAACTAGCGTAAATTTAGTCATTTTTTGACATCCAAAAAAG
Source organism: Chrysogorgia sp. JL179-B06 (assembly GCA_035772405.1). Lineage (NCBI taxonomy): Eukaryota > Metazoa > Cnidaria > Anthozoa > Scleralcyonacea > Chrysogorgiidae > Chrysogorgia > Chrysogorgia sp. JL179-B06. Next base: position 180,491 of record JAYKKM010000362.1, on the reverse strand, counting down.
TGGCAAAAATGGCCAAATTTGGCCAAAAAGTAAAGGGGTTAACCTTAACTTTTTGACGATTTTCGACCATTTTTAACTTGTCAAAATAAGCTTAAAATATGAAAATATAGCCTAAATAATGCCTTAGATATTAATCTGAGCAGAAACTAGCGTAAATTTAGTCATTTTTTGACATCCAAAAAAATGGCCAAATTTGGCCAAAAAGTAAAGGGGTTAACCTTAACTTTTTGACGATTTTCGACCATTTTTAACTTGTCAAAATAAGCTTAAAATATGAAAATATAGCCTAAATAATGCCTTAGATATTAATCTGAGCAGAAACTAGCGTAAATTTAGTCATTTTTTGACATCCAAAAAAGTGGCAAAAAATGGCCAAATTTGGCCAAAAAGTAAAGGGGTTAACCTTAACTTTTTGACGATTTTCGACCATTTTTAACTTGTCAAAATAAGCTTAAAATATGAAAATATAGCCTAAATAATGCCTTAGATATTAATCTGAGCAGAAACTAGCGTAAATTTAGTCATTTTTTGGACATCCAAAAAAGTTGGCAAAAATGGCCAAATTTGGCCAAAAAGTAAAGGGGTTAACCTTAACTTTTTGACGATTTTCGACCATTTTTAACTTGTCAAAATAAGCTTAAAATATGAAAATATAGCCTAAATAATGCCTTAGATATTAATCTGAGCAGAAACTAGCGTAAATTTAGTCATTTTTTGACATCCAAAAAAGTGGCAAAAATGGCCAAATTTGGCCAAAAAGTAAAGGGGTTAACCTTAACTTTTTGACGATTTTCGACCATTTTTAACTTGTCAAAATAAGCTTAAAATATGAAAATATAGCCTAAATAATGCCTTAGATATTAATCTGAGCAGAAACTAGCGTAAATTTAGTCATTTTTTGACATCCAAAAAAGTGGCAAAAATGGCCAAATTTGGCCAAAAAGTAAAGGGGTTAACCTTAACTTTTTGACGATTTTCGACCATTTTTAACTTGTCAAAATAAGCTTAAAATATGAAAATATAGCCTAAATAATGCCTTAGATATTAATCTGAGCAGAAACTAGCGTAAATTTAGTCATTTTTTGACATCCAAAAAAGTGGCAAAAATGGCCAAATTTGGCCAAAAAGTAAAGGGGTTAACCTTAACTTTTTGACGATTTTCGACCATTTTTAACTTGTCAAAATAAGCTTAAAATATGAAAATATAGCCTAAATAATGCCTTAGATATGTATCTGAGCAGAAACTAGCGTAAATTTAGTCATTTTTTGACATCCAAAAAAGTGGCAAAAATGGCCAAATTTGGCCAAAAAGTAAAGGGGTTAACCTTAACTTTTTGACGATTTTCGACCATTTTTAACTTGTCAAAATAAGCTTAAAATATGAAAATATAGCCTAAATAATGCCTTAGATATTAATCTGAGCAGAAACTAGCGTAAATTTAGTCATTTTTTGACATCCAAAAAAGTGGCAAAAATGGCCAAATTTGGCCAAAAAGTAAAGGGGTTAACCTTAACTTTTTGACGATTTTCGACCATTTTTAACTTGTCAAAATAAGCTTAAAATATGAAAATATAGCCTAAATAATGCCTTAGATATTAATCTGAGCAGAAACTAGCGTAAATTTAGTCATTTTTTGACATCCAAAAAAGTGGCAAAAATGGCCAAATTTGGCCAAAAAGTAAAGGGGTTAACCTTAACTTTTTGACGATTTTCGACCATTTTTAACTTGTCAAAATAAGCTTAAATATGAAAATATAGCCTAAATAATGCCTTAGATATTAATCTGAGCAGAAACTAGCGTAAATTTAGTAATTTTTTGACATCCAAAAAAGTGGCAAAAATGGCCAAATTTGGCCAAAAAGTAAAGGGGTTAACCTTAACTTTTTGACGATTTTCGACCATTTTTAACTTGTCAAAATAAGCTTAAAATATGAAAATATAGCCTAAATAATGCCTTAGATATTAATCTGAGCAGAAACTAGCGTAAATTTAGTCATTTTTTGACATCCAAAAAAGTGGCAAAAATGGCCAAATTTGGCCAAAAAGTAAAGGGGTTAACCTTAACTTTTTGACGATTTTCGACCATTTTTAACTTGTCAAAATAAGCTTAAAATATGAAAATATAGCCTAAATAATGCCTTAGATATTAATCTGAGCAGAAACTAGCGTAAATTTAGTCATTTTTTGACATCCAAAAAAGTGGCAAAAATGGCCAAATTTGGCCAAAAAGTAAAGGGGTTAACCTTAACTTTTTGACGATTTTCGACCATTTTTAACTTGTCAAAATAAGCTTAAAATATGAAAATATAGCCTAAATAATGCCTTAGATATTAATCTGAGCAGAAACTAGCGTAAATTTAGTCATTTTTTGACATCCAAAAAGTGGCAAAAATGGCCAAATTTGGCCAAAAAGTAAAGGGGTTAACCTTAACTTTTTGACGATTTTCGACCATTTTTAACTTGTCAAAATAAGCTTAAAATATGAAAATATAGCCTAAATAATGCCTTAGATATTAATCTGAGCAGAAACTAGCGTAAATTTAGTCATTTTTTGACATCCAAAAAAGTGGCAAAAATGGCCAAATTTGGCCAAAAAGTAAAGGGGTTAACCTTAACTTTTTGACGATTTTCGACCATTTTTAACTTGTCAAAATAAGCTTAAAATATGAAAATATAGCCTAAATAATGCCTTAGATATTAATCTGAGCAGAAACTAGCGTAAATTTAGTCATTTTTTGACATCCAAAAAAGTGGCAAAAATGGCCAAATTTGGCCAAAAAGTAAAGGGGTTAACCTTAACTTTTTGACGATTTTCGACCATTTTAAATTGGCAAAAAAAACTTAAAATATTAAAATATAGGCCAAAAAAATCCCTAGAATATTAATCTGAGCAGAAACTAGCGTAAATTTAGTCATTTTTTGACATCCAAAAAGTGGCAAAAATGGCCAAATTTGGTCAAAAAGTAAAGGGGTTAACCTTAACTTTTTGGCGATTTTCGACCATTTTTAACTTGTCAAAATAAGCTTAAAATATGAAAATATAGCCTAAATAATGCCTTAGATATTAATCTGCAGAAAACTAGCGTAAATTTAGTCATTTTTTGACATCCAAAAAAGTGGCAAAAATGGCCAAATTTGGCCAAAAAGTAAAGGGGTTAACCTTAACTTTTTGACGATTTTCGACCATTTTTAACTTGTCAAAATAAGCTTAAAATATGAAAATATAGCCTAAATAATGCCTTAGATATTAATCTGAGCAGAAACTAGCGTAAATTTAGTCATTTTTTGACATACAAAAAAGTGGCAAAAATGGCCAAATTTGGTCAAAAAGTAAGGTGGTTTAACCTTAACTTTTTGGGGCTTTTCGACCATTTTTAACTTGTCAAAATAAGCATAAAATATGAAAATATAGCCTAAATAATGCCTTAGATATTAATCTGAGCAGAAACTAGCGTAAATTTAGTCATTTTTTGACATCCAAAAAAGTGGCAAAAATGGCCAAATTTGGCCAAAAAGTAAAGGGGTTAACCTTAACTTTTTGACGATTTTCGACCATTTTTAACTTGTCAAAATAAGCTTAAAATATGAAAATATAGCCTAAATAATGCCTTAGATATTAATCTGAGCAGAAACTAGCGTAAATTTAGTCATTTTTGACATCCAAAAAAGTGGCAAAAATGGCCAAATTTGGCCAAAAAGTAAAGGGGTTAACCTTAACTTTTTGACGATTTTCGACCATTTTTAACTTGTCAAAATAAGCTTAAAATATGAAAATATAGCCTAAATAATGCCTTAGATATTAATCTGAGCAGAAACTAGCGTAAATTTAGTCATTTTTTGACATCCAAAAAAGTGGCAAAAATGGCCAAATTTGGCCAAAAAGTAAAGGGGTTAACCTTAACTTTTTGACGATTTTCGACCATTTTTAACTTGTCAAAATAAGCTTAAAATATGAAAATATAGCCTAAATAATGCCTTAGATATTAATCTGAGCAGAAACTAGCGTAAATTTAGTCATTTTTGACATCCAAAAAAGTGGCAAAAATGGCCAAATTTGGCCAAAAAGTAAAGGGGTTAACCTTAACTTTTTGACGATTTTCGACCATTTTTAACTTGTCAAAATAAGCTTAAAATATGAAAATATAGCCTAAATAATGCCTTAGATATTAATCTGAGCAGAAACTAGCGTAAATTTAGTCATTTTTTGACATCCAAAAAAGTGGCAAAAATGGCCAAATTTGGCCAAAAAGTAAAGGGGTTAACCTTAACTTTTTGACGATTTTCGACCATTTTTAACTTGTCAAAATAAGCTTAAAATATGAAAATATAGCCTAAATAATGCCTTAGATATTAATCTGAGCAGAAACTAGCGTAAATTTAGTCATTTTTGACATCCAAAAAAGTGGCAAAAATGGCCAAATTTGGCCAAAAAGTAAAGGGGTTAACCTTAACTTTTTGACGATTTTCGACCATTTTTAACTTGTCAAAATAAGCTTAAAATATGAAAATATAGCCTAAATAATGCCTTAGATATTAATCTGAGCAGAAACTAGCGTAAATTTAGTCATTTTTGACATCCAAAAAAGTGGCAAAAATGGCCAAATTTGGCCAAAAAGTAAAGGGGTTAACCTTAACTTTTTGACGATTTTCGACCATTTTTAACTTGTCAAAATAAGCTTAAAATATGGAAATATAGCCTAAATAATACCTTAGATATTAATCTGAGCTGAAACTAGCGTAAATTTAGTCATTTTTTGACATCCAAAAAAGTGGCAAAAATGGCCAAAAAGTAAAGGGGTTAACCTTAACTTTTTGACGATTTTCGACCATTTTTAACTTGTCAAAATAAGCTTAAAATATGAAAATATAGCCTAAATAATGCCTTAGATATTAATCTGAGCAGAAACTAGCGTAAATTTAGTCATTTTTTGACATCCAAAAAAGTTGGCAAAAATGGCCAAATTTGGCCAAAAAGTAAAGGGGTTAACCTTAACTTTTTGACGATTTTCGACCATTTTTAACTTGTCAAAATAAGCTTAAAATATGAAAATATAGCCTAAATAATGCCTTAGATATTAATCTGAGCAGAAACTAGCGTAAATTTAGTCATTTTTTGACATCCAAAAAAGTGGCAAAAATGGCCAAATTTGGCCAAAAAGTAAAGGGGTTAACCTTAACTTTTTGACGATTTTCGACCATTTTTAACTTGTCAAAATAAGCTTAAAATATGAAATATAGCCTAAATAATGCCTTAGATATTAATCTGAGCTGAAAACTAGCGTAAATTTAGTCATTTTTTGACATCCAAAAAAGTGGCAAAAATGGCCAAATTTGGCCAAAAAGTAAAGGGGTTAACCTTAACTTTTTGACGATTTTCGACCATTTTTAACTTGTCAAAATAAGCTTAAAATATGAAAATATAGCCTAAATAATGCCTTAGATATTAATCTGAGCAGAAACTAGCGTAAATTTAGTCATTTTTTGACATCCAAAAAAGTGGCAAAAATGGCCAAATTTGGCCAAAAAGTAAAGGGGTTAACCTTAACTTTTTGACGATTTTCGACCATTTTTAACTTGTCAAAATAAGCTTAAAATATGAAAATATAGCCTAAATAATGCCTTAGATATTAATCTGAGCAGAAACTAGCGTAAATTTAGTCATTTTTTGACATCCAAAAAAGTGGCAAAAATGGCCAAATTTGGCCAAAAAGTAAAGGGGTTAACCTTAACTTTTTGACGATTTTCGACCATTTTAACTTGTCAAAATAAGCTTAAAATATGAAAATATAGCCTAAATAATGCCTTAGATATTAATCTGAGCAGAAACTAGCGTAAATTTAGTCATTTTTTGACATACAAAAAAGTGGCAAAAATGGCCAAAAAGTAAAGGGGTTAACCTTAACTTTTTGACGATTTTCGACCATTTTTAACTTGTCAAAATAAGCTTAAAATATGAAAATATAGCCTAAATAATGCCTTAGATATTAATCTGAGCAGAAACTAGCGTAAATTTAGTCATTTTTTGACATCCAAAAAAGTGGCAAATATGGCCAAATTTGGCCAAAAAGTAAAGGGGTTAACCTTAACTTTTTGACGATTTTCGACCATTTTTAACTTGTCAAAATAAGCTTAAAATATGGAAATATAGCCTAAATAATACCTTAGATATTAATCTGAGCAGAAACTAGCGTAAATTTAGTCATTTTTTGACATCCAAAAAAGTGGCAAAAATGGCCAAATTTGGCCAAAAAGTAAAGGGGTTAACCTTAACTTTTTGACGATTTTCGACCATTTTAACTTGTCAAAATAAGCTTAAAATATGAAAATATAGCCTAAATAATGCCTTAGATATTAATCTGAGCAGAAACTAGCGTAAATTTAGTCATTTTTTGACATCCAAAAAAGTGGCAAAAATGGCCAAATTTGGCCAAAAAGTAAAGGGGTTAACCTTAACTTTTTGACGATTTTCGACAATTTTTTAACTTGTCAAAATAAGCTTAAAATATGAAAATATAGCCTAAATAATGCCTTAGATATTAATCTGAGCAGAAACTAGCGTAAATTTAGTCATTTTTTGACATCCAAAAAAGTGGCAAAAATGGCCAAATTTGGCCAAAAAGTAAAGGGGTTAACCTTAACTTTTTGACGATTTTCGACCATTTTTAACTTGTCAAAATAAGCTTAAAATATGAAAATATAGCCTAAATAATGCCTTAGATATTAATCTGAGCAGAAACTAGCGTAAATTTAGTCATTTTTTGACATCCAAAAAAGTGGCAAAAATGGCCAAATTTGGCCAAAAAGTAAAGGGGTTAACCTTAACTTTTTGACGATTTTCGACCATTTTTAACTTGTCAAAATAAGCTTAAAATATGAAAATATAGCCTAAATAATGCCTTAGATATTAATCTGAGCAGAAACTAGCGTAAATTTAGTCATTTTTTGACATCCAAAAAAGTGGCAAAAATGGCCAAATTTGGCCAAAAAGTAAAGGGGTTAACCTTAACTTTTTGACGATTTTCGACCATTTTTAACTTGTCAAAATAAGCTTAAAATATGAAAATATAGCCTAAATAATGCCTTAGATATTAATCTGAGCAGAAACTAGCGTAAATTTAGTCATTTTTTGACATCCAAAAAAGTGGCAAAAATGGCCAAATTTGGCCAAAAAGTAAAGGGGTTAACCTTAACTTTTTGACGATTTTCGACCATTTTTAACTTGTCAAAATAAGCTTAAAATATGAAAATATAGCCTAAATAATGCCTTAGATATTAATCTGAGCAGAAACTAGCGTAAATTTAGTCATTTTTTGACATCCAAAAAAGTGGCAAAAATGGCCAAATTTGGCCAAAAAGTAAAGGGGTTAACCTTAACTTTTTGACGATTTTCGACCATTTTTAACTTGTCAAAATAAGCTTAAAATATGAAAATATAGCCTAAATAATGCCTTAGATATTAATCTGAGCAGAAACTAGCGTAAATTTAGTCATTATTTGACATCCAAAAAAGTGGCAAAAATGGCCAAATTTGGCCAAAAAGTAAAGGGTAACCCTTAACTTTTTGACGATTTTCGACCATTTTTAACTTGTCAAAATAAGCTTAAAATATGAAAATATAGCCTAAATAATGCCTTAGATATTAATCTGAGCAGAAACTAGCGTAAATTTAGTCATTTTTTGACATCCAAAAAAGTGGCAAAATTTGGCCAAAAAGTAAAGGGGTTAACCTTAACTTTTTGACGATTTTCGACCATTTTTAACTTGTCAAAATAAGCTTAAAATATGAAAATATAGCCTAAATAATGCCTTAGATATTAATCTGAGCAGAAACTAGCGTAAATTTAGTCATTTTTTGACATCCAAAAAAGTGGCAAAAATGGCCAAATTTGGCCAAAAAGTAAAGGGGTTAACCTTAACTTTTTGGCGATTTTCGACCATTTTTAACTTGTCAAAATAAGCTTAAAATATGAAAATATAGCCTAAATAATGCCTTAGATATTAATCTGAGCAGAAACTAGCGTAAATTTAGTCATTTTTTGACATCCAAAAAAGTGGCAAAAATGGCCAAATTTGGCCAAAAAGTAAAGGGGTTAACCTTAACTTTTTGACGATTTTCGACCATTTTTAACTTGTCAAAATAAGCTTAAAATATGAAAATATAGCCTAAATAATGCCTTAGATTAAAATCTGAGCAGAAACTAGCGTAAATTTAGTCATTTTTTGACATCCAAAAAAGTGGCAAAAATGGCCAAATTTGGCCAAAAAGTAAAGGGGTTAACCTTAACTTTTTGACGATTTTCGACCATTTTTAACTTGTCAAAATAAGCTTAAAATATGAAAATATAGCCTAAATAATGCCTTAGATATTAATCTGAGCAGAAACTAGCGTAAATTTAGTCATTTTTTGACATCCAAAAAAGTGGCAAAAATGGCCAAATTTGGCCAAAAAGTAAAGGGGTTAACCTTAACTTTTTGACGATTTTCGACCATTTTTAACTTGTCAAAATAAGCTTAAAATATGAAAATATAGCCTAAATAATGCCTTAGATATTAATCTGAGCAGAAACTAGCGTAAATTTAGTCATTTTTTGGACATCCAAAAAAGTGGCAAAAATGGCCAAATTTGGCCAAAAAGTAAAGGGGTTAACCTTAACTTTTTGTCGATTTTCGACCATTTTTAACTTGTCAAAATAAGCTTAAAATATGAAAATATAGCCTAAATAATGCCTTAGATATTAATCTGAGCAGAAACTAGCGTAAATTTAGTCATTTTTTGACATCCAAAAAAGTGGCAAAAATGGCCAAATTTGGCCAAAAAGTAAAGGGGTTAACCTTAACTTTTTGACGATTTTCGACCATTTTTAACTTGTCAAAATAAGCTTAAAATATGAAAATATAGCCTAAATAATGCCTTAGATATTAATCTGAGCAGAAACTAGCGTAAATTTAGTCATTTTTTGACATCCAAAAAAGTGGCAAAAATGGCCAAATTTGGCCAAAAAGTAAAGGGGTTAACCTTAACTTTTTGACGATTTTCGACCATTTTTAACTTGTCAAAATAAGCTTAAAATATGAAAATATAGCCTAAATAATGCCTTAGATATTAATCTGAGCAGAAACTAGCGTAAATTTAGTCATTTTTTGACATCCAAAAAAGTGGCAAAAATGGCCAAAAAGTAAAGGGGTTAACCTTAACTTTTTGACGATTTTCGACCATTTTAACTTGTCAAAATAAGCTTAAAATATGAAAATATAGCCTAAATAATGCCTTAGATATTAATCTGAGCAGAAACTAGCGTAAATTTAGTCATTTTTTGACATCCAAAAAAGTGGCAAAAATGGCCAAATTTGGCCAAAAAGTAAAGGGGTTAACCTTAACTTTTTGACGATTTTCGACCATTTTTAACTTGTCAAAATAAGCTTAAAATATGAAAATATAGCCTAAATAATGCCTTAGATATTAATCTGAGCAGAAACTAGCGTAAATTTAGTCATTTTTGACATCCAAAAAAGTGGCAAAAATGGCCAAATTTGGCCAAAAAGTAAAGGGGTTAACCTTAACTTTTTGACGATTTTCGACCATTTTTAACTTGTCAAAATAAGCTTAAAATATGAAAATATAGCCTAAATAATGCCTTAGATATTAATCTGAGCAGAAACTAGCGTAAATTTAGTCATTTTTTGACATCCAAAAAAGTGGCAAAAATGGCCAAATTTGGCCAAAAAGTAAAGGGGTTAACCTTAACTTTTTGACGATTTTCGACCATTTTTAACTTGTCAAAATAAGCTTAAAATATGAAAATATAGCCTAAATAATGCCTTAGATATTAATCTGAGCAGAAACTAGCGTAAATTTAGTCATTTTTTGACATCCAAAAAAAGTGGCAAAAATGGCCAAATTTGGCCAAAAAGTAAAGGGGTTAACCTTAACTTTTTGACGATTTTCGACCATTTTTAACTTGTCAAAATAAGCTTAAAATATGAAAATATAGCCTAAATAATGCCTTAGATATTAATCTGAGCAGAAACTAGCGTAAATTTAGTCATTTTTGACATCCAAAAAAGTGGCAAAAATGGCCAAATTTGGCCAAAAAGTAAAGGGGTTAACCTTAACTTTTTGACGATTTTCGACCATTTTTAACTTGTCAAAATAAGCTTAAAATATGAAAATATAGCCTAAATAATGCCTTAGATATTAATCTGAGCAGAAACTAGCGTAAATTTAGTCATTTTTGACATCCAAAAAAGTGGCAAAAATGGCCAAATTTGGCCAAAAAGTAAAGGGGTTAACCTTAACTTTTTGACGATTTTCGACCATTTTTAACTTGTTAAAATAAGCTTAAAATATGGAAATATAGCCTAAATAATGCCTTAGATATTAATCTGAGCAGAAACTAGCGGAAATTTAGTCATTTTTGACATCCAAAAAAAGTGGCAAAAATGGCCAAATTTGGCCAAAAAGTAAAGGGGTTAACCTTAACTTTTTGACGATTTTCGACCATTTTTAACTTGTCAAAATAAGCTTAAAATATGGAAAATATAGCCTAAATAATGCCTTAGATATTAATCTGAGCAGAAACTAGCGTAAATTTAGTCATTTTTTGACATCCAAAAAAGTGGCAAAAATGGCCAAATTTGGCCAAAAAGTAAAGGGGTTAACCTTAACTTTTTGACGATTTTCGACCATTTTTAACTTGTCAAAATAAGCTTAAAATATGAAAATATAGCCTAAATAATGCCTTAGATATTAATCTGAGCAGAAACTAGCGTAAATTTAGTCATTTTTTGACATCCAAAAAAGTGGCAAAAATGGCCAAAAAGTAAAGGGGTTAACCTTAACTTTTTGACGATTTTCGACCATTTTTAACTTGTCAAAATAAGCTTAAAATATGAAAATATAGCCTAAATAATGCCTTAGATATTAATCTGAGCAGAAACTAGCGTAAATTTAGTCATTTTTTGACATCCAAAAAAGTGGCAAAAATGGCCAAATTTGGCCAAAAAGTAAAGGGGTTAACCTTAACTTTTTGACGATTTTCGACCATTTTTAACTTGTCAAAATAAGCTTAAAATATGGAAATATAGCCTAAATAATACCTTAGATATTAATCTGAGCTGAAACTAGCGTAAATTTAGCCTTAGATATTAATCTGAGCAGAAACTAGCGTAATTTTAGTCATTTTTTGACATCCAAAAAAGTGGGAAAAATGGCCAAAAAGTAAAGGGGTTAACCTTAACTTTTTGACGATTTTCGACCATTTTTAACTTGTCAAAATAAGCTTAAAATATGAAAATATAGCCTAAATAATGCCTTAGATATTAATCTGAGCAGAAACTAGCGTAAATTTAGTCATTTTTTGACATCCAAAAAAGTGGCAAAAATGGCCAAATTTGGCCAAAAAGTAAAGGGGTTAACCTTAACTTTTTGACGATTTTCGACCATTTTTAACTTGTCAAAATAAGCTTAAAATATGAAAATATAGCCTAAATAATGCCTTAGATATTAATCTGAGCAGAAACTAGCGTAAATTTAGTAATTTTTTGACATCCAAAAAAGTGGCAAAAATGGCCAAATTTGGCCAAAAAGTAAAGGGGTTAACCTTAACTTTTTGACGATTTTCGACCATTTTTAACTTGTCAAAATAAGCTTAAAATATGGAAAAATAGCCTAAATAATACCTTAGATATTAATCTGAGCAGAAACTAGCGTAAATTTAGATATTTTTTGAGCAGAAACTAGCGTAAATTTTAGTCATTTTTTGACATCCAAAAAAGTGGCAAAAATGGCCAAAAAGTAAAGGGGTTAACCTTAACTTTTCGACGATTTTCGACCATTTTTAACTTGTCAAAATAAGCTTAAAATATGAAAATATAGCCTAAATAATGCCTTAGATATTAATCTGAGCAGAAACTAGCGTAAATTCAGTCATTTTTTGACATCCAAAAAGTGGCAAAAATGGCCAAATTTGGCCAAAAAGTAAAGGGGTTAACCTTAACTTTTTGACGATTTTCGACCATTTTTAACTTGTCAAAATAAGCTTAAAATATGAAAATATAGCCTAAATAATGCCTTAGATATTAATCTGAGCAGAAACTAGCGTAAATTTAGTCATTTTTTGACATCCAAAAAAGTGGCAAAAATGGCCAAATTTGGCCAAAAAGTAAAGGGGTTAACCTTAACTTTTTGACGATTTTCGACCATTTTTAACTTGTCAAAATAAGCTTAAAATATGAAAATATAGCCTAAATAATGCCTTAGATATTAATCTGAGCAGAAACTAGCGTAAATTTAGTCATTTTTTGACATCCAAAAAAAGTGACAAAAATGGCCAAATTTGGCCAAAAAGTAAAGGGGTTAACCTTAACTTTTTGACGATTTTCGACCATTTTTAACTTGTCAAAATAAGCTTAAAATATGAAAATATAGCCTAAATAATGCCTTAGATATTAATCTGAGCAGAAACTAGCGTAAATTTAGTCATTTTTTGACATCCAAAAAAGTGGCAAAAATGGCCAAATTTGGCCAAAAAGTAAAGGGGTTAACCTTAACTTTTTGACGATTTTCGACCATTTTTAACTTGTCAAAATAAGCTTAAAATATGAAAATATAGCCTAAATAATACCTTAGATATTAATCTGAGCTGAAACTAGCGTAAATTTAGTCATTTTTTGACATCCAAAAAAGTGGCAAAAATGGCCAAAAAGTAAAGGGGTTAACCTTAACTTTTTGACGATTTTCGACCATTTTTAACTTGTCAAAATAAGCTTAAAATATGAAAATATAGCCTAAATAATGCCTTAGATATTAATCTGAGCAGAAACTAGCGTAAATTTAGTCATTTTTTGACATCCAAAAAAGTGGCAAAAATGGCCAAATTTGGCCAAAAAGTAAAGGGGTTAACCTTAACTTTTTGACGATTTTCGACCATTTTTAACTTGTCAAAATAAGCTTAAAATATGAAAATATAGCCTAAATAATGCCTTAGATATTAATCTGAGCAAAATCTAGCGTAAATTTAGTCATTTTTTGACATCCAAAAAAGTGGCAAAAATGGCCAAATTTGGCCAAAAAGTAAAGGGGTTAACCTTAACTTTTTGACGATTTTCGACCATTTTTAACTTGTCAAAATAAGCTTAAAATATGAAAATATAGCCTAAATAATGCCTTAGATATTAATCTGAGCAGAAACTAGCGTAAATTTAGTCATTTTTTGACATCCAAAAAAGTGGCAAAAATGGCCAAATTTGGCCAAAAAGTAAAGGGGTTAACCTTAACTTTTTGACGATTTTCAACCATTTTTAACTTGTCAAAATAAGCTTAAAATATGAAAATATAGCCTAAATAATGCCTTAGGTATTAATCTGAGCAGAAACTAGCGTAAATTTAGTCATTTTTTGACATCCAAAAAAGTGGCAAAAATGGCCAAAAAGTAAAGGGTTAACCTTAACTTTTTGACGATTTTCGACCATTTTTAACTTGTCAAAATAAGCTTAAAATATGGAAATATAGCCTAAATAATACCTTAGATATTAATCTGAGCTGAAACTACCGTAAATTTAGTCATTTTTTGACATCCAAAAAAGTTGGCAAAAATGGCCAAATTTGGCCAAAAAGTAAAGGGGTTAACCTTAACTTTTTGACGATTTTCGACCATTTTTAACTTGTCAAAATAAGCTTAAAATATGAAAATATAGCCTAAATAATGCCTTAGATATTAATCTGAGCAGAAACTAGCGTAAATTTAGTCATTTTTTGACATCCAAAAAAGTGGCAAAAATGGCCAAATTTGGCCAAAAAGTAAAGGGGTTAACCTTAACTTTTTGACGATTTTCGACATTTTTAACTTGTCAAAATAAGCTTAAAATATGAAAATATAGCCTAAATAATGCCTTAGATATTAATATGAGCAGAAAACTAGCGTAAATTTAGTCATTTTGGACATCCAAAAATTTGGCCAAGCAAAAATGGCCAAATTTGGCCAAAAAGTAAAGGGTTAACCTTAACTTTTTGACGATTTTCGACCATTTTTAACTTGTCAAAATAAGCTTAAAATATGAAAATATAGCCTAAATAATGCCTTAGGTATTAATATGAGCAGAAACTAGCGTAAATTTAGTCATTTTTTGACATCCAAAAATGTGGCAAAAATGGCCAAATTTGGCCAAAAAGTAAAGGGGTTAACCTTAACTTTTTGACGATTATCGACCATTTTTAACTTGTCAAAATAAGCTAAAATATAAAAATATAGGCTAAATAATGCCTTAGGTATTAATATGAGCAGAAACTAGCGTAAATTTAGTCATTTTTGGACATCCAAAAATTTGGCAAAAGTGGCCAAATTTGGCCAAAAAGTAAAGGGGTTAACCTTAACTTTTTGACGATTTTCGACCATTGTTAACTTGTCAAAATAAGCTTAAAATATGAAAATATAGCCTAAATAATGCCTTAGGTATTAATATGAGCAGAAACTAGCGTAAATTTAGTCATTTTTGACATCCAAAAAGTTGGCAAAAATGGCCAAATTTGGCCAAAAAAGTAAAGGGGTTAACCTTAACTTTTTGACGATTTTCGACCATTTTAACTTGTCAAAATAAGCTTAAAATATGAAAAATATAGCCTAAATAATGCCTTAGATATTAATATGAGCAGAAACTAGCGTAAATTTAGTCATTTTTTTGACAATACAAAAAAGTGGCAAAAAATGGCCAAAAAGTAAAGGGGTTAACCTTAACTTTTTTGAGACGATTTTCGAGACCATTTTTAACTTGTCAAAATAAGCTTAAAATATGAAAATAATAGCCTAAATAATGCTTGATATTAATCTGAGCAGAAACTAGCGTAAAAATTATAGTCCATTTTTTGACATCCAACAAAAGTGGCTAAAAATGGCCAAACTTGGCCAAAAAGTAAAGGGGTTAACCTTAACTTTTTGACCGATTTTCGACCATTTTTTTAACTTGTGTCAAGAATAAGCTTAAAAAATTAATATAAAAACATGAGAAAATATAGCCCTAAAATAATGCCCCTTTAGATATTAATCTGAGCAGTAATAAGGGAGAGAAAACTAGCGTTCATAAATTTAGTCATTTTTTTTTGACATACAAAAAAGTGGGCAAAAATGGCCAAACTGGCCCAAAAAGTTTAACAAAAGGGGTTTACCTTAACTTTATGACGATTTTCCGACCATTTTTTTAAATTGTCAAAATAAGCTTTAAAATATGAAAAATATAGCCTAACTAATGCCTTAGACTTAGATAATTAATCTGAGCAGAAAGCAGAAGAAACTAGCGTTAAATTTAGTCTTTTTTGACATCCAAAAACAGTGGCAAAAATGGCCAACTTTCGCCAAAAAGTTAATAAAAAGGGTTAACCTTAACTTTTTGACCGGATATTTTCGGACCATTTTCAACTTGTGGAAAAAATAAGCTCTTTTTAAAATATGGGGATGGAAATAATAGCCTAAATAATACCTTAGACCTATTAATTGGGAGCTGAAACTAGCTAAAATTTAAGTCTCATTTTTGACATCCAAAAAAAAAAGTGGGCCAAAAATGGCGAAGGACGAAATTTGGCCCCCCGACCCCCGAAAGTAAAAGGGTTCTTAACCTTTAACTTATTGTACGATTTTCGACAATTTTTTAACTTGTTCAAAAATAAGCTTTTTATCTTTTTTTAAAATATGAAAATTAAGCCTTCTAAAATAAATGCCTTAGATATCTAATCCGAGCAGAAGAAGACGAGAAGAAAAGAAACTTTAGCGTAATTAAGTTAGTCCATTTTTTGACCATCCAAAAAAGTTGGCCCAAAAATGGCCAAATGTTGGCCCCCCCCCCAAAAGTAAATGTAAAGGTGTTAACCTTAACTTTTTTGACGATTTTTCGTCCATTTTTAACTTGCCTTGTTGTGTGAAAATAAGCTTTTAGTTTTTTTTAAAATATAAAATATGGAATATAGCCTAAATAATGCCTCTTCCCTTTGGATATTTAATCTCGAAGGCAGAATCTAGCGTTCCCCCCCTGTCCGTCCGTTTTATTAAATTCCGTTTTTTTTTCGTTTGTTCCGTTTCCGTCGTGTTACCCCCGTAAAAATCCGTATTAATTTGCACGTTAATTTTATCCCCGTTAAAATTTAGTCATTTTTTTGACATCCAAAAAAAGTGGCCAAAAATGGCGAAATTTGGCCGAAAAAGTAAAGGGTGGTTTAACCTTAACTTTTTTTGACGATTTTCGACTCATTTTATAACTTGTTCAAAATAAGCTTAAAAATATGAAAATATAGCCCTCTTATGCTAAATAATGCCTTAGATATTAATCTGCGAGCAGAAACCTAGGCGTTATTTGTTTAAATTTAGTCATTTTTTGACCACTATCCAAAAAAAAAGAGAAGTTGGCAAAAATGGCCAAATCTTTCGAGGGCTTGGCCAAAAAGTAAAGGGGTTAACCTTAACTTTTTGACGATGTTGGTCGACCCATTTTTAAATTGTCAAAATAAGCTTAAAATATGGCCACCCCAAAATTTATAGCCGATATAAGTGCCTTGGAAAGTTAATCTGAGCAGATGTAAACTGGCTTAAATTTAGTCATTTTTTGACATCCAAAAAAAGGGACAATAAATGGCCAAAGGCCAAAATAGTAAAGGTGTTTACCCTTATTTAACTTTTTTTTGACGATTTTCGCTCGAAACCCATTTTTTTTTAAACTTGTCAAAATAAGCTTAAAATATGATAATATAGCCTATATAATTTTAGATATTAATCTGAGGCAGTTTAAACTAGCGTTAAATATTGTCATTTTTTGACACTACTCCAAAAAAGTGGCAAAAAGGGCCAAAAAGTTTAAAGGGGTTAACCTTTAACTTTTTGACGATTTTCGACCATAGCGTTTAACGTTGTCAATAATAAGCCGGTTAAAATATTATTAAATATAGCCTAAATTTATCCTCTAGATATTAATCTGAGCTGAACTAGCGTAAATTTAGCCTTTTAGGATATTAATCCTGAGCAGAAACTTAGCGTTTTATTTCGCGTTTCGTTTTTTTAAATTTTAGTCATTTTTTTTGACATCCAAAAAAAGTGGGAAAAATAAATTTGGCCAAAAAAGTAAAGGGGTTAACCTTAAACTTTTTGACGATTTTCGACCATTTTTAACTTGTCAAGAATAAAGCTTTAAAATAAGGAAAATATCAGCCGAAATAATACCTTAGATATTAATCTGAGAAGAAACTAGCGTTAAATTTAGTCATTTTTTGACATCCAAAAAAGTGGCAAAAATGTGCCAAATGGCCAAAAAGTAAAGGGGTTAAACCTTAACTTTTTTTTTTTTTGACGATTTTTTCGACCATTTTTAACTTGTCCAAAAATTAACGCTTAAAATATGGAAATATATAGCCGAAATATCATTACCATTAGATATTAATCTGAGTTTGCTTTTGCTTGAAATACTAGCGGGTTAAATTTAGTTCATTTTGTTTGACATCCAACAAAAAGGTTTGGCACCCAAAAAATGGCACAAATTTGGCCAAATAAGTAAAGGGGGGTTTTGTTTTAACCTTAACTTTTTTTGGGACGATTTTCGACCATTTTTTTTAAACTTGTCCTTGTCCCCAACAAAATAAGCTTTAAAATATGGGGAAAATATAGCCGAAATAAATACCTTTTAGATATTTAATCTGAGCTGACTGTGAAACTAGCGGTTAAATTTAGTCTTTTTTTGACATTCCCAAAAAAGTCGGCGCACACCTTTCCAAAACCTCAAAAAAAAAGCAATCAAAAAAAATGGGCCACCAACCCCCACCAAAAATTTGGGCCCAAAAAGATAAATGGGGGGGGTTTTAACCTTAAACCTTTTTGACGATATTCTTTCGACCATTTTTAACTTGTACCAAAATAAGCTTTTTTTAAAATATGGAAAATATAGCCGAAATTAATACCTTAGATATTTAATCTGAGCTGAAAATCTAAGCCGTAAATTGTTAGTCACGGTCCCATTTTTTTGACATACCCAAAAGAGATAGTGTTGGCAAAAAAAAATGGCCAACACCAAATTTGGCCAAAAAGTAAAAGGGGGGTGGTTAACCCTTAACTTTTTGACGATTTTACCGAACCATTTTTAACTCTTTGTCAAATAATTAAGCTTTTCTAAAATATGGAAAAAATCTAGCCTAAAATAATACCTTAGATATTAATCTGAGCTGTAAACTAGCCCGGTTAAAAATTTAGTCATTTTTTTGACATCCAAAAAAGTTGGAGGAGGGGAGAAAAGAAAAAAAAAAAAAACAAAAAAAAAAAATGGCCAAAAATGTTGGCCGCCCCCCGGAAAAACCCCGAAAAAACCCCGAAAACGGAAAAAAAAGTAAAGAGGGTTAAACCTTAACTTTTTTGGACGATTTATCGGACCATTTTTCAACTCTGTCAAAAAATCAGCTTTATATAATAATATGTAAATATAGCCCTAAAATAATGCCTTCTTTAGAATATTAATCTGAGCAGTCTAAACTAGCGTCCGTAAATTTAAGTCATTTTTTTGACATCCAAATAAAAGTGGGAAAAGGAAAAATGGCGCATTTTTGGCCAAAAAGTAAAGGGGTTAACCTTAACTTTTTGACGATTTGTCGACCATTTTTTAAACTTGATCCAAAATAAGCTTTAAATAAATAAAAAATGAAAATTTATAGCCTTAAAACTAATGCCTTAGATATTAATATTGAGCAGAAACTAGCCCCGTATGAAATTTAGTCAATTTTTTGACCCATCCAAAAAAAAGTGGCAAATAATGGCCAAAATTTCGCCAAAATGTAAAAGGGGGTTTAACCTTAAACTTTTTTGACGGCGATTATTTTCGACCATTTTTTAAAACTTGTGAAAATAAGCTTTTTAAAATATGGAAAATATAGCCTAAAATAATGCCTTAGATGATTAATGCTGAGCTTGAGAAGCTAACTAGCGTTTAAATTTAGTCATTTTTTGACCATGCCAAAAAAGTGGCAAAAAATTGGCGACCCCAAATTTGGCCCGAAAAAAAGGGGTAAAGGGGTTTAGATTACCTTAAACTTTTTTTGACGATTTTTTTCGACCATTTTTAACTTGTCAAAATAAGCTTAAAATATGAAAACTATAGCCTAAAATAATGCCTGTAGATATTTAATCTGAGCTCGATGAAACTAGCGTAAATTTATGTCATTTTTTGACATCCAAAAAAGTCGGCCAAAAATGGCGCGAAATTTGGCCGGCCCCCACCGCCCCTCCCCCGCCGCCGGCCGAAAAGTAAAGGAGGGTTAACCTTAACTTTTTTTGACGATTTTTTCGACCATTTTGTAAACTTTAACTTGTCAAAATAAGCTTAAAATATGAAAATTATAGCCTACACTAACTAATGCCTTAGATATTAATCCGAGCAGATAAGAAACTAGGCGTAAATTTAGTCATTTTTTGACATCCAAAAAAAGTGGCAAAAATGGCCAAATTTGGCCCAAAAAGTAATAAAAAGGAGGTTAACCTTAACTCTTTTATGGGACGATTTTCGACTCATTTTAACTTGTGTGAAAATTAAGCTTTAAAATATGGCAAATATAGCCTAAATAATGCCTTAGATATCTAATCTGAGCAGAAAACTAGCGTAAATTTAGTCATTTTTTGACATCCAAAAAAGTTGTGGCAAAAAATGGCCAAATTTGGCCTAAAAGTAAGAAGGGGTTAACCTTAACTTTTTGACGATTTTCGACCATTTTTAACTTGTCAAAATAAGCTTAAAATATGAAAATATAGCCCTAAATAATGCCTTAGATATTAATCTGAGCAGAAACTAGCGTAAAAATTTAGTCATTTTTTGACATCCACAAAAGTTCGGCAAAACAATGGCAACCAAATTTGGCCAAAAAGTAAAGGGGTTAACACTTAACTTTTTGACGATTTTCAACCATTTTTAACTTGTCAAAATAAGCTTAAAAATATGAATAAATATAGGCCTAAATAATGCCTTGGGTATTAATCTTGAGCAGAAACTTGCGTAAATTTAGTCTATTTTTTGACATCCAAAAAAAGTTGACAAAAAAAATTTGGCCAAAAAGGTAAAGGGGTTAACCTTAACTTTTTTTGACCGATTTTCGACCATTTTTAACTTGTCGCAAAAAATAAGCTTAAAATAAGTAAATATAGGGGCCCTAAATAATGCCATTAGATATTAATCTGAGCTGCAAATCTAGGCGTTAAATTTAGTCAATTTTTTGACATCCAAAAAGTGGCAAAAATGGCCAAATTTGGCAAAAAGTAAAGGGGGTTAAACCATTAACTTTTTGACGATTTTCGGCCATTTTTAACTTGTCAAAAATATGCGATTAAAATATGAAAATATAGCCTAAATAACTGCCATTAGATATTAAATCTGAGCTGAAAACTAGCGTAAAATTTAGTTCATTTTGTTGACATCCAATAAAAAGTGGGCAAAAATGGCCAAATTTGGCCAAATAAGTAAAGGGGTTTAACCTTAACTCTTTTTTGACCGATTTTCGACCATTTTTAACTTGTTCAAAAATAAGCTTAAATTATGAAAATATAGCCTAAATTAATGAGCCTAAGATATTAATCTCCGCCCCCCGAGCAGAAACTAGCAGTAAATTTAGTCATTTTTTGACATCCAAAAAAGTTGGCAAAAAATGGCCAAAATTTGGCCAAAAAGTAAAGGGGTTAAACCTTAACTTTTTGACCGATTTTCGTACCGATTTTTAACTTGTCAAAATAAGCTTAAAATATGAAAAATATAGCCTAAATAATGCTCTTAGATATTAATCTGAGCGAAGAAACTAGCGTCAAATTTAGTAATTTTTTTGACATACAAAAAAGTTGGCAAAAATGGCCAAAAAGTAAAGGGGTTAACCTTAAACTTTTTGACGATTTTCGACCATTTTTAACTTGTACAAAATAAGCTTTATATTATGTAAAATATAGCCTAAATAATGCCTTAGATATTAATGCTGAGCAGAAAACTAGCGTTTTAAATTTAGTCATTTTTTGACATCCAAAAAAGTGGCAAAATGGCCACCAAATTTGGCCAAAAAGTAACGGGGTTAACCTTAACTTTTTGACGATTTTCGACCATTTATTAACTTGTCAAAATAAGCTTAAAATATGAAAATATAGCCTAAAATAATGCCTCAGATATCCCACATTCTGAGCAGAAAACTAGTCGTAAATTTAGGGGGGGGGGGGAGTTTCATTTTTTCGACATCCAAAAAAGTCGGCAAAAATGGCCATATTTCGCCAAAAAGTAAAGGGGTTAACCTTAACTTTTGGACGATTTTCGACTCCATTTTTAACTTGTCAAAATAAGCTTAAAATATGAACAATATAGCACTTAAATAATACTTCTATAGATATTTAATCTGAGCTGAAACTAGCGTAAATATTAGTTCAACATTTTTTGACATCCAAAAAGAGAGTCACCGGCATAAATGGCCAAAATCTTGGCCAAAAAGTAAAGGGGTTAAACCTTAACTTTTTTGACGATTTTCGACCATTTCTTAACTTGTCAAAATAAGCTTAAAAATATGAAAATATAGCCCTAAATAATGCCTTAGATTTTAATCCGAGCAGAAACTAGCGTAAATTTAGGTCCATTTTTTGACATCCAAAAAAAGTTCCGGACAAAAATCGGCCAAAATTTGGGCCAAAAAGTAAAGGGGTTAACCTTAACTTTTTGACGATTTTTCGAAACCATTTTTTAACTTGTCACAAATAAGCTTTAAAATATGAAAATATAGCCTAAATAATGCCCGTGGGATATTAATCTGAGCAGAAGAACTAGCGTTAAATTTAGTCATTTTTTGACATCCAAAAAAAGTGGCCAAAAATGCGCCAAAAAGTAAAGGTGGTTAACCTTAACTTTTTCGACGATTTTCGTCAAACCATTTTTTAACTTGTCAAAATAAGCTTAAAATATGAAAATCTAGCCCGTAAATAATGCCTTAGGTCTTAATCGGCTAAGTCTGAAACTAAAAGCTGTAATATTTAGTCATTTTTTGACATCCAAAAAAGTGGCAAAAATGGCCAAAAAAGTAAAGGGGTTAACCTTATATTTTGACGATTTTCCGACCATTTTTAACTTGTCAAAAATAAGCCTTAAATATGGAATTATAGCCTCAAATAATGCCTTAGATATTAATCTGAGCGCAAAACTAGCGTAAATTTAGCCTTAGATTATTAATGCTGAGCAGAAAACTAGCGATTAATTTTAGTCATTTTTTGAATCCAAAAAAGTCGGGGAAAAATGGCCCAAAAAGTAAAGGGGTTAACCTTAACTTTTTGACGATTTTCGACCATTTTTAACTTGGTCAAAATAAGCTTAAAATATGGAAATATAGCCGAAATAATACCTTAGATCATTAATCTTGAGCTGAAACTAGCGTAAATTTAGTCTATTTTTTTGACATCCAAAAAAGGTGGCAAAAATGGCCAAATAGTAAAGGGGTTAACCTTAACTTTTTGGACGATTTTTCCCGACCATTTTTTAGCTTGTTTCAAAATAAGCTTAAAATATGGAAAATATAGCCGAAATAATACCTTAGATATTAATCTGAGGCCTGAACCTAGCGGTAAATTTAGTTCATTTTTTGACATCCAAATAAAAAGTGGGCAAAAATGGCCAAAATTTGGCCAAAAAGTAAAGGGGGTTAAACCTTTAACTTTTTGACGATTTTCGGACCATTTTTAACTTGTCAAAATAAGCTTAAAATATGGAAATATAGCCGAAATAATACCTTAGATATTAATCTGAGCTGAAACTAGCGTAAATTTAGTCATTTTTTGACATCCAAAAAAGTGGCAAAAATGGCCAAATTTGGCCAAAAAGTAAAGGGGTTAACCTTAACTTTTTGACGATTTTCGACCATTTTTAACTTGTCAAAATAAGCTTAAAATATGGAAATATAGCCGAAATAATACCTTAGATATTAATCTGAGCTGAAACTAGCGTAAATTTAGTCATTTTTTGACATACAAAAAAGTGGGAAAAATGGCCAAATTTGGCCAAAAAGTAAAGGGGTTAACCTTAACTTTTTGACGATTTTCGACCATTTTTAACTTGTCAAAATAAGCTTAAAATATGGAAATATAGCCTAAATAATACCTTAGATATTAATCTGAGCTGAAACTAGCGTAAATTTAGTCATTTTTTGACATCCAAAAAAGTGGGAAAAAATGGCCAAATTTGGCCAAAAAGTAAAGGGGTTAACCTTAACTTTTTGACGATTTTCGACCATTTTTAACTTGTCAAAATAAGCTTAAAATATGAAAATATAGCCTAAATAATGCCTTAGATATTAATCTGAGCAGAAACTAGCGTAAATTTAGTCATTTTTTGACATCCAAAAAAGTGGCAAAAATGGCCAAAAAGTAAAGGGGTTAACCTTAACTTTTTGACGATTTTCGACCATTTTTAACTTGTCAAAATAAGCTTAAAATATGAAAATATAGCCTAACTAATGCCTTAGATATTAATCTGAGCAGAAACTAGCGTAAATTTAGTCATTTTTTGACATCCAAAAAAGTGGCAAAAATGGCCAAATTTCGCCAAAAAGTAAAGGGGTTAACCTTAACTTTTTGACGATTTTCGACCATTTTTAACTTGTGAAAATAAGCTTAAAATATGGAAATATAGCCTAAATAATACCTTACATATTAATCTGAGCTGAAACTAGCGTAAATTTAGTCATTTTTGACATCCAAAAAAGTGGCAAAAATGGCGAAATTTGGCCGAAAAGTAAAGGGGTTAACCTTAACTTTTGACGATTTTCGACAATTTTTAACTTGTCAAAATAAGCTTAAAATATGAAAATATAGCCTAAATAATGCCTTAGATATTAATCCGAGCAGAAACTAGCGTAAATTTAGTCATTTTTTGACATCCAAAAAAGTGGCAAAAATGGCCAAATTTGGCCAAAAAGTAAAGGGGTTAACCTTAACTTTTTGACGATTTTCGACCATTTTTAACTTGTGAAAATAAGCTTAAAATATGGAAATATAGCCTAAATAATGCCTTAGATATTAATCTGAGCAGAAACTAGCGTAAATTTAGTCATTTTTTGACATACAAAAAAGTGGCAAAAATGGCCAAAAAGTAAAGGGGTTAACCTTAACTTTTTGACGATTTTCGACCATTTTTAACTTGTGAAAATAAGCTTAAAATATGGAAATATAGCCTAAATAATGCCTTAGATATTAATCTGAGCAGAAACTAGCGTAAATTTAGTCATTTTTTGACATCCAAAAAAGTGGCAAAAATGGCCAAATTTGGCCAAAAAGTAAAGGGGTTAACCTTAACTTTTAACGATTTTCGACCATTTTTAACTTGTCAAAATAAGCTTAAAATATGAAAATATAGCCTAAATAATGCCTTGGATTAAAATCTGAGCAGAAACTGGCGTAAATTTAGTCATTTTTTGACATCCAAAAAAGTGACAAAAATGGCCAAAAAGTAAAGGGGTTAACCTTAACTTTTTGACGATTTTCAACCATTTTTAACTTGTCAAAATAAGCTTAAAATATGAAAATATAGCCTAAATAATGCCTTAGGTATTAATCTGATGCAGAAACTAGCGTTAAATTTAGTCATTTTTTGACATCCAAAAAAGTGGCAAAAATGGCCAAAAAGTAAAGGGGTTAACCTTAACTTTTTGACGATTTTCGACCATTTTTAACTTGTCAAAATATGCTTAAAATATGAAAATATAGCCTAAATAATGCCTTAGATATTAATCTGAGCTGAAACTAGCGTAAATTTAGTCATTTTTTGACATCCAAAAAAGTGGCAAAAATGGCCAAATTTGGCCAAAAAGTAAAGGGGTTAACCTTAACTTTTTGACGATTTTCGACCATTTTTAACTTGTCAAAATAAGCTTAAAATATGGAAATATAGCCGAAATAATACCTTAGATATTAATCTGAGCTGAAACTAGCGTAAATTTAGTCATTTTTTGACATCCAAAAAAGTGGCAAAAATGGCCAAAAAGTAAAGGGGTTAACCTTAACTTTTTGACGATTTTCGACCATTTTTAACTTGTCAAAATAAGCTTAAAATATGAAAATATAGCCTAAATAATGCCTTAGATATTAATCTGAGCAGAAACTAGCGTAAATTTAGTTCATTTTTTGACATCCAAAAAAGTGGCAAAAAATGGCCAAATTTCGCCAAAAAGTAAATGGGGTTAACCTTAACTTTTTGACGATTTTCGACCATTTTTAACTTGTGAAAATAAGCTTAAAATATGGAAATATAGCCTAAATAATACCTTACATATTAATCTGAGCTGAAACTAGCGTAAATTTAGTCATTTTTGACATCCAAAAAAGTGGCAAAAATGGCGAAATTTGGCCGAAAAGTAAAGGGGTTAACCTTAACTTTTGACGATTTTCGACAATTTTTAACTTGTCAAAATAAGCTTAAAATATGGAAAATATAGCCTAAATAATGCTTAGATATTAATCCAGAGCAGAAACTAGCGTAAATTTAGTCATTTTTTGACATCCAAAAAAGTGGCAAAAATGGCCAAATTTGGCCAAAAAGTAAAGGGGTTACCTTAACTTTTTGACGATTTTCGACCATTTTTAACTTGTGAAAATAAGCTTAAAATATGGAAATATAGCCTAAATAATGCCTTAGATATTAATCTGAGCAGAAACTAGCGTAAATTTAGTCATTTTTTGACATACAAAAAAGTGGCAAAAATGGCCAAAAAGTAAAGGGGTTAACCTTAACTTTTTGACGATTTTCGACCATTTTTAACTTGTGAAAATAAGCTTTAAAATATGGAAATATAGCCTAAATAATGCCTTAGATATTAATCTGAGCAGAAACTAGCGTAAATTTAGTCATTTTTTGACATCCAAAAAAGTGGCAAAAATGGCCAAATTTGGCCAAAAAGTAAAGGGGTTAACCTTAACTTTTAACGATTTTCGACCATTTTTAACTTGTCAAAATAAGCTTAAAATATGAAAATATAGCCTAAATAATGCCTTGGATATTAATCTGAGCAGAAACTGGCGTAAATTTAGTCATTTTTTGACATCCAAAAAAGTGACCAAAAATTGGCCAAAAAGTAAAGGGGTTAACCTTAACTTTTTGACGATTTTTCAACCATTTTTTAACTTGTCAAAATAAGCTTAAAATATGAAAATATAGCCTAAATAATGCCTTAGGTATTAATCTGAGCAGAAACTAGCGTAAATTTAGTCATTTTTTGACATCCAAAAAAGTGGCAAAAATGGCCAAAAAGTAAAGGGGTTAACCTTAACTTTTTGACGATTTTCGACCATTTTTAACTTGTCAAAATATGCTTAAAATATGAAAATATAGCCTAAATAATGCCTTAGATATTAATCTGAGCTGAAACTAGCGTAAATTTAGTCATTTTTTGACATCCAAAAAAGTGGCAAAAATGGCCAAATTTGGCCAAAAAGTAAAGGGGTTAACCTTAACTTTTTGACGATTTTCGACCATTTTTAACTTGTCAAAATAAGCTTAAAATATGGAAATATAGCCGAAATAATACCTTAGATATTAATCTGAGCTGAAACTAGCGTAAATTTAGTCATTTTTTGACATCCAAAAAAGTGGCAAAAATGGCCAAATTTGGCCAAAAAGTAAAGGGGTTAACCTTAACTTTTTGACGATTTTCGACCATTTTTAACTTGTCAAAATAAGCTTAAAATATGGAAATATAGCCGAAATAATACCTTAGATATTAATCTGAGCTGAAACTAGCGTAAATTTAGTCATTTTTTGACATACAAAAAAGTGGGAAAAATGGCCAAATTTGGCCGAAAAGTAAAGGGGTTAACCTTAACTTTTTGACGATTTTCGACCATTTTTAACTTGTCAAAATAAGCTTAAAATATGGAAATATAGCCTAAATAATACCTTAGATATTAATCTGAGCTGAAACTAGCGTAAATTTAGTCATTTTTTGACATCCAAAAAAGTGGGAAAAATGGCCAAATTTGGCCAAAAAGTAAAGGGGTTAACCTTAACTTTTTGACGATTTTCGACCATTTTTAACTTGTCAAAATAAGCTTAAAAAATGAAAATATAGCCTAAATAATGCCTTAGATATTAATCTGAGCAGAAACTAGCATAAATTTAGTAATTTTTTGACATACAAAAAAGTGGCAAAAATGGCCAAAAAGTAAAGGGGTTAACCTTAACTTTTTGACGATTTTCGACCATTTTTAACTTGTCAAAATAAGCTTAAAAAATGAAAATATAGCCTAAATAATGCCTTAGATATTAATCTGAGCAGAAACTAGCGTAAATTTAGTCATTTTTTGACATACAAAAAAGTGGCAAAAATGGCCAAAAAGTAAAGGGGTTAACCTTAACTTTTTGACGATTTTCGACCATTTTTAACTTGTCAAAATAAGCTTAAAATATGAAAATATAGCCTAACTAATGCCTTAGATATTAATCTGAGCAGAAACTAGCGTAAATTTAGTCATTTTTTGACATCCAAAAAAGTGGCAAAAATGGCCAAATTTGGCCAAAAAGTAAAGGGGTTAACCTTAACTTTTTGACGATTTTCGACCATTTTTAACTTGTCAAAATAAGCTTAAAATATTGAAAATATAGCCTAAATAATACCTTACATATTAATCTGAGCTGAAACTAGCGTAAATTTAGTCATTTTTGACATCCAAAAAAGTGGCAAAAATGGCGAAATTTGGCCGAAAAGTAAAGGGGTTAACCTTAACTTTTGACGATTTTCGACAATTTTTAACTTGTCAAAATAAGCTTAAAATATGAAAATATAGCCTAAATAATGCCTTAGATATTAATCCGAGCAGAAACTAGCGTAAATTTAGTCATTTTTTGACATCCAAAAAAGTGGCAAAAATGGCCAAATTTGGCCAAAAAGTAAAGGGGTTACCTTAACTTTTTGACGATTTTCGACCATTTTTAACTTGTGAAAATAAGCTTAAAATATGGAAATATAGCCTAAATAATGCCTTGGATTAAAATCTGAGCAGAAACTGGCGTAAATTTAGTCATTTTTTGACATACAAAAAAGTGGCAAAAATGGCCAAAAAGTAAAGGGGTTAACCTTAACTTTTTGACGATTTTCGACCATTTTTAACTTGTGAAAATAAGCTTAAAATATGGAAATATAGCCTAAATAATGCCTTAGATATTAATCTGAGCAGAAACTAGCGTAAATTTAGTCATTTTTTGACATCCAAAAAAGTGGCAAAATTGGCCAAATTTGGCCAAAAAGTAAAGGGGTTAACCTTAACTTTTAACGATTTTCGACCATTTTTAACTTGTGAAAATAAGCTTAAAATATGGAAATATAGCCTAAATAATGCCTTGGATTAAAATCTGAGCAGAAACTGGCGTAAATTTAGTCATTTTTTGACATCCAAAAAAGTGACAAAAATGGCCAAAAAGTAAAGGGGTTAACCTTAACTTTTTGACGATTTTCAACCATTTTTAACTTGTCAAAATAAGCTTAAAATATGAAAATATAGCCTAAATAATGCCTTAGGTATTAATCTGAGCAGAAACTAGCGTAATTTTAGTCATTTTTTGACATCCAAAAAAGTGGGAAAAATGGCCAAAAAGTAAAGGGGTTAACCTTAACTTTTTGACGATTTTCGACCATTTTTAACTTGTCAAAATAAGCTTAAAATATGGAAATATAGCCTAAATAATGCCTTAGATATTAATCTGAGCTGAAACTAGCGTAAATTTAGTCATTTTTTGACATCCAAAAAAGTGGCAAAATGGCGAAATTTGGCCAAAAAAGTTAGGGGGTTAACCTTAACTTTTTGACGATTTTCGACCATTTTTAACTTGTCAAAATAAGCTTAAAATATGGAAATATAGCCGAAATAATACCTTAGATATTAATCTGAGCTGAAACTAGCGTAAATTTAGTCATTTTTTGACATCCAAAAAAGTGGCAAAAATGGCCAAATTTGGCCAAAAAGTAAAGGGGTTAACCTTAACTTTTTGACGATTTTCGACCATTTTTAACTTGTCAAAATAAGCTTAAAATATGGAAATATAGCCGAAATAATACCTTAGATATTAATCTGAGCTGAAACTAGCGTAAATTTAGTCATTTTTTGACATACAAAAAAGTGGGAAAAATGGCCAAATTTGGCCGAAAAGTAAAGGGGTTAACCTTAACTTTTTGACAATTTTCGACCATTTTTAACTTGTCAAAATAAGCTTAAAATATGGAAATATAGCCTAAATAATACCTTAGATATTAATCTGAGCTGAAACTAGCGTAAATTTAGTCATTTTTTGACATCCAAAAAAGTGGGAAAAATGGCCAAATTTGGCCAAAAAGTAAAGGGGTTAACCTTAACTTTTTGACGATTTTCGACCATTTTTAACTTGTCAAAATAAGCTTAAAAAATGAAAATATAGCCTAAATAATGCCTTAGATATTAATCTGAGCAGAAACTAGCATAAATTTAGTAATTTTTTGACATACAAAAAAGTGGCAAAAATGGCCAAAAAGTAAAGGGGTTAACCTTAACTTTTTGACGATTTTCGACCATTTTTAACTTGTCAAAATAAGCTTAAAAAATGAAAATATAGCCTAAATAATGCCTTAGATATTAATCTGAGCAGAAACTAGCGTAAATTTAGTCATTTTTTGACATACAAAAAAGTGGCAAAAATGGCCAAAAAGTAAAGGGGTTAACCTTAACTTTTTGACGATTTTCGACCATTTTTAACTTGTCAAAATAAGCTTAAAATATGAAAATATAGCCTAACTAATGCCTTAGATATTAATCTGAGCAGAAACTAGCGTAAATTTAGTCATTTTTTGACATCCAAAAAAGTGGCAAAAATGGCCAAATTTCGCCAAAAAGTAAAGGGGTTAACCTTAACTTTTTGACGATTTTCGACCATTTTTAACTTGTGAAAATAAGCTTAAAATATGGAAATATAGCCTAAATAATACCTTACATATTAATCTGAGCTGAAACTAGCGTAAATTTAGTCATTTTTGACATCCAAAAAAGTGGCAAAAATGGCGAAATTTGGCCGAAAAGTAAAGGGGTTAACCTTAACTTTTGACGATTTTCGACAATTTTTAACTTGTCAAAATAAGCTTAAAATATGAAAATATAGCCTAAATAATGTCTTAGATATTAATCCGAGCAGAAACTAGCGTAAATTTAGTCATTTTTTGACATCCAAAAAAGTGGCAAAAATGGCCAAATTTGGCCAAAAAGTAAAGGGGTTACCTTAACTTTTTGACGATTTTTGACCATTTTTAACTTGTGAAAATAAGCTTAAAATATGGAAATATAGCCTAAATAATGCCTTAGATATTAATCTGAGCAGAAACTAGCGTAAATTTAGTCATTTTTTGACATACAAAAAAGTGGCAAAAATGGCCAAAAAGTAAAGGGGTTAACCTTAACTTTTTGACGATTTTCGACCATTTTTAACTTGTGAAAATAAGCTTAAAATATGGAAATATAGCCTAAATAATGCCTTAGATATTAATCTGAGCAGAAACTAGCGTAAATTTAGTCATTTTTTGACATCCAAAAAAGTGGCAAAAATGGCCAAATTTGGCCAAAAAGTAAAGGGGTTAACCTTAACTTTTAACGATTTTCGACCATTTTTAACTTGTCAAAATAAGCTTAAAATATGAAAATATAGCCTAAATAATGCCTTGGATTAAAATCTGAGCAGAAACTGGCGTAAATTTAGTCATTTTTTGACATCCAAAAAAGTGACAAAAATGGCCAAAAAGTAAAGGGGTTAACCTTAACTTTTTGACGATTTTCAACCATTTTTAACTTGTCAAAATAAGCTTAAAATATGAAAATATAGCCTAAATAATGCCTTAGGTATTAATCTGAGCAGAAACTAGCGTAAATTTAGTCATTTTTTGACATCCAAAAAAGTGGCAAAAATGGCCAAAAAGTAAAGGGGTTAACCTTAACTTTTTGACGATTTTCGACCATTTTTAACTTGTCAAAATATGCTTAAAATATGAAAATATAGCCTAAATAATGCCTTAGATATTAATCTGAGCAGAAACTAGCGTAAATTTAGTCATTTTTTGACATCCAAAAAAGTGGCAAAAATGGCCAAAAAGTAAAGGGGTTAACCTTAACTTTTTTCGACCATTTTTAACTTGTCAAAATATGCTTAAAATATGAAAATATAGCCTAAATAATGACTTAGATATTAATCTGAGCAGAAACTAGCGTAAATTTAGTCATTGATATTGTAGTCTCATAGCTCATTGGTTAGAGCGCCGATGTTTATCGGAGAGATCGGGTTCAATTCCCGTTTGAGATTTTTAATTTAGCGTGGTACACACGGGGTAACGCACATGACAGTACACCTGTACTCATGATTAAATGTTAATTTCTACTTATACTTTACACTTCAAGTGTGCGTAGTATAAGTCCACGTATAATGATGAACAGGAATATATATTTGTAATCTATAAACTACAAGTTAACGTGTTGTATAAGTAAAAGTACGATCAGTACACTATAATATATAGTTGGACTTTAATACATATATACTTTGTCATTCTTTTGCAGGTCGAGTTGGTGATAAAGTATTGAAACTAATTAAATATTTAAAAGGCTACATAAAAGTGTAAAAAAAGTGAAATCGTGATGTATTAAAGTGTTTTGTATTTATCCGAGTTTGTTTTTTATTTTTAATGCTAATTAAATTAGTAGATTTCAGGCGAAGTTCGGATGGCCGAATGGTTAAGGCCAGTGTATAACAAGCTCGGAGGTGAGGGTTCAAACTCAGCCGAGGACTTCCTAAAAAATTATTAAATATGGTATAAGAACTAATGAATAATGGATGAGATATTGGGGGTTAATACCCAATGAGAGAACGGGGGTAAGACTAAGTAAGAAAAAAAACTCTGACTATGACTGTGACTATATTTAGACTACGACTCTGACTCTGCCTATGACTATGACTATGACTATATTTAGATTCTGACTATGACTATATTTAGACTCTGACTATGACTATATTTAGACTGACTATGACTATATTTAGACTCTGATTATGACTATATTTATACTCCGACTATGACTATGACTATGACTATATTTATAATCTGACTCTGACTATATTTAGACTCTGACTATGACTATATTTATACTCTGACTATGACTATATTTATACTCTGACTATGACTATATTTAGACTCTGACTATGACTATATTTAGACTCTGACTATGACTATATTTAGACTCTGACTATGACTATATTTAGACTCTGATTATGACTATAT
This sequence comes from Chrysogorgia sp. JL179-B06, assembly GCA_035772405.1. NCBI lineage: Eukaryota > Metazoa > Cnidaria > Anthozoa > Scleralcyonacea > Chrysogorgiidae > Chrysogorgia > Chrysogorgia sp. JL179-B06. The sequence continues at coordinate 148,203 of JAYKKM010000362.1, read as the reverse complement.
TTATACTCTGACTATGACTATATTTAGACTCTGACTATGACTATGACTATATTTATACTCTGACTCTGACTATATTTAGACTCTGACTATGACTATATTTATACTCTGACTATGACTATATTTATACTCTGACTATGACTATATTTAGACTATGACTATGACTATATTTAGACTCTGACTATGACTATATTTATACTCTGACTATGACTATATTTAGACTATGACTATATTTAGACTCTGACTATGACTATATTTATACTCTGACTATGACTATATTTAGACTCTGACTATGACTATATTTATACTCTGACTATGACTATATTTAGACTCTGACTATGACTATATTTAGACTCTGACTATGACTATATTTATACTCTGACTATGACTATATTTAGACTATGACTATATTTAGACTCTGACTATGACTATATTTAGACTCTGACTATGACTATGTTTAGACTCTGACTATGACTATATTTAGACTCTGACTATGATTATATTTAGACCATGACTACAACTATATTTAGACTCTGACTCTGACTATGACTATATTTAGACTCTGACTATGACTATATTTAGACTATGACTACGACTATATTTAGACTCTGATTATGATTATGACTCTGACTATATTTAGACTCTGACTATGACTATATTTAGACTCTGACTATGACTATATTTAGAATCTGACTATGACAATATTTAGACTCTGACTATGACTACGACTATATATTTAGTCACTATGACTATATTTAGACTCTGACTATTACTATGACTCTGACTATATTTAGACTCTGACTATGACTATATTTAGACTCTGACTATGACTATGACTATATTTAGCCTCTGACTATGACTATATTTAGACTATGACTATGACTATATTTAGACTCTGACTATGACTATATTTAGACTCTGACTATGACTATATTTAGCCTCTGACTATGACTATATTTAGACTCTGACTATGACTATGACTATATTTAGCCTCTGACTACGACTATATTTAGACTCTGACTATGACTATATTTAGCCTCTGACTATGACTATATTTAGACTCTGACTATGACTATATTTATACTCTGACTATGACTATATTTAGCCTCTGACTATGACTATATTTAGACTCTGACTATGACTATATTTAGACTCTGACTATGACTATATTTAGACTCTGACTATGACTATATTTAGACTCTGACTATGACTATATTTAGACTATGACTATGACTATATTTAGACTCTGACTATGACTATATTTAGACTCTGACTATGACTATATTTAGCCTCTGACTATGACTATATTTAGACTCTGACTATGACTATATTTATACTCTGACTATGACTATATTTAGCCTCTGACTATGACTATATTTAGACTCTGACTATGACTATATTTAGACTCTGACTATGACTATATTTAGACTCTGACTATGACTATATTTAGACTCTGACTATGACTATATTTAGACTCTGACTATGACTATATTTAGACTCTGACTATGACTATATTTAGACCATGACTACAACTATATTTAGATTCTGACTATGACTACGACTATATATTTAGTCACTATGACTATATTTAGACTCTGACTATTACTATGACTCTGACTATATTTAGACTATGACTATGACTAGACTATGACTATGACTATATTTAGACTCTGACTATATGACTATATTTAGACTCTGACTATGACTATATTTAGACTCTGACTATGACTATATTTAGATTCTGACTATGACTATATTTAGACTCTGACTATGACTATATTTAGACTCTGACTATGACTATATTTAGATTCTGACTATGACTACGACTATATTTAGACTTAGTCAGAGTCTAAATATAGTCATAGTAAGAGTCTAAATATAGTCATAGTCAGAGTCAGAGCCGGAAAACTATATCATATTACAACCGACACATGACTATATTTAGACTCTGACTATGACTACGACTATATTCAGACTATGACTATGACTATATTTAGACTATGACTATGACTATATTTAGACTCTGACTATGACTATATTTAGACTCTGACTATGACTATGACTACAACTATATTTAGACTCTGATTATGACTGACTATATTTAGACTCTGACTATGACTATATTTAGACTCTGACTATGACTATATTTAGACTCTGACTATGACTATATTTAGACTCTGACTATGACTATATTTAGACTCTGACTATGACTACGACTCTGACTATATTTAGACTTGACTATGACTACAACTCTCACTATGACTACGACTATATTTAGACTATGACTATGACTATATTTAGACTCTGACACTAACAAAAACAACTGTATATAATATATTTTATCTTCCTTACCTAGAAATTCCTTACATAATCTGAGCATGAAATATCAATCTTTTCCTCTTAGCCAACTTAAAGACCTAAAAACCTAAGGTAGGAAGAAAGTAAAAGGTTACAACTCTACATAGAAAGACATGGCGTTGTTGTCATGTACGAGCGCATTTCGCCATGTTGGTTTTTAGTGGAGAAAATTTCGTTTAAATATAATATAAATAATATAATATAAATTATATATATATATATATATATATATATTGTATACACACATATACATTTGTGAAATTCATAAATAATTAATGAGGCTAAGCCACAATCACTATATGAGGACAATATTTAACAAAGTTATGAATACTAATTAAGCCTATAGCATCACACAATAGAAAATACTTGCATCAGATCTGTATGGCATTTACAATGGCTCGCGCTATGCACTCGCAATTGTAAATGCCCATAGAGATCTGCCGCTCATATTTTATATATAATAATACTTGATAATTAATGTAACCTTGGTGATAAGTGGTATCTCAAAATATCTCAAAATCAGAGGAAAACTTGTGCCAATTCAGAAATTTCCTTGCAATGCCACTAAGGCAAATGACTATAATCCTTCAAGCATTGGTAAAATAAAATTTGAATAAGCAACAAATTATGTAAATCAATCCTGTTATTTCACAAAAAGTACACTGGGCAAATGTTTTTATAATGCTGTTAATATTACTATCATGAAGTTCTGAAATATATAGCTGTATGAACATGCAACTTCTCCTAAACATTTTACTAAAACTTCTACTATAAAAACAATTATACAACTCCTCGTCATTATTGTCCCCGAGCGAAAAATCTACTCGGACTTGGCCCTCAGGCTAGCCCATGGACAACTCGAACTCGATGTCTAATAGTCCACTAATTTGTTTCTATTAAAACAATTATACAACTCGTCGTCGTTATTGTCCCGAGCGAAAAATCTACTCGGACTTGGCCCTCAGGCTAGCCCATGGACAACTCAAACTCGATGTCTAATAGTCCACTAATTTGTTTCTATTAAAACAATTATACAACTCGTCGTCGTTATTGTCCCAGAGCGAAAAATCTACTCGGACTTGGCCCTCAGGCTAGCCCATGGACAACTCGAACTCGATGTCTAATAGTCCACTAATTTGTTTCTATTAAAACAATTATACAACTCGTCGTCGTTATTGTCCCCGAGCGAAAAATCTACTCGGACTTGGCCCTCAGGCTAGCCCATGGACAACTCGGACTTGATGTCTAATTGTTAAATGGATGTTTTTAATAGCATTGGAATGCTATATATAATATCTTCATGCATGAAATGATTAACTTTGACTAAGTTGAAATTTACTTTGTATTTACTTTGAATTTAGTTTATTATGTGAAAGCTACTAGTTACTACAAACACCTGCCCAGTATACAATAATTAATTACAATTATAATTATTGAATCAACCTGTAGATCAATAATTAAAATTGATATCACCTTATTTCGTCCACCTTTTCTCCTTTGATGTATTTTGTAGTTTATAATTTCCACCAGAACGATTAACAAACTATAATGCCTGCAACTTTAAAGCAAAAGAAGGAATTAAGTATTTTAACTAATAATTTTATATAATGCAAGTTAATTTCTATAAATAGAAGAAATATTTATCACATATTTCCAATAACTATCAATTATAATTATTGTACATACCTGAATTATTAAAGCCAATTCAAAATCCAGACTACATTTCCCTTCAACTTATTTATTTGAAATCATTCCAACATCATTCAATGATCAACCATAATTGTGACTTAATCTGAAAAGTAAAAGGGCAAAACAATTTAATTTTTTACTAAATACTAAAATAATGATCTAATAAATCTTACTATGATAGTGATATTTAACAATTATACCATGAGCTTGAGTCGTATATGAGCTCATAGTTCATATACAACGACAGCGAATGGTATAATTGTTTTATATTATATAGCCAAACACTAATAGTCAGTTTGGGGTGTCTTTATAAAACCCCCTCGATTCCAGCTTTTTTGACTTAAAAAGCATGCCGCCATCTTGTTTTTTCTCTACTGCTAGGATACGAGGTGATAGCCTGGTAGTAGAGGAGCCAATATCAAATAGCGAGATAACTCATATCCTACTAGTAATTATAGCTATATAATAACAAAATTTATCTTATTTGACAAAATGATTTATCATGTCACTTAAGAACCACAAGCAGTATTATCCTGTCTTAAATTTAATGTTTATCTTTTAATTATTTAATATATTTAATGTTTAGTACAAACTTTAATGGACTGCAGTTATGCGCTTTGTCCTAGTGATGTCATCAGCGTTCAATAATTTTTGTTTTGGACACCTCCGTTCAATAATTCACAGTATTCGACAGAATTGGGGAACAGTGTTGAGATGAACTGGTACTTTGTGTTAGGTATGCAAAATGTAGCAACATTTCATTGGTCTGCAGATTACACCAGTCACAAGTGATTGATGTGGCGACGCGGCCGGGCCCCTTGCAAGGTCCTGGCTATTTTGCCCCCCTTCTCACCGACCTTGTGATTCATGAAATAATCAACCCAGTAGTTAGTATAAAAAGACACCAAAGACTGTTAAAGAATGAAGGAAGAAAGTGCATTCTCTTTATCATTGAAATGTCTAGGGGTGCATATAGTGAAAATGTATAGGCATCAATTTGGTTTTAATACAGTATTAGGGATTCTATCCCGATTGTTGGTGAGGATAGATTGCTCTTGAGGTCTCAATGCAGGGCAGAGAAACTGACCTTTCCTAAGTCTGGACATGAAACTGATCGGTTAATAGAAACCCTAGGATTGGTACCATGTTAGTTAAGAAATGTCTTGAAGGCATTTTACCACCATTTCTAAAGAACTATTTTAATCTCAATGAATTTGTTCATTGCATGCATGTAAGAGCATTATCTAATATCTATTGCCTTAATTGACAATACTACATTTGTAGGATTTATACAACTTTCAAGTTATAATTAGTTTTTGTAACATATTGTACATATATATGAATATGTGTAATAAATTGATATTTGTAATAAATAATAATTGTAATTTGTTAGGAAACAGGACCCCGTCAATAGTAAATACCAGTGTTAGCATTGAACAGGCTATCTGTATTTCTAGTTAGTATTATTAATAGTGCCTAAACTTTTCCCAATCCCAGAATGTATATAGTACAACTCTCTTAACTGACAGTTAAGTATTTCAAAATTTGTCTAAAGATTTCTGAACAATCACAATTGTCAATGCAGACTATATACAAGTTACAACTAACAAACAATAACATGACATGGTTGTTTTATTGAAGATAAAATATTGTTCAGCGTATTGTACATTGTAGGCAGAAATACAGATCTTTTTAATTGTTGGTGCACTGCCAAAATAGTGTGTAACAGGTCTCAGACATTCAACGTTTCGAGCGAAAGCCCTTCGTAACGATAAAAGGCAGTGGCTATTCGTACGGTAGCAGTATTAAAGGCGGTAGTCTTTTATAATTCAACGAAATGCTAATCCTAATAACCTAACCAAATTACCAACCCTAACCAAAAAACTATAATGTTTACCGAACTCCTTGTTTATCTCCTATCTAATATACAAATATATAGACACTTAAAAGTTAAAATAAAAGGGCCTTCGCTCAACACAGACTCACAGTGTACTATCCTTGAATACTGAGAATACTAATTTATTTACCTGCATTCGTATCCGAGCAAAGTACCATAGGCATAGATGAATATTACAAAATAAAACTTGCTTGTCCGTCAACTACATTCCACAGTTTCGGCATTTTCGTCGCCTTTGGCTTTGTTTGATTTCAACCTTCTTGTTTCCCTTCTCTTCGCGAGCCGAACTTCGCGTTGTTCTGGAGTTTCTTCTCGCGATTTTCGACGCCTTTGTTCACAATCTTTCGACCTTGTTGATGTATTCTTACCTGTTGTTGGTTTCGTTTTCCCGCGGGCAATATCGGATATTATTTTTTTGCGGTCCGGTATCCATCTGATTCGCGCGCTCTGATTGGCTAGCGAGCGGTCCGGTATCCTACGATACGGACCCCGATACCGGACCGCTGTGGATTTAAAAACAAAAACAAAATAGCTTTTTTAATATTTCGTATACTCGTCGCTTTTTACTACCTTTTGAGACAATATACTGCCAGTAAAAACAAAATAAGATGGATATAGTGACAATGAAAGCTATCACAGCGAAAGCGAATTTTATTTTCCCGAAGTTGAAGATTTTATATACGAAAAAGAAAAAGTCCAGCGATAGTGGCAACATTGTCCAAGATAACTTGGACGAAATTCAAAATTTTATTTAAGAACAACGGCCTGAAAATACAGTTAAGTGTATCTACGAGATGAATGTGTGGAACCGCTTCTGTGCTACAGTAAACGAACATGAGAAATGTTCTCTTGTGTCGGTTTTTCATGACCATAACAGAGAAAGACGGCAGTGTCGGAAAGGCTTGATGCTTTAATACAAAGCAGCTTCAGTTGTCCACAACCGCAAGATTTCAAACGTCCCGAATTGCTTAACAGTACCGCAATAACGTCAACAACCACAGCAATTACAGACTTGTTTTCCGGAGCAAAAATTGGCAAGTTTGAATGATATATACTTTCAATTTCAACTTCGCTTCAACTTTAGTTCTGGCGACACATCGAGTGAGAAGCCGACAAAGACAAGGCGGCAAGATTCCGATTACATGTATCATACGAGACAAACAATGTTTTCAATTTTGCTTTTGCATGATCAATGATGAATATTAGTCCTGGTTAAGTCCTGGTTTGCTCTGTTCAACTGTACCTGTCGAATTTCCAATCTTGTTTATTAAAAAGATGACTTGAATGAGTTTGTCCTTTGTCAGGTGATTTTCTATATATGGTTTCGCCTCTTTCCAAATATGGACAGCGGAAGTGACCACTAGCGTTTTAGCTTCCTGTGTTTTTTACACGGCGGCAGATTTTCTTGTCTTACAATTATTTATAACAAAAAAATAAATATGTTATTTACCGTTTTTGGTCGGTCCGTATAGAAAAATATTTGCCCTCGGTCTCAAAAATGTCCCTCGGCCTGCGGCCTCGGGCCATTTTTGAGACCTCGGGCAAATATTTTTCTATACGGACCTCCCAGCCGGTAAATAACATATATGTCTTACTTCATGTCCACTTTCGTTCTCCTCTGCTCGTCGGACCTTACTTCATGTCCACTTTCGTTCTCCTCTGCTCGTGCAGCTTCAACCTGCCATTCGTTGTTTAAATCACTCATTTCACTTTTTTCCAGTTTCCAATACTGTTTAAAAATTTTAAACAGTATTCACAAACAGTAGTAAAAGTCGCTTCTGAAAAATATTTTTAAAAACGATAACACAAAATGTTCCCGGCTCACGACCTTAGATAAATATCCTTGTTTAGCTATTTTCTTCCCCGTGAGATCCGATCCTCGTCATCAAACCAAAAAACGTACGGTCCACGGTTGATGGATACCGATATATATACACGGGACAAACTTTTTCTGAAACTATTGACAGACCAGACGACCGGACATTGTACACGACCGGACATTGAACCACCCCGTCAAGATTATCACCCTCGCCCCAGCGCCTTCGGCGCTGGACGGCGCTTCGCGCCGTCCGGGCGAGGGGATAATAAACCATTACCTTTTCATTGCAACTTTCATCTTGCTTCTGGACCTTGGCCCGGGGCATGTGTATAATTTTCACGTGACTGTACCTCTAAAATGAATAAAAACATTTTGTTAAATTAGTGGCAAGCAAACAACACCCATCGCTCAATTACTGATCAATGTGTAGTAGAAGGAAGAAAGTAAAACTACACAGAAAGACATGGCGGTCGTTGGGTTTGGTGGAAAGAATTTCGCTCTTTCTTCGAATCTCGAGAAATAACAAAACCACATAAACTGCCTTACGTGAAGCCCTTTCGCTTTAACATCATTTCCAGCACAAAACAGCCCTCAAGACTCAAGTTATGTCAAACCAAACCAGACCAACGCCGAATTAGGCCCGAAACGACTAGGCAATAGTAGCTGGAACTACTAAAAGTATTAACCAACGCTTCCCTCTCAAAATCCAGCGAACGACGCCTAAAAAGATAGACAAATACATAAATGATAAACGAATTCAGTATTTCAGTACAGAATTCTTAAATATAGTATTAACATCCTTGTGCAGTAAAAAGACAACCTTTCTACACCTTTTAACGAAGACAAGCTACGCTGAAAAACATTATCTTTTTCACAGGTAGCCGTATAAACGTCTATTAGTGAAGCGAGTTTAACAGTAAATCGGGTTTATTTGGTATTTTTTACACAATAATTGTACTAAATCTCTATTAAAATGTTCTTACTTGTTAATTTTGTCGACAATCAGGACAAATCCAGAAAGGCCCAGTAAATACGTACCTAAAATGAACAGGTTTTGTGGTAGGTAGGTAATCTTCGAGTTAAGCCCTTCGAGTTAAGCCCCTCGAGTTAAGCCCTTCGAGTTAAGCCCCCGACACGCCCATTTTTTCATCGGACACGCCCCCATGAAAGAAGGGGCTTAACTCGAAGACAGTTAACGACTTTGACGCCCGAGTTAAGCCCCGACTTTTGAAAGATGTAAACGAATGGCGTGAAAATTCGGCTCATAAACAAAATTATTCGATGTTTTCAATGAATATTTTGGTGCAAGAATAAATTTTGCTTTGTAGATTAATTTATAGTTTTAATAATAGCAATACATAAAATTCGTACAATAAGCGAGAACCGCTGCGGAGGTTTCTCTACTGCAAGAATAAATTTTGCTTTGTAGATTAATTTATAGTTTTAATAATAGCAATACATAAAATTCGTACAATAAGCGAGAACCGCTGCGGAGGTTTCTCTACGGGTTGCCAGAGGATAACAGTTAACAAGTAAAAATAACAATCAGCTAGTATTTGAAAACGTTCCATTTGTTTAATTCCGTTTTTCCTGTGTAAATGCAGGCCTAGACCGCTTGTTTAAAGCCAGTTAGCTTAACGCGGATTAGTGAACAGTTGTTGAAATTTTGTTTCATAGACTTGCTATGAATTGATAGATATTGTATCATGTGAAGTTTGAATTAAAACGATCGACCTGCAAGATTGAAATAACTTAACTTTTAATCCAGGATTAGTGCACATTCCATTCACATTGATAAACAACACAACGTTAACAATTAACAATCATAAAAGAAACATAAAGAAACATGTGACTGCAATATTTCGAACAAAATACGGAGTCAGTCTTGTTCATACTTTATTATTACTGCTATTTGCAAGCTACCGTACCATGTATTTTTTTAACTTTGTTTACGTAAGTGAACGTTTGTGGAGAGAAAAATAAACGTTAGAAAAAAATAAAATGCATGTCCCCGGTACTATCCTTTGTTGCAAACGTGAGAACATTGTATAACGTTCATGGTCAGTCTAACTTATACTTTTGAAACGTAAACAAACGCGAAAATTGCACGGTTGACGGTAGCTTGCAAATAGCAGTATTACAATAATAACTATAAATTATATGTAGAAGTTGCATGCTCTGTTAACGCATTACTGCTATTTGCAAGCTACCGTAAACCGTTAACTTTTTTCACGTTTAGATTGACAAACATGAACCGTCAGCATGAACGGGTTAGGGTAAAACGCGGATGCGGATGGGCGGATGGCGGACGGACGGACGGATGAGAGGGTAAAAGGCGGATGAGAGGGTAAAAGGCGGATGAGAGGGTAAAAGGCGGATGAGAGGGTAAAAGGCGGATAAGAGGGTAAAAGGCGAATGAGAGGGTAAAAGGCGGATGAGAGGTTAAAACGCGGTGAGTATAAAGGGATACAGGGTAAAAGGTGCTCAATACTTAAATAGTAAAGCGTAATAACATAATAAACGTAAAATGTTTTGTATCGCAATAACAATATGTCAATAACGCCTCAAAAGAGTATATGTGCATTCATGAGCTGTGGTTTGATTCAGGTTAGTTGCGTATGGATACCACGCACCGATTATTGGACATAAAGATAAAGATCTCTAAAGATCTCTACTCTCTCTCAACTGACATTCGTCTTCGATTACTACATTCTAAAATTTCACTGTAGGCAAAATGAAGTGCCTATATACAGACTAGAAATATTGATCTTTCGCTCTGTTCATCCAATTTTTGTAAAACCAACGTCAAACCGAAGAGCTGCCAATCTCGTGATTGAAGAGCTACAGTATAAATTTAAACATGCTCTTTCTTGTTATTATATTCATTTTAGTCCACAATGAAATTTAGAAGGTTACCAAGGGCGGTATACATAATAAATAAATAATAGTTTGAATTTTCGCATATTATTAGTTTAACATTGCCTATTACTTTAAAGAAGTTTTTGTACTGACGAAGACTAAAACAATTCAATGTTATTTTTAGCACCATCAGAGACTCGTCGAACTTTGTCGCAAGATGTAGACACCAAAAAAACACTACGCCACGAGAATGTCGACCCTTTATATCACGATTTGCCTGGTTACTCAGCTAAGCGAGTAAGCGTACTTTTTGATTTTTTATTCGGAATCCAAAATCAAAGCGAAGCGAAAGCTAAACGATTTATTGATTCGATTAGTATTTGTTATTTTCATGTTGATGGGTTATTTTTGGACGAGTTATAAGTAAAGACCATTTGCGCATATTTTCTGCACACATAGAAATAACTTAGAAAAATGTCGGAAATTGCTCAACAAGATTAAGCCAAAATCAACTTCCATTTTTTAACTGATTTTCTTTTTTTCTTGAATTTCAACAAATGCTCAGAAATGATGCACAAGAAAGATGCACAAACAATAGTGACAATGTGTGGTGATTCTGCGATGAATTCGCATGTTTAGTTATTTAGGTTTGGTACTTTGATTGACAGGTTAAGGGTGGCGAACATTTACGTAGCGTGGGAACTGTTGACAGGACCAATTAGATTAGACCTTTTTGTGTAAACATAGATTTTGTCGAGTAATATATTATTCTAGGCGCGGACACGGTATAATTTACAAAAAAGTGAATTTTCGGTGTAAGCCAAGAGAATCTTGAGGCCAGATTTTCCACAAATGCTCTTTAAATATTGCATGTATTGACAGTATATTTTGAACCTAAATAAAATACACTTATAATACATTGCAGATTTTTACTCCCTTTGCTGGAGCTTGTCGGCTTTATATATTTGTATAAGAATATCGTTACCACAAGGCCGGTAAATAATAAGTCATTAAAACGAGATCAGAGAACAACAACATTTAATCATATTAAATGCTTAGCGTCAACAAAACGCGCGTACATAAGTAATAATTGGGGGAAATAAACCTGCAACCTGCACCTGCAACCTGCACCCTGCAACCTGCAGTTTAAACCGTCGGTGATGGACATTTGCCTGAAGTCGGTTCTGCTGGTTCTTCAAGCTTCGAAGCGATTTAAGCGAGGACAGCAGCGACGAATAACTTTAAGCAACGTACTTTTCTGTCATATTAGTTATACATAATTATGTTTTTGAGGCTCCACAATTGCTTTGAGACAGTTAAAATTTCGTTTGCCTAAAAACTTGATTGACAGGTTTTTTCTATTTGTAATTTTTTCCAATCAGATTAAGGCAGTAATTCAGTGCTGGCTTGTTTGTTGAGTTGTCGTATACCCCCCGGAAGATAGATTTAAATGGCTTTAAACTTTACAAATCATTTAATAAATATCCCATTGATGGTATGTCCGATAATACTGCCGGGCATTTTACTAGTTTTCTCACATTTTTAAAATACACCGAATTCCGAAACTCGTAAAAATACTCGGCCGTATATAGGTTCGGTTTGAAACGAAGTCGAAATTCCCGACAGCTCGAGTCGACTCCGACAAGTTTTAACTCCTCTATAGTTGCACAAGCTCTGACCTTTTACGTACTCATCCGCGTTTTATTTGACCCTCTCACCGCCATTTACCCTCTCATCCGCCTTTTACCCTCTTATCCGCCTTTTACCCTCTCATCCGCCTTTTACCCTCTCATCCGCCTTTTACCCTCTCATCCGTCCGTCCGTCCGCCATCCGCCCGTCCGCATCCGCGTTTTACCCTAACCCCAGCATGAACGTTATACAATGTTCTCATGTTAGCAACAAAGGATATAGTGTCGGGGGCATTTTAAAACGTTGTCAAAACGTTTATTTTTCTCTCCACAAACGTTCACTTACGTAAACAAACGTTAAAAAATACATGGTCAACGGTAGCTTGCAAGCAGTAATAATATTAAAGTATGAACAAAAATAGTCTGACTCCGTATTTTGTTCGAAATATTACAGTCACATGTTAATTCTTTTATGTTTCTTTTATGATTGTTAATAGTTAACGTCGTCTCGTTTATCAATGGAATAATAATGAATGGAATATGCACCCGAATGGTCCATCAAAAGTCGATTAGCACTAATCTTGGATTAAAAGTTAAGTTATTTCAATTTTTCCGGTCGATCGTTTTAATTCAAACTTCACATGATAAAATATCAATAAATTCATAGCAAGTCTATGAAACAAAATTTCAACAACTGTTCACTAATCCACGTTACGCTAACCGGCTTTAAACAAGCGGTCTAGGCGTGCATTTACATAGGAAAAACGGGATTAAACAAATGGAATGTTTTCAAATACTAGCTGATTGTTAATATGTTTACATTGTCAACTGAGAGAAACCTCCGCAGCGGTTCTCGCTTATTGTACGAATTTTATGTATCACTTTGATTAAAACTATAAATTAACCTACAAAGCAAAACTTATTCTTGCACTCCAAAAGATTCATTGAAAACATCGAATAATTTTGTTTATGAGCCTGTCAGTCGAATTTTCACGCCATTCGTTTACATCTTTCAAAAGTCGGGGCTTAACTCGATCGTCTAAGTCGTTAACTGTCTTCCAGTTAAGCCCCTTCTTTTATGGGGGCTTAACTCGAAGGGTGAAAACAGTCTTCGCTTCATCGAGTTAAGCCCTGGAGAGATATGGGCGTGTCCGAGCAAAAAATGGGCGTGTCGGGGGCTTAACTCGAGAAGGGCTTAACTCGAGGGGCTTAACTCGAAGGGCTTAACTCGAAGATTACCTACCTCGTTTCTTTGTGGTTGATTCTATTGTTTTATTGAACCAATCAAGGTGATGACCCGAAAGGCCGCGCGCGTACCGAAAATCGCGAGACGCCCACGAAGGGGCGGTCTAACATACGCTAACGAAGGGGGCGGGGCAACCCAGTCAACGGCGCTTACACTGACTCGTTGCCTTTCTGGTCTGGTTGCCTGTAATTTGTCCTGATTGTCGACAAAATTAACAAGTAAAATCGATTGAAACTTTTGTGGTGTGTTCCTGTATGTTTTCGCTATCTATAGACACGTTTTGAAGAGTTTACCATTGTGAAGAGTTTTAAGTGAAGTTAGAGAACCCAGACATTCCCTCATGTAGCTGGAAAAATGCAAAAGTTTTTCCAGTTTATAAGGGAAATGCTAAAAATGATCCAAATAACTATCGATCAATTTCGGTTCTGCCTGTTGTGGCTAAAGTATTTGAAAAACTTGTCTTCGACCAACTTTATTCATACTTTACTCAAAATGACATTTTGAGTAAGTTTCAATCAGGGTTTCGATCGGGTCACTCTACTGTAACAGCTCTATTACAAGCAACTGAAAAATGGTTCAAAAATATTGATAATGGCTTTATTAATGGGGTAGTTCTTGTAGATCTGAGTAAAGCCTTTGACACTGTTGACCATGCAATCCTTCTTAAAAAAACTAGGTCTGTACGGAGTCAATGGAATTCCACTAAATTGGTTCTCCTCATACCTAGTCAATAGATCACAATGTTGCATGGTCAATGGTGTTGAGTCTGAATTAAAACCTCAGGCCCACTTTTATTCTTAACTTATATTAATGACCTCCCAAACTGTTTGGACTTCACTTCACCTGGTATGTATGCTGATGATACACAAATTACTGCTTCAGCAGAAACAGTAGATGAACTTGAAGATATTTTAAATTCGGATGTTAAGAATTTACACACGTGGCTTTGTGCAAACAAACTCACCGCAAATACAACCAAAACTGAGTTCATTGTAAATGTAAATTTTATTCTTTTACGAGGAAAGCCCCATTCACCAATAAGTGCTTTTCATGGGGGTCCTCAAAACTATAGAATATAACTTACAAGTAAATTAAAATAGTTAAGATAATTACAATGTTACGAATTCTAGGTTAAATTAAAATTACTTAAAATATACATATTTGAATTTAGAATAACTAAAAGTATGATCAATGTTAAAATTGCAATCGTTCCACTCGGTAATAAAAAAACAACTGGATTTTTGCATACCCCAGTTCGTTTTACAAGCAGGTACCCTAAATTGATCCCGCTGGCGTGTATTATGGTCATGAATATCACATCCACGCAAATTTTGAAATTGATGTAAATTTCCTTCTTGGTACATCGAGTTAAAAACAAAACTGCATCGATGAAATTTACGCCGCTCATAAAGTGGTTTCCAGTTTAATAGTTTCAAGGCTTCAGAACTGGATGATCTTTTCGGAAGATCAAGGATTAGTTTTGCTCCTTTGTTCTGTAATAATTGTAGAATATTCATTAGGGTCTTATTGTTTCTATCGCCCCATGTTAGATCTCCATAGTCGAATAAAGGGAGAATAAGAGTGTTAAAAATAGTTTTCCTATGAAATTGTGGTAAGAGATGCTTTATACGGTGCAGCATACCAAGTCTCTGCGTAATTTTTTTGCGAAGAACTTCAATATGATCCACCCAAGATAGGTTTTCATTTATAATCACTCCAAGATATTTATATGAAGGAACTTGTGAGAGCTCATCTTCTTCAACATGAAGCGATATTTTACCAAAAGAATTTAATCGCTTTGATCCTCCAAGAATCATAAATTTTGATTTTAATATGTTAAGAGTTAACTTATGTTTGTTAAGCCAATCTTTTACGCAAGCTAGGTCTTGATTTAATAATTCTTGAAGCTTGCAAGCTGTGGGAGCTGTAGTGTACATCACAGTATCATCAGCAAAGAGTAATGTTTTACTATGATTTATTGTTTCTGGTAAATCATTAACATAAACCATGAACAACAAGGGCCCCAACACTGAACCTTGAGGAACTCCAACATTTACTGTTCTGGGCGACGAGATAGCATTCCCCAGAACCGTTCGCTGCAAACGATTTTTAAGATACGATTTAAACCATAACTGTGCATGGGAGTCAATACCATAGGCTGCTAATTTCTTAAGGAGAATAGTATGGTCTATCGTATCAAACGCCTTTTTTAAATCAAGGTATACGGCTCCGGTAACTTTACTTTTATCCATATTGTCAAGGATGTCATCGCACAAATGCAACAAAGCATTGGCTGTCGATAGTGATCGTCGGAACCCATATTGACATGGATAAAGAAGGTTATGATTTTGCAAAAAATCGTACAGCTGAAAATGGATTGCGCGTTCAAAAATTTTACTCACTGTCGGTAGGATTGATATAGGTCGATAATTATCACAGCTACTTGTGTCACCGCCTTTATGAAGAGCTCTAATCTTGGCTGATTTCCAATTGCTTGGAAAACACTGCTGTTGAATAGACATGTTAAACAGACTCTGGAATACGGGAGCCATTACTTCGGTTGCATCTTTTAAGAGTCTAGCACTCACTTTGTCAAGACCAGTCGCTTTATTCGTCATTACTATAGCTTCTAGTTATAGACTAAAACAATTTATAGCTGTCCCAAAGATAAGACTAGGGAACAAACCTATAAAACAAGTGACTAAGGCTAAATTACTAGGTGTAATAGTAGACGAAAAACTAAGCTGGGATGACCATGTTCATGAAAAGGTCATTCCTAAAGTTTTAAGAGGCTTGCGAATGCTACGAGTACTAAGAGATTTATTATCTCTACCTCAACTTATCTCTGTGTACAATGCTCTCGTAATTCCTTATTTTGATTACTGTAGTACGGTTTGGGGAAATTGTGGTACTGTTCTACGAAATAAGCTACAAAAATTACAAAATAGAGCCGCTCGTATTATAACCAGATCTGGATATGAAATTAGATCCACGAAAATATTGACCGCTCGAAACTAGCAGAAACCAACAAAAGGGTACCTTAATGTACAAAATTGTTAATGGTATGTCTCGCAGATATTTAAATGAAATGTTCATTCCTTTAAATGAAGCGCATGGTCACAATTTAAGAAACTCGGAGGTAGATATAAAAATTCCATTGCCTAAATCCGAGTACCTAAAACGTAGTTTCACGTATAGCGGTGCTGTTTTATGGAATGGACTACCATCGATGATTAAAACTGCTAACTCTGTAAATATTTTTAAAAATCTTATTCACTGTCATAAATTTTAATCTGTTAATATTGTATATAATTAGTCTCTATGTATATTTATTCCTTTTATTATGTAACTAACGGCTTTTATGAAAAACAATGTAATATTGATAGAATTACCGTCTCTAAGACAGACACCTCTCTAAGACAGACAGACAGACCGACAGGCAGACAGACACCTCTCTAAGACAGACACCTCTCTAAGACAGACACCTCTCTAAGACAGACACCTTTCTAAGACAGACACCTCTCTAAGACAGACACCTCTCTAAGACAGACATCTCTCAGACATCTCTCTAAGACAGACACCTCTCTATGAAAGACACCTCTATGAAAGACACCTCTCTAAGACAGACATCTCTCTAAGACAGATACCTCTCTATGTCTATGAAAGACACCTCTCTAAGACAGACAACTCTCTGGACAGACACCTCTCTAAGACAGACACCTCTCTAAGACAGACACCTCTCTAAAACAGACACCTCTCTAAGACAGACACCTCTCTAAGACAGAACCTCTCAAGACAGACACCTCTCTAAGACAGAACCTCTCAAGACAGAACCTCTCAAGACAGACATCTCTCTAAGACAGACACCTCTCTAGCTGGACAGACACCTCTCTAAGACAGACACCTCTCAAGACAGACACCTCTCTATGAAAGACACCTCTCTAAGACAGACATCTCTCTAAGACAGACACCTCTCTAAGACAGACACCTCAATAAGACAGACACCTCTCTAAGACAGACACCTCTCTAAGACAGAACCTCTCAAGACAGACACCTATCTAAGACAGACACCTCTCTAGCTGGACAGACACCTCTCTAAGACAGACACCTCTCTAAGACAGACACCTCTCTAAGACAGACACCTCTCAAGACAGACACCTCTCTAAGACAGACACCTCTCTGGACAGACACCTCTCTAAGACAGACACCTCTCAAAGACAGACACCTCTCAAAGACAGACACCTCTCTGGACAGACACCTCTCTGGACAGACACCTCTCTAAGACAGACACCTCTCTAAGACAGACACCTCTCAAAGACAGACACCTCTCTGGACAGACACCTCTCTGGACAGACACCTCTCTGGACAGACATCTCTCTAAGACAGACACCTCTCTAAGACAGACACCTCTCTAAGACAGACACCTCTCAAGACAGACACCTCTCTGGACAGACACCTCTCTAAGACAGACACCTCTGTATGAGAGACACCTCTCTATGAAAGACACCTCTCTAAGACAGACACCTCTCTAAGACAGACAATCCCCACTTAAAGACGCAAAACTAGAGTCGTCGCTTCCCATCCATGTTGTTCTGGGAAGTGGAGAATACGCTCGAGTGAAGACCAAGGCTAGTCCACTCATCGAAAGGGTAAGACAGACACCTCTAGAGAGGTGTCTGTCTTAGAGAGGTGTCTGTCTTTCATAGAGAGGTGTCTGTCTTAGAGAGATGTCTGTCTTAGAGAGATGTCTGTCTTAGAGAGGTGTCTATCTTAGACACTCATCGAAAGAAGCAGAACCCATAGCCGAACGCTTGAAGTTAGGATGGTTTGTGATGAGTCCTGGTGCGGAGTTCGATGAGGCGACCATGATGATGACCCAAACAGCGCAATCAGATTACGAGGAGCTCTGCAGACTGCAGGATGTACTTGGACTGTCTGATACAATGGAGCATGACCAGAGAGCCTTATACCAAGAATTTAGAGAGCAGCTGCAACGATCACCAAATGGTTGGTATGCGAGACAGGCCTCACATGGAAAAGGCAACCACTGCACTTCTTCCAAACAACCTACAAGGGAGTCTACAGCGACTGTCCATCCTTCAAAAGCGCCTGGCTAAAAATGGACAAGCTCAATATGATGCTGAATACAATACAATGAAATACAATACAATACAATACAATACAATGATGCTGAATACAATACAATACAATACAATGCTCAATATGATGCTGAAGACCAAAAGGCACAAGGGATAGTACATACATACATACATACATACTTTATTGAAATGCTCCCAATCGGGCTTTTCAGCATACAATTACAATCAGTAAAAATGTTAAAAACTCTATGTTAAGATCGCTATGTTACAAATAATGTTATAAATTAGAATAAAAAATATCTAAAATATGTGATTTAATTTTCTTTTTAAAATTACTTAATGAAGGAATATATTTAAATTCATATATCTGCAAGATTGTTCCAGATTTTCGTAGCTCTGTAATGAAACGTCCTCTGGCCTGAAGCAGTTCTATAAAAAGGAATGTGTAAAGTGTCTTTAGCACGGACTTGAAGATCATGTAACTCAAAGCGTTTCTTGAACTTGTTACATAAATAGCCGGGCGCAAGATTGTTCATGCACTTGTATGTCATCACTGTGTCTCTAAACAATAACAATTGTTCAATGGGTAACCAATTTAGATCTCGCAAAGCTGGCGTGATGTGATCAAATTTCTTTGTTTTTGTGATGATCCTCGAGCAAGCTCAGGGAAAGAGTTCTACATACCTCACAAGGAAGTCACGAGAGCGTCCGCAGCATCTACAAAGTTACGAGTGGTCTACGATGCCTCAGGACCCTCAGCAAAAGCAACACCCAAAAGTCCTTCCTTGAACGATTGTCTATATCTGGACCACCGCGTTAGAGGATCTATCCAATGGCCCTTTCTGCAGATATCAACCAAGCCTTCCTGCAAATACGCATCAAGGAAAGCGAAAGGGACGCCCTGCGGTTTCACTGGAAAGAAAGTAAAGAAGAGATGCAGACCCTGCGCTTCACAAGAGCACTCTTTCGTCTAGCCTCGTCACCTTTCCTCCTTGGGGGAGTCTTGGCTACTCGTCTAGACGCATGGGAAGAGAGACGAGATCCGACGCTGCTTATACGTCGACGACCTTCTCACTGGAGGAGAAACAGTCGAGCAAGCCAGACAACGGAAGCAAGCTGCGATCAACATCCTTGGAGACGTCACATTCAAGATACACAAGTGGGCGTCACCCTTGAATAGCACCCTTGAAGAGGACTTGGACACCTCTAATGACGAAGCACAAACCGCTGCAAAGCTACATCTGGGTGTAGCACCCCATGATCAAATATTTTGGGTTTGCATGGAACAAGAAAGACGTCGTAAGCGTGCCGTTGACCACCAACGCAAATACGACACCGACGAAAAGAGAGATCCCGGGACTAGCTTCACCATGAATGATCCTAGAAGGCAAAATCATCTATCGAGATGTTTGCGACGCCAAGCTCCCCTGTGATGTGCGAAAAGGGAACACAAACTTCCTTCAACCGTGACAATCCAAAGACCAATTGTTCCACATCGAGAGCCGATAGTTGATATTCATCTCCACGCCTTTGTTGACGCAAGGAGTCAGTGCCGCAGTGACTAAACACAGTTCAGGCGACACTCAGATGCAAGTCACGCCTGGCCAAGAGAGGTCTTACCATACCAAGATTGGAACTGATAACGGGTCATTATGGCGATCAACCTCGTTACGAACGTGAAAAAAGCAATTGGCGTCGAGAAAGTCACAGAACAGCACTGTTGGTTGGATAGCACAGTTGCGCTGTATTCGATTCAAGGCTCCGGAGAGGATCGGCAGTTTGTCGCCAATCGAGATGCAAAAATACAAGTTCATCCCGAAGTGGCACCATGTCCCAACAGAGAAAAATCCCTCCGACCTTGGCAGCAGAGGAGGACAGCGAACTGAACTGTGGCTAAAGGGACCACCTTGACTCAGCAATATGAATGAATGGCCAGAAAACCCAGTCATCGAACCGGACGGCGACGGCGGTAAATAAACAACTAAATTTTAGCGTTAAAAAGATACCACAGACAACTGACTACATATTGCATATTTGATGCCAATTTTATGATTAAAAGTGTGTGAAAGAACTGTATTGACTGTTTTTGAACTCAATCTTGAGTAACACCTTTCACCGCCGAGAAGGTTGTGGTTGACATGAAGACTTGAAAATCCGAATTTTCACGTCTTCAGGACGACGGCAGCCTTCTCGGCGGTGAAAGGTCTTACTCAAGATTAATTTCAAAACAGTCAATACAGTTCTTTCACAAACTTTTAATCATAAAATTGGCATCAAATGTGCAATATATACTCAGTTGTCTGTGGTTTCTTTTTAACGCTAACTATTTAGTTGTTTATTTACCGCCGTCGCCGTCCTAGAATTTAATAACTCAACCTGAACGTAATGACTACACGCAACGCCTCGAGAAATACAGCTTACAGAAAACCCTGAGAATTGGTGTTTCATGGGTAAAGAGATTTATCCACAACTGCAGAAATAAGCCAGTTAACCGCAAACAAGGCCCACTTCAGTATCAGGAGTACCTCCAAGAAGAAATGTGGTGGGTGGCCAAAGCACAGAAGACAGCCACTGCAGAACAGCTAGAAATTAGTAGAAAAGGCAGCGGAACTTAATCTTCAGGACGAGAACGGGCTCTTCGAATATCATGGCAGAATCGTTGACCAATACCCTCTTTATTTACCAGAGACTTCACCCGTTTCAGAGAAGCTGGTTGAGCGGGAACACAAGTTCCACCATGAAGTGTAGCTATAGTGTCACTATAGCTACACTTCATGGTGGAACTTCTCTCACGATGACAAGAGTTCGACGGCGTTACTGGATACCAAAACTACGCAGCCTTGTGAAAATGGTCCGAAAGAACTGTTGGGGATGCAGAAGAAACCAGGCCAAACCTGATATCGTCCTCTTCCTGGCCCTCTTCCCACCAGCCGAACGACAGGAGACACACCCTATTCCGTCATAGGGGTAGACTTCGCAGGTCCCATACGCTATCGGTTAAGCAAAAAGCTAGAAGGAAAGGCGTACGCGGCACTCTACACGTGCAGTCTTACAAGAGGAGTCCATTTGGAGCTTATAAGGAGTCTTGAAACTACAGAGCTCCAAACACAGCCCTCGTGTATTCCGACAACGGGACAACATTCAAGGCCACAGCGACTTTCACGCCTCCTTGTGCTCTCAAGAAATACAATGGCGATTTAATCTCGCGAAAACACCGTGGTGGGGCGGTCAATTCGAGCGCCTCATTGGCATTTTCAAATCCTGTTTCCGAATTGCAGTCATGGGAGGCGGCTTCCTGACCTTCTCAGAAATGAAAGAAATGGTTCTAGACGTGGAAACTTACATGAACGACCGACCTTTGACGTATTTCCTGTTTCAACTCTTTCCTGTTTCAACGCCATTAGATGTTACCAGAGCTACAACCTCAACAGGTGGAAGAGAACTACCTACGAAAACGACTCAGGTTTCTCCGAGCAACGAAAGATGCCCTCTGGCTCTGCTTTCGTTGGACGCGTGATTATTTGACCGGATTGAGTCGACGTATCCAGCAGAAGGTGATATAGTGATCATCAAAGGCGAAGAGAAGAATCGAAACGCGTTATTTTTCGGAATATGTTTTATTTAATATTATTTGAAATTGTCAGCTGGTTCTGGGTTGTTTTTTTTGGTTTTTTTTGGTTTTTTCAGAGTGTGGTGTGGTACGAGGAATTCATCTTCAAACGGGAAAGGGAAGACTGAACTGCAATGCAACGTGCGAAAGAGTTAGAAACAAGGCTGTTGCAGAATATGAACAAGAACATTGAACACTGTTTACAATTATTATATACTTGTTTTGTTTGAATAGAAAATTGTGACAATCAGTTCCCTGAAATGACATTCACCTAAGAATGATAAATCTAATAAACTAAATAAACTAAATTACCTTAAATAAAGACTCCGGTAGGCTGCAGAATACAGTTTGTTGGTAAGGCCATGTCGTCGTGGGCAGACCCCCGGTCTAGTTGGTCGGCCCTTGGTAGTTTTCCTGACGCGGTTGGTGGGTAGTTGAAGACTGGAACCGATGTAAACATTCTCGAGCAAAGTGTCCACCACGTTGTTGATAATTTCCAGCCTAGACACTAGGCCTTCTATTTTGATTTTCGTTTTTTCCAGAGAATTCGGAGCTTATTTATACTACAGGAGCCTGGATAATTTCCTCTCCCACGGGCGGGGGCTCTGCATGCATGATGAGCTGGCAAAATGACCTCTGTTACCACAACCGAAACACGACCCCCGTCGTGTTCGACGGAAATCTCCTGCTGCGATCGCGTTTACAGTGGTTGACCTTTTCAGTTAATACCTCCATATTTGCCATATCTGTCCGATCTAAGAAGACTGAGAAGGCGATTGTGAAACGCTGCTTGAGGTGCATAACTTGGTTAAGTTCGCTTTCAACTTGTCCGAGGGAACCCTCAGCTACTGTATCGCCATACGGGGCCGTTATAGAAGCTCCTTCTAAAACCACAGGAGCTCCTTCTAAAACCGCAGGAGCTCCTTCTAAAACCGCAGGAGCTCCTTCTATGAATTGTTGTTTGGGAATAGTAGCGTGTGTTCGTTTTCCACATGACCTGGCATCGCGCATCTTAATAACGCCTCCAAGTTGTTGGCAATTAAGACTTGGATGTGTTCGTCAGTTTCCGTGCTCGGCTTTGAAATTCCATCATGGCAATGAATTAATGTGCTTCCCGGTGGCGTACGTGGCGTCCCCTCCGAAAGTGCCACTTTCAGACTTTTGTAATCCTCTTTCTTGTCGCTTCGAGTCGTTCAAACAGGGCAACGGCTTTACCAGACAAAAGCGTGGGTAAACGTTTCAACATGACGTCTTCTTTCCATCCCGGTTTGCCTCTGAACTATGAAATCTCAAACTTACGAAGCCAAAGACCGGTATCGCCATCGCAACGTACGCCGGATCGACTCAGCATCTATCCTATCTATAAATGTAGTATTTAAGTTAAAGAAGAGATTTCTCTAATATCGCTATTTTATTCTTGACGCACACATACTCAACAAACAGCCCTACATCGTGCACTTTCATTCCTACCTACCTATACTATCAAGTTTTGTGATTGGTTGATTAAAACAATAAAACAATGGAATCAACCACAAAGAAACCAATGTCCTAACCCTAACCACCTTTGTTCCATATAGCCAATCACAAAACCTGTTCATTTTAGGTACGTATTTACCCCCTTTTCAAGTTTTTGTTTCTTACCACTTTACTATCCCATAATCCCCTTGAATATTGGACCTGTCTAGTTCTCCCTCAGTCTGTTTGCTGATCGACTGTAAAAATACCAAATGATTTAACGTTTCGCATTTCGTTAAAGTGCACCTAACCCCAAAATGTTTTTTTAGCGATATCAAATATCGGTGCGATTTACAGCATTTCAGTGAAAACATTTTTCAATTTAGACAAATCGTTCGATTTTTATGGCCTTTTGAATTTAGTTTTTGATGGCCCAGCGCCGTCATATTTTTGACAACCAGGAGCCTGGATCTAGCACGTTTTCTGACGTCACGCAAGGTAGTCGGTAAATATTGAAAACAAAGATGCAATCTAAACAGACTCACTATTCGTCTATTCCTGGGACTTCTCGACTGGTTCGTTTGAATATTTAGGCGCTACAGCATGAATGGTTGGGTATACACAAATCCCGAGATCACCACTCTTTAATTTCGGATAATTTGGCTTCGTTTGGACAGGCAAGATGGAAAACCTTCGCTCGTATTAAAATCTTTGGGCATTTATCATGATTCAAGTGAGCTGAACATATAGTCGAAGCATTTCGAAGGTTCGAAGACCCGTTTTGCCTTCGCGAAGTCAACCCAGGATCTCTTTCTTTTCTTTGCTAGGTTAATCGTGGTCGAAATATTTATTTTCAACGTTTGACTTTGCCCAGCAGCGTGCGAAGATATGTTCTTACCGCATGTTGTGTAAATATCTGATGTCGGGTTCGGACTAGCGAGAGATTGACATGAAACAGTGTGGCACGAAAATTTGATGTGGGCGCTGATCATAAACCGGAATATTTTTAAATGGCCTTACTAAAGTCACTGGTAAACCTCTATTATCCATCTCAAGCTGGGTCAACATGCTCAAGGCTGATTAACAAGCGAAAGTCGAGAAAGTATAGACGGGTTCTGCAATCTAACAAAATATTTTTGTGATAAGGAATAGTGTGAAGAATTATACCTGAACATAGGCATAATTTATTCATGCAATTGACAGCTACACAACTGTTAACCATCTTTTCACTATCAGCAAACAAACGCAGTATATCAATGTAGACAGGCCGAATGTTTATCTAGACCACGAGTACCTTGCATGACGTCACAAAATTTACTCGTTCCAGACCCCTCGTAGCCACGGAAGTGGTCCATCAAAAAGCGCCTTTTGCCATCTTTAAACTGCCATAAAAATCGGAGGATTTTAAGAAATTAATTTTTGTTTTCGCAGAAATACTAGAAATCATATAAAAATTTGATATCGCTAAAAAAACATTTTGGGGTTAGGTGCACTTTAATTATTAGTTTGTTTATCTCCCGCGTGCATTTGATTGGCTGCTTTCTACTTGTAACACCCTTTTGGCATCAATATATAAGCCCCATTTATTTTATTTCATCACGACTTAATTACTCTAATGAAGGGCTCCGCTCGAAACGTCAGTATTTCGTCACTAAAAATCTTGGCAGTTTACCACCTTTTCACTTTGCTATATATCAAGGGTGTTAGGGTGCACACGTAAAAATATCACAGGTTGTAACAAGGTTGTTGGTTCAACAACATTGTCAACATGATAAATCAGGACTGTTAAAATAACAGCACTGTTCAAGCATGTTTCAACATGTTGTGACAGGCTGGTTGAATCGACAGCAGTTCTTCATGCATGTTAGAACATGCAAAAACCAGCTTGATAGAACAACCAAGTTCATGGCTGTTGTAACAACGCTGTTCAACCTTGTTATTTCATCATGTATGAACAATGTTGTTCAAGCCTGTTCAATCGTCAGCCATGAACAATACTGTTTCAACATCCGTGAACAGGCCTGTTGACAACCCTGTTCAAGCTGGCCAGCTCAACCCTGCTCAAGCCTGTCGATATCAAGTATTAACCATGTTTTTGGCTGTTCACAATCACAGGTAGAAACAGACTGTGCGTTTTATAGGTAATATTTGGCATTTCACTCGATCAAACTACATGTTGAAAGGATTTATGGTGAAGGAAAATTTCGAGTGTTGGAATACATACATTTTAAGACCAAACCGGGACCAGTTGCGAAAAATGCAACTTCAAGGCCTTCCGGCTGGAATTGAACCCGCGCTGAGCTACGGAAGCCGTTGTCGAGAGCCCAGTCACGAGTTCTGTATATATGGTGGTGGGTATATTATCACACACACACACACACATATCCAGTTACAGTTATATATCTGTCATCGCGTCCGCTCTTTTAAGGTGCATTAATTATTAACGTATATTAGCGTAAGTATTTTTACAATCACTTTCCATGGGCTAACCCCCCTGCCTAACAGAGGGTTGTTCCAAAAAAGTGATCCCAAAAAATATTTGTCGCCGAACGAAATATTTGTCACCGCATGAAATGATCGTTGCGAAATAAATTTATTATTGTCGAACATTGTTTTTTGTCACTAATTTTCTGGCATACGCCGCGGGGGTTCCATATCCGGTGGGACAGTTTCTGCGAGGGACACTTATCCGCTATGACACCAGTAAGGTATACGATGCCAAAGTTAATATCTCGTCGTTTTGGCTGAGAGATTTTTGCATGTTTTTGAGTATGGACGAAGAAGCCAAGCCAAAGACGCCATTCGTAATCGGTGTCGCCGGAGGGTCAGCTTCGGGCAAGGTGAGTGGCTCTGTATATTTTGATGAGTAACATTCAGATTTCAGAACTGGGAATTTTAACACTACAGACGTGTAAACAATATGACGCAGTCTGTCCCCGGTGTATTCAACCGTGAGTGTCTGGGCAGCAGATTATGTGTAAATGCAATGTTGTAAGTTTCTGTTTGCATCTTGTAGACATCGGTGTGCAATGCGATTTTAAAGCGACTTGTACAAGACGAGAAATCTTCCGACAATCGCGATATTCTGATTCTATGCCAAAGTCACTTCTACAAAGTGGATGACAATTTGTCGAACAGAGATGTGGACGAAGAGGAAGAATTGAACTACGATCACCCAGGTAGAGAACACTGAACTAAGACACGGCTTTCGATATGTTATGAAGCAAATATGAAACCGAAATTCTAGAGATTAATAAATTTGCGAGCTCTGTTGCTGCGAGTCATTCTATGTTGACATAATACCCAGAACTTGATCAGGCAGATATATACTGCTGTCTGTAGTTACATAACTATGACAAAAGCGTCTAATTCGCTATTTTCCCAGGTTCTTCAAGGACGTTAAAGTACGCTTCGCAACATTTTCAGGGTTCATATATATAATTTAATAGTAAGTATATTTTGTTAGCTGGCACAGAAATTTTATATTCAATATTATTTTTTTCTCAATTTTGATTGGCTGTGAAGTTAGATGGGAAACAGCTGTCCGAGCAAATGAAAAGGCTATCAGCAAATCAGAAAATCGACAAAATTTGTCTTGTTTTTGGCACATTATATTATATATTGGCCAATTCCTCCCTCCCCTTATCTCAGGTCTGTCCAACTACACTGCTGCATCAGCTGCTATTATAACTGACAACAAATAATTTGATATTTCTGAGTATACAATCATGTGCATACTAATTGATATTAGTGGGCCAGAGTACCATATGGGGCATGCCCCACTGAATACTTGAGGTCATGTTTAAGTTTTGAAATATTTTCTGTATCTCCATACAGTTATAGTAACACGAGTGGAAGTTTGGGAAAACGAGGATTTGCCATGGGAACACGAGCCCAAAAAAATGCGAGTGCTACCATGCAATTTCTAGTTCTCCCAAATATGCACAAGTGTTTCTATAATGTATGGGAAAACATGTTTTCTATTTCTTTTATAAAATAACCCAAAGGAAACAAGTAAAATATTGCAATTACTTGCTTTATAAATACATAAATTCTCTTTACTGTTCATGATGGCATATGATGATGGCTATGTGTTGATGGTGTAATGATGGCAGAATGTTGGCATATCACATAATTTTCCAGAAACATCAAACATGGCTTTCAGCCAATTACAGCTTGCATTTGCAAAATGTTATTTTATATGGTAGAACAATAGTTTATTTTAACAAGTTTTTTCACAAAAACATCTTAATGATTAATTGTTTATGTTGAGAAGCTGACTAAACAATTGTCTTTTTTCTGCTCAAATAGTAAAAGGTAGATTGCTAACGATTAGCTAATAGACGGGGAACTTCTCCAGCTACCGCCTCCTAATGATAACCTGCTCAACTTTGTCCAATCAGCTGCACCACGTCGAGGCCCGGGTAGGGTGGTATGTCTTCTCAAAATATGCATTATGTAGTACAATACATTGTGATAAATGATAGTTTCTCTCAACTCTTTTCGTATCTGGCTGAAAAATATCCAAAATTGAACCACCTCTTTGTTCTATTTATATCTCTGGAAACAACCATAATTGTTGCAAAAGCTATACATTTTCTGGAAGCCCAATAAACTGGTTTTACCAATGCTTTTAAATTTCCCGAACAAGACATTCTAGAAAAGCCCATCTTGCATGCCCACGTAGCATCATGAAAATTCAAAATGCAACCAATTGGCAGAGTTGTTTATGAAATCAAATCAAACTTGGCATGTGCATGGATCTCATGTGCCTGGCGCTTG
Source organism: Chrysogorgia sp. JL179-B06 (assembly GCA_035772405.1). Classification (NCBI taxonomy): domain Eukaryota; kingdom Metazoa; phylum Cnidaria; class Anthozoa; order Scleralcyonacea; family Chrysogorgiidae; genus Chrysogorgia; species Chrysogorgia sp. JL179-B06. Next base: position 119,763 of record JAYKKM010000362.1, on the reverse strand, counting down.
TCGAATATAAACTTTTAATCTTGCATTACTGTGTCTGTGTGCCATGTTTTTCGATTGATGACTTCATGGGTCTTCTATGAACCAATTTGACTGGGCTAGACAGGAAAGAGTTAAGCTCTTTGTATAAAACTTAAAGTAAACTAGTAAAACAAATACATATGTGCACCTCTATTCATACTGCATGGCCAGTTGGAGTCAAGAGTCTGAGTATAAGGAGGCCTGATAACTTCAAGTAACCCTATCAATGTGTATAATAGTGTATCCGTTGAGGGACAGGCACTGATTTCAAAAGAAGACTGGATCGAGAAACTATGGTTTGGTAAATGAAGCCAGAAGTCTGCCATTACTAAGGGACCAACTGAGGATCCTATGAGTTTTTTTGTTGTATTATGTGCTCTTACCATCCACAAAATAAAATAATTTTACTATAAAGACGACCAGAAGACATTTTTCAAATTACTGGGCTAAACGATTCATGACCTGCCTACAGATTTACTGTGACTTTGGTCCCTAGTAATGGTGCATGTCAAATTTTGCAGGTTTCAATTTCATTGGCAGACAATATTATATGTTGCTTGATCCAGTATTCTGTAGATATTTGAGGAAGCAGTTATGTTATACTGGTATATAAGGGGAGGGGGTGAATCCACCAATCCGCTACAATTTTAATAGCCAAATTCGACGATCTGCAAATATTTTTGCCAAAATCCTAATCCGCTATGGAGACCTATTAGGGCTATTATGGGCACGGACATCGCAGTAAAAATACATCACAAATTTAAAAAGAATACGGAAAGTTATTTAAGTTCTTGTTTTTCACAAACTTTCCGTGGAGGTACCCCGTACCTGACGCCCCACTTCACAGATGCTTGCCTACCCATAATAGTGAAAATAATAATTCTGGTGTTACCACTGCATCGATAATAATTTTGTTAATTAGTATTAAAATATTTATAGCAAAAATTTATGTAGTAAAGGTGAAAACTACTGAACATATGACAAATAAATGCAAAAGCCTTCCAGTTTCACAGAGTAAAATGGAAAAACCAAGCCAGGAAAATGCTTTCCAGTTTCCACATACATGTACAGAAACTGAACAAAAGAGAATATTCTTGGAATTTATTATATGGCTTTTGTTTTTTTTCATTGTTTTTAATGCTATTTCTAAGTATACTTAAGTTTGCTTATATCTTTTTGTATCGATTCCTTTGGCATTTTTGCTTAAAATCATCGAGACTGGGACTGAATTACATTCTAAGGCAATTTGTTCTTGTTAATCTTAAATCCTAAAATGTGCAAATATACTACTAACTGTTGTTTGTTGTTCTTCAAATTTCCCTCCATAACTAGCCGGACTGCATGTGTCGTTTAAGAGTAAATATGAAAGCTGCTAAGTTCTCAAAAGAACTGGATATAATATGAAAAGGAGAAATAAGAGGGTAGTCACTAAGGTTTCGTCTGACTGTGCTAAAGCCGGTGACACACTGCGTGGTCTCCGAGACTACTTCTGTTTCTGAAGTCTCGGACACAAAATCTTCAAGTGTGTCATCGAAGTCTCTGAAACTTTTTGTGAAACTTTTTATAAGATCTCAATAAGATTTCGGAAATAAGATCTCCGTTGGTATCCGACACAAAAAGTTCGACGACACAGACTTCGATGATACACTTGAAGATTTTGTGTCCGAGACTTCGGAAACAAAAGTCTCGAAGACCACGTAGTGTGTCACCGGCTTAGGATGTTCTCGAAACCTTAGTGACTGAAAGACTCAGACGAAACCTTAGTGGGCTGAGCATTTGATTCAATAGGCCATTCCATAGATGATATGCCCATCACCATCCTCAAAAAATGTTTCGATGATAACGAACGCAAACAATGTGAACGCAAACAACTTTAACACTCTACACCCACACGGGATTAATTTTCAATTTATATGATAATTCCATACAATTCGGCACCTTTTGAAATTTACATACGCCGCTTTCTTTTGTATTCTTAAAGCCCTCTGTATACAAGAAGTTGTGTATCATTTCGCTGCTTTGGGGAAGTGCGCTCGAGAGGCCTTGCTCCATGTTATGATTAGATGCAATGTATGTCTGTTGGTGTCGAGTGAAAGCGGCAAATTTAATATGTATATGGTGAAATCACTGACTGTTCTGACCGTGTCTCAATAGCTCTGAAAGGTCAGAGCGCCGAAACGTTGATGCGGAGACCTATAGGGTTCTATTCCCGGTTGGGGAAGTCACTTTTTCCATATATGAATATGAATATATGAATATCTATATTTACAGGGGTTGGCCAAAAAAAAGTGGCCATCCACCAAAATATGGTTAATTGGCTAAATAACTTTCAGAAAAGACAAAAAATGTTTTTACAATATATGCGTCGAGATAGGGTCAGATATAATCTCAAATCTTAATTTTAATCACTTTCAAAACGTGGTGCATCATGTGATATCATTTTAAGATAATTTACAAATTACAGTACAACAATATTGAACATCGATCTGTACACGCATGGATGTTCACGCATTCCCCCTGATTTTATCACAGCTTTGCATCGACGCGGCATGCTTGTGATCAGCTTATACAAGTATTCCTCGGTGATTGCCTGCCATCCATTTTTCAGTATTTCAAAAAGTTCATCCTCATTCTTTGCTTCCGCTCTCTTAACCGGTTCAGCTCGGCCCATAAATTTTCGATAGGATTTAAATCCGGTGATTGTGCAGGCCATTGCATTACATTATTATTTTCCAGATATTTTTTAACAACCCCACTAGTGTGTTTGGGATCGTTGTCATGTTGAAAAATAAAACCATCTGGAAATAATCGATTGGCAGATGGGACAAGATGATGAATTAAAATTTTACGATAAACATCTCATTCTCCAGTCATTATTCCTTTGACACGATGTAAATCGCCAACACCATTCCAGGAAAAACATCCCCAAACATTGATAGATTTCTGGTGTTTTACTGTGCCTTGCATTGACCGAGTTTCGTCTTTTTCATCATTAGTCCGCCAGACGAATTGAGCAGACTGATCCTGCAGATGAAATGGTGACTCATCGCTCCAAACAACACGTTTCCACTCATCAACACCCCAACTAATACGCTCACGAGCAAATGATAAACGTAATAAACGATTCTTCTCGCTCACATATGGTTTCTTCGTTGGATTTCCTTCTCCATTTGATGCCTTTCAGGAGAATTGCGGCACTGAATTGTTTTAGAGGAAATTTGACCCCAGTCTGAGCTTCTAATTTATCAGCTAGCTGTTTCTTAGTCGGCGTGCCTGATTTAGAACTTTTACATGTAAAACGGTCGCTTCGATCAGTTGTTTTACGTTTCCTTCCTGAACCAGGAGTACGACCGCAATTCCCACTTTTTTTTGGCCAACCCCTGTATACATATATATATATATATATATATATATATATAGGTAATAGGTAATATTTGGCATTTCACTCGATCAAACTACATGTTGAAAGGATTTATGGTGAAGGAAAATTTCGAGTGTTGGAATACATACATTTTAAGACATTTATATATATATATATATATATATATATATATATATATATATATATATATATATATATATATATATATATATATATATATATATATATATATATATATATATATATATATATATATATATATATATATATCGCGCTCCTTTTCATGTTATATACATGTGTCATTTTGCATACGCGGATTAATACAGAGTATGTTGTACATTATTAATTTGCTGATGATAATGTACAGATCGCGAATCTCGAAAAAATCAACCTGAAAAGTGCATTATGGGATATGAGTAAAATTAAGCTTTTTACTTTGTTAAAGTTAAAGGGGAACTGTGCCCAAAAAATAGATTACGAAGTAGTTAAAACACGAGCGGCCGATGTTTATAGGCAGTTACAATGGTGAGCCGCAGGCGAGCCGTTGTAGCTGCCCATAAACATCGACCGCGAATGTTTTAACGAACTTGTAAAATGAGTAGATAATACATACTTTGTTTGGAAGTTGTAGAAACGGTACAAACAAATTATTTTAACTCCGAAAAAGCTCAATTTGAGCAAGTTAACTTTGATAAAACATTAATGTTTTATTAATCAGCAAGTTAACTTTGATAAAACATTGATGTTTTATTAATCAATGTTTTATCCTGGGTTAAAGATGCTGATTAAATATTAATTTCTTTTGAATTTTCTTCATGAATTATTAATGAATTTTACAATTTTCAATAAAAGACCTTTAAGTATAATGTTTAGAAATGTTAATCGCTTGACGGTATCTGCTCTTGTACTCGAGAAATAACGTTTTCATTCTCGTATTTCACTCTTTCCTAACCGGCTGAGAAACATCCAAAATTGAACAACCTACTTTGTTCTATTGATATCTCTGGAAATATCCATAACTGTTGCGAAACCTATACCTTTTCTGAAAGCCCAATAAACCGGCTGTTACCAATGCTTTCCGAACAAGATACATTATGTTAATATAAATTAGCATTAATTATCATAAATGCCCGCGTAGCATCATTTATAAATAACTCATAAATGAGTTATTTATGAAATCAAATCAAACTTGGCGTGTGTGTGGATCTCATGTGCCTGTCGCTTGTCGAATTTCAATTTTTAATCTTGCGTTACCGTGTGCCGTGTTTTTCAATTGACGACTTCGTGGGTCTTCTGACCCATTTTTGACTGGGCCGGACAGGAAAGAGTTAATATGCTTCTGGACGCCGCCATTTTTAAGCGTTCGCTCGACGGCTCAGACTCGAGGTCCAGAGGGGGTTTATTTTTAATTTTGACGTCATTGGGTGCTAGGAACAAAAGACAAGAACTCAATGACGTCAAAATGGAAAAGAAAACCACCGCTGGACATCGAGTCTGAGCCGTCGAGTAAACTCGAAAATGGCGGCGTCCAGAAGCATAAAATACGAGAATGAAAACGTTATTTCTCGAGTACAACAGCAGATAAAACTATTAACATTTCTAAACATTATAACTAATTGTTTTGGGGGGTACAGTTCCCCATCAACGACAATGTTTCCACGGATGTAATAAGAATCAGAAAACAACAAAAAATTAATCACTTTTACGGTATACCCAAGAACGCAAGTTTTACTCACTTTTGGTATCCCATAATACAATGCGCTCATACATATATTAAGATTCGCGATCTGTGTATTATGTTTCTTAGATGCTTTTGATGATGACTTAATAAAGGACACTTTGTCAAAATTAAAGCAAGGTCAGATTGTAAAGATACCAGTTTATGACGCGAAAACATATTCCAGGTTTGTATAAACGAACCACTATACCTTATGTTCTAAGGACCTATGGTGAAATATAAATATTACTTGTAATATACCCAATTCTTATCCCGGCATATACCCATTTCAGGGGTGATACTGGCCACTGGGGAGGCCCAAGCCTCCAATAATTTGGAAAAATTAAGGAGAGTCTCAAAACGTTGTTGGACTGCATACATGTAGTTGTATTAAAGTATTGATTCATAACAATTTATTATTTTTAAGAGATCTTTGAACACTTGACATAACCTAAGTGACCAAAGTAATGGGTCAAATTCTATCGTAGTGCTGTAGCATTATCCGACGTCCATTCAACCAATTTATGACCATGCACCACTGATCTCTAAATAAAGACTGGATCGAGCAACTATTCTACAGCCGGAAGTAGCTCGTGGCGGCCATCTTGTTGGGACCACGTTATATATAGTTTTTCTATAGGCAACAGAGACTATCTGTCTCTGATCTTTTAAGATGCTAAAATGAATCAGTTGTCAAAGGTTTTCCCATAATATAGAACACAAACTACGGCTCCATAACGTGTAACCATGAAGTCGGAATAGCGTAGAGTCTGGCTGCTATTAATAGCTCAAAAAGCGGACAAACAAACCAAATTTGACTCACAAATGATTGCAAATGAGCTATTTCTTTTGTTATGGCCGCAAGAATTATGGGTAAAAGCGGACAAACATCGGTACTGACGTCATCTCGACGGAGCGCTATTAGCGCGTGGCGGCCATATTGGAGTGACCACAATGGTCATTCCAATATGGCCGCCGAAAAATATTCCCGGCTTCATTATTATTGTAATAGAGCCGTAATTTGTGTTCTAGATTACGGGAAAACCTTCAACAACTGATTCATTTTAGCATCTTAAAAGATCAGAGACATATTGTCTCTGTCGCCTATAGTAAAACTATATAACGTGGTCCCAACAAGATGGCCGCCGTGAAATATTCCCGGCTTCATTTTTTCGCATTATCCAAATAATAGTTGCTCGATCAAAAGAGAAATTGTTGTTATTGGAAGTCTTTCAAATGTAAAGAACAGAAAATCGTAATTAAAAACTGATTTTCGGTCAGTTTAAACTTGTTGGGAATTACTCTGAGAGTATACAAATAATATGAAAGGGTGTATAAGTGAGTGAAAGCTAAGACATACATGTAACTCAGCTGTTGTGTATTTTTTTAGGAAGCCGCAGTTTCGGACTACCTACCCTCCAAAAGTTATTCTCTTCGAAGGAATCCTAGTGCTGTACAACAAGGAAATCAGGGAGTTGCTGGACATGAAACTTTTTGTTGACTGTGATTCTGACACAAGACTAGCAAGAAGAGGTGAGGGGCTTGTCAGTGTTGTAGGACTCGAGTCAGGACTTGAGGCCAAGACTCGGACTCGAGTCCGGAGTTGAGGCCAACCAAGGCTCGGACTCTTGAATTCGGAGTTGAGGTCAAGACTCGCACTCGATTCCGGAGTTGAGGCCAAAACTCGCACTCGAGTTCGTACTTGAGGTCAAGACTCGGACTCTTGAATCCTGACTTGAAGCCAAGACTCGGACTCGTCTAGACAGGACTCGGACTCGTCTAGACAGGACTCATCTAGACAGGACTCGTCTAGACAGGACTCGGACTCGTCTAAACAGGACTTGGACTCGTCTAAACAGGACTTGGACTCGTCTAGACAGGAGTCGGACTCGTCTAATTTTGGGCTGACAGCATTATCTCTTTTTCGCCACATTTGTCAGTTGTCAGAAGTTTCCGGTTAAAATTGTTCAGCTAAACTGGGCCGCTGATCAACTATAATAGTACGGTAAACATCACTTGCAAAATGCAAAACAACTTGATCAAAGGCAATAGGTATTCTGTGGTTGTGGTCAGAACTGGTCAGAACTGGTCAGAACTCGTGTGCAAAGCCTGACGGGGGATTACGTAATTTTGTGAAGCGAAAAACTATAACGGAGCCGAAACCTAGACTCGGTCTACCATAGTAGCCCAAGTAATAATCATAACTGTGAAATTTCATTTCCCCGTAGTTTGGAAAGACACCCAAGAGCATGGAAGACACCTTGATACAGTCCTAGAAACTTACACAGCTGTGGTAAAACCTGCTTTTGAGGAATTTTGTTTGCCGGTACGGTATATATTTCTTTTATACGTGCCTATTATATTACGCGAACGTGCATACTGTTCGTAAAAACCTGTTTATGTACTTAGAAATTAATCGGCAATCAAAATTATTCACAAATCGCAAAAGGCCGCTTCGTCGTAGATCTTTGAACGTTATCTCGGTCAATATTTAATCAATTTCAGTTCTGAAAACAGATTTGGAATTACCGAGTCAAGGTACATAACATGTACGTGCTTATTATATTACACGAACGTGCGTACCCTTCGTAAAAACCTGTTTATAGAAGCACTCAGGGCATCATATTCGAGAAACAAATATGGCGTCGAAATTGGAACCCTCTCCAACTTTCCATATTTTCTTAAGTTGGCTCGATAGTCTAAATCATGGGAAATTGCATTTTTTCGCATAAAAATGTTTGTAACGCAGATCTGAGTTTCATCGTGGTTCATTGCATAGCTCTAGTGGTGGTCTTGTTTACTGAAAAGGTTTATACCCTCAAAGTTTACCTGAGTGGAGAAATCGTGTTTCCAATAAATCCAGAAAACTAATTTGCGTAAAATCTGACGCTTATCATAAACACAATTTCTCTAAATATACAAATGCTACAAGTGTGAAACGTTTCAATAATCACGACCACCGCTAGAGCTATGTAATGAACCAACATAAAGCTCAGATTTGCATTACAAAACATTTCATGGGGGAAAACGCAATTTTCTCATGATTTAGAGTATCGAGCCACCTTAACTTAATTCATTTGAATGCTGAAACTTTGTGAATGAACTAAAGTCCGTAAGATCTTCCATATGAAGTTCATAATTTTAATAAAATCTGGTCTTCCGTGGATCTATAGACTCCGAGGTTTCCGAGAATTTATTTAAAAATTTTCCCATTTGTTGGGAAAATATTTTTAGCTCTTAAATTGAGCTTGGTGAACGCAGTTCTGATTTTAATTTGTCTTTTCAGACAAAGAAATACGCAGATGTCATTATTCCAAGAGGTTCCGATAATTTAGGTAATGTACTGTCTTTGAAAATAGACTATAGGCCTCGCATAAGAGGATTCGGTGGCTCAGTCGTCAGAGCGACTACCTCTCACGAATGCTACACTCGACCAGGTTGGTCTCACCCTAGTTATTTTGATGATAATCGTCAATTGCCAATTCGTGTTATTTTGAAAATAATGAGTAAAATAGAACCCATCCCCAACAGATTGGTTAGAACCAATCCTAACCCTAACCCCCACCTTGAAGTGTCTATCCGGGGTTTGAAGATTTTACATATTCGTAATCTTTGGGTTCTACCAAGAAGAAATGTAATATATCTTGTCGTTCGAAAATTTCACCTTCATGCCTTTTTTCCATGCTAAAGTTGATTCACAGGAAATGACGTCAAAGCAGCGACACGCGAAGTAATCAGTGTGCAATGTCTTTGCTTGTTCCTACTTTGACGTCATTTCCTGTGAATAGTAAACTCTGCACTTAGCAGGGGGAAAGGTATGAAGATGAAATTTTCGCACGACAAGATATTTTACAATTCTTCTCAAGAGATTCGAAAGATCACAAATACGTAAAATCCCCAAACCCCGGATATACACTTTAAGTGTCTTCCTAAGATATGCTATGCTTCCTAAGATATGATATTGCTGGTACAATTAAGGATTTACACTACTCATGATGTTTGAAAATTGTGCCACAATTTTCAAACATCACTCGTAGTGTAAATCCTTATGGGCTTATTAAAGTCAAAGTGGAAGCGGAGGTAGTACAGCCTTGTACCCACGCGGTAATAGTAAGACCAGAGCAGCGAGCTCTACATATATATGGAGCTTACACTGAGCTTGGTGGACAATAGGGACTCTGGGGTTAGACATCTATCTGGGGTAAGACATTCATTACCCACAGCCATGGGCGGATGAAGCATGTGTGGGACCCCTGGCACATTTTCAGATGCCTCACATCTGCCCCCTCCCTTGTTGACCCTCCTTGTGTTGTAACCGTTCTCAACATCTATTCACAATTCAAATTATTTTAAGAAATAGAAAACATTTTAAGAAATGTGAAAATATTTTAAGAAATAGAAAACATCTTTCCGTGTTTACATACAGTTATAGAAACACTCGTAAAAATTTGGGAGAACTCGAAATAGCGTGGAAACACTCGCCCCGCGGGCTCGTGTTCCCACTAATTTCTCGTTATCCCAAACTTCCACTTGTGTTTCTATAACTGTATGTAAACACGGAAAATGTTTTCTATTTCTTAAATATAACGCAACCAATTAACGATGTCGAATGTTGATGTCCAAGTCTACATTCTTCAAGACACGAACAGATAGAAATAAACAAGGTAACAACTACATGACTACAGAGAAACCCCTCCAATAACAGGGTCCCAAAATCCCGCCAAACCTGAGAAAACCAAAACGAAAAGTCATTGTTGTTTTATCTTTCGACTTCTACAGTTGCCATGGAAGTTATATTCAGACATATCAAAGACCTTCTAACCGGTGGGGAAGACTATGGTCGGAAAAATCCTCAAGTCGCCGAGAACAGTCGGAAGGTTCGCGTACGGAAGCGGTCGGAGTCGTCCAACATCGGCAATCGTCCTCATTAAACGTTGGTGAAATACCAAGTTATTTATCGATTATAAGAAAGATCTACAACAACTCTGTTGCTACAACAATCAGTGATTTATATAATGTATATATATATATTAAAGACGCAAGGGGAATTGTTTAAGAATATAAATTAATTTTCAATAAAATGCTTTTAACGTTTTCATTTTCATATTTTCAACACACTGTTTGAACGACGCCATTTTAGAGTTTGCTAGACGGCTCAAATTTGATGTACAGCGGCGGGTTTCTTTTCAAATTTGACGTCATTGAGTGTTTGCCTTTTGTTCCTTGCAACTGCGGCAGAACAGTTTAAATATGGGGGGGGGGGCGAGGACCGAGACATCTAGGGGTCCGGTGGCACGCGCACCCCCGGAACATTTTTGAATTAGCAAGTTTCCTTCGTTTTGGGGCCAGTTTCCGGGGAAATATAAGGAGAAAAAATAACAAAATTTTACAATCTACGTATGTGCACAGATTTTCTTATTGATTATTGTCGATGTTTTAATTGTTTTTAATAAAATCTTCCTATAATGTATATTAATCTTTCTCTTCACAAATGTACTCTTAATTCATCCTGAAGTCCTGAACATTAGATTTTGGGGCCTAATTTGCCATCTTATATATATTCATGCCATTAAGACACACGTGTCTCTCGCGAGTATACTCATAAATTGTGAGTATAAGGCTGCGCTCGATCGTTGTGGCGGTGCTTTCACACTTTAGGTTTCGTGGGGGAGGCTGCCCCCACTCCCCCCCCCCCCCCGCTTCCTTGTACTCACCATTGAATTCTACAAAGACTGGAACGATAACTCAAGGTTAAATTTTGAAGCAAAAATGGGGACCTTTTTCGACATGGACGACGAGAAAGTCTTCATTTTTCTCGAGTCTTTTTGGCAGCCAAATTATAAAGAATTCAAAACGTACTCGCATTAAAGACTTTCGTCTCAAGTACTTTAGCTATTTTAGCTACCAACCTTGCTTCTAACTTCCAACTTCCTGAATCATACTTTTACATCACCATGGCATGGCGGGCAACTAGGAATTTTTAGCGGCGGGTGGGGGTAAGCGTTTCGACAAGTGGGCTTTGTCGTGTGGGCGTGGCCACGTAGCAAAATGCCATATATTTTCTATTGGAAACCTTTACAGGCTTTTTGTTATTAAAGACTCCTAGTTTTACAAAGTTTTGTTCGCATTTAAATCAGTCAATACAAATGTATAAAAAATACATTGTCATAGTTAGTATATTACAGAGATTTGATAAATTGAAAGATTGATAAGTACAGTATTATACCAAAAAGACGAAGAATACTTTACATGAAAAAATAGGATTACAAGAGAAGAATCGAAGGCTTGAATATAAACTGCCACCAGAAGTTCTACGTGCGCAGAACCCCTGGTAAAATAGATGTTGGAATTAAATACAATTACTATTATAATTTTGATTAAAGTGCACCTAACCCCAAAAATGATAATGCTATGTTTGAAAGGGAACTTATAATGATGAAGAATGGCACTAACAGTTCTTCGATATCTATTTTCGTTCTTGAGGTATTCAGTTATATGTGATATGTTAATGAGGCACAGGATGACGTCATAGCAGGCAAACAACGTTGCAATTCTAAAATTTGTGTATATCTTCAAAGTTATCGAACGAAATTTCTTGAAACTTTGCACGTGGATGCATACCACCACACTAAAGAACATGGTTCAAGTTATGTTGTCACCATAGTAACAGATTAGCTTCCAGACCTCCTAGTCTCCAAAACAAAATAATTTGTTTTCTCTCAAATGCAGAACATGTTGAGATTGGCAGTTCTCAACAACAATTACCCTACCAATGCAATACCCAAGTTTGAAATCGAAAACATTGCTTGCGACGACAGAAAATGAAGATTTCTGTATGGGAACGGAGAGGTTTGGAAGCTAATCTGTTACTATGGTGACAACATAACTTGAACCGTGTTCTTTAGTGTGGTGGTATATATCCACGTGCTGTTAGAATTGCAACAACGTTGCTTGACGTCATCCTCATTCATTAACATATCACATATGCAGGGTACAAGCAAATCAAGATTATTGGAAGAGTTAGCCTGGGAAGATTTAAAAACCAGACGACCATCCATAAGCTTGTTTTGTATTTTAAAATAGTGAATAATTTTACTCCAAGCTATTTGTCAAACTTGCTACCACAAACAGTACAACAAAGGTCGGGTTTAGTCTTACGGCATGCATTAAATTTCACTTTATTTCCTGTCAGAACTGAAAGATTTAAAGGCTCCTTCTTTTCGTCAACAACTTTGTTATGGAACAGTATTGATTATGCTCAACGTAGTACTTTATCAGTCAGTGTCTTTAAACAGTATCTTAATCGCTTTTTTGATATTTCTAGTTACAACAAATATTTGGATTCTTCAATTGACAGATATTCTTCTATTTTACATACTCGTCTTCGTCTTAATTGTTGTACGTTAAATTATTATTTGTTTAAAATAGATTGTATTATAATCAACAGCATGTGTGTGTGATGCAAATATTGAAACTGTTACTCATTATTTGTTAAAGTGTCCCCGATATTTTGCTCTAAGGTTATCCTTACTCTCGGCTGCTGCACAAGTTTGCGGTGATGGCTGGTATCTTTTGTCGGATTCTCAAAAAGTAAAATTGTTCCTGTTTGGCGCTGTTAATTTAAATTCAGATGATAATACAAAAATATTTAAATTCGTCCAACAATATATTAAAGATTCTGAACGTTTTCGTCAAGTTTAGTAAGACATCCTTCAAACGATCCAGCAATTGTCGCTTGTTTTGTTTTGTCTTTTTCTATTTTATTTTTTATTCAAACAATGTAAATGTTTATTGACGAGCTTTGATAGCTCTTGGGTAAACGTCTTAAAAATATATATGTTTACACAAAAAGAAGAAGAAAAAAAAGATAAAGCCTATACTACATATAAATTTTAAAAAAAGAAAAGTCTTCAGTGCTGACTTAAAACTACTTAACATTTCAAAGCTTCTAATTTCCTGTGGTAATAAATTCCACATTTTTGGTGCTGCAACCGAGAATGCTCTGTCTCCATGAGTCACCATTTTGGATTTTGGCTCAAGTAGCAGATTTCGGTCAGATGATCTCAAAGCACGAGTAGGTTTATATTTAGTTAGCAAATCAGTAATATAAACAGGCGCCTGACCATGCAAAGCCTTGAAAGTAATTAAAACAATCTTTGATCTCACCTGCAACCAGTGAAGATTACGTAGCACAGGGGAGATATGCTCCGATTTGTTAACCCCTGCAACAAGTCTAGCAAATTTGTATCCAAATTAAATTACCGTAGATGATATATGGATAAACTAGCGCATAATAAATTAATTTTAGCGAGTTCAAATTAGTAAAGTGTCGTATTTTTGCTATGATTCCAGTTGATTTTATAATTTTCTTGGATATAAAATCAATATGGTTTTTTCGGGTTAAGCACTCATCAATTATGATTCCCAAAAATGTTGTACTTTTAACTTGTTGGATATTTTGGTTGTTTATTTTGATATTTATGTCACGACTCTGTTTCTTTTTGGTAGATCTAAACAGAATAAATTTTGTTTTAGAGATATTTATTGATAGTTTATTTATATTTAACCATTTAATTATTTCATTAACTTCCTTATTTAATACAACATTCATAACAGGAATAATTCCTGATCAATTGAAAATAGCCCTAATAACTCCAATTTTTAAAACTGGTGACAAGCACAGATTCGAAAACTATCGACCAATATCTGTTCTCACATGTTTTTCAAAATTATTAGAGAAATTAATGTACAAGAGACTAATTACATATATTGAAAAAAACAAAATATCAAAACAAAATATTTACAAGAATAATTTAAGCTATATTATAATAAAAACTTGGGTAATAAGTTTTTATTATAATATAGCTTAAATTATTCTTGTAAATACACGACCACATCAGTTCAGCTGTAATCTTATCGTGTTAAAATAAATGTTTTAGTTGTAGTTGTAGTAGTAGTAGTAGTAAGAAAAATAACAATTTAACCTCAGGGATCTGTGCTTGGACCACCCTGTTTCTATTATATATCAATGATATACAAAACTGTAGTGACATAATTTCATTTGTGTTATTTGCTGATACAAATGAATTTTATTCGATGGTGGTCCAAGCACAGATCCCTGAGGTTAAATTGTTATTTTTCTTACTACTACTACTACTACAACTACAACTAAAACATTTATTTTAACACGATAAGATTACAGCTGAACTGATGTGGTCGTGTATTTACAAGAATAATTTAAGCTATATTATAATAAAAACTTATTACCCAGTCCCAGTCAATAATTACCTAAATTTAAATTTATCTGTCTTTAAAATCTTTTTAAAACTAGCCATATTATTTGAAGCCCTTTGCTCATTGGTTAAAGAGTTCCACAGACTAGCTGCTTTATACGATATTGAATTCCTTAACATAATTAGATTTAGGCACAGGTAACTTAACTTCCTTCTACTTGATTACTGGATTCTTTATATTTAACAATCTGTTTTCTGTCTTTTAAATAATTTTGAAACCAGGTGACGGCTAACCCTCTAATACTCCATAATGCTCTAATTTTGTAAAGATGTTGTGATTGACTGTATCAAAAGCTTTTGAAAGATCAAGAAAAATACCCAATGTATATTCTCCTCCATCAATTGCTTTTGTAATTTTGTCAACAACTTCAATAATTGCTAGCTCAGTAGATCTGTTTTGTCTAAAACCATATTGACGTTTTGATATTTTGTTTTTTTCAATATATGTAATTAGTCTCTTGTACATTAATTTCTCTAATAATTTTGAAAAACATGTGAGAACAGATATTGGTCGATAGTTTTCGAATCTGTGCTTGTCACCAGTTTTAAAAATTGGAGTTATTAGGGCTATTTTTAATTGATCAGGAATTATTCCTGTTATGAATGGTGTATTAAATATATGCAGTTGTTAGGGGTTTACTAAGTTCTTTTCCTATTAATTTTATTACTTTCAAGTTAATTCCATCATAACCAGGACTTTTGTTTTGTTTTAGCAAATTTATTTCAGTTTGCGTTTCATTTTCAGTAACATGATCAATGAACATGCTTTCTCTATAACTTCCAGAATTATTGTCAATTTTTTTAGCCAACTCTGGATCAATGTTTACAAAGTAATCATTGAATTTGTTAGCTATTTGTGCAGGCTTTTCAATCATTTCGTTTGAATTATTTTTGTAAAATATGTTAGGTGATTCATTCCGACTTTTGTTATTAAAGTATTCACAATCTTGTTAATCGTTTTCCATGTCATTTTGATATCATTTTTGTATTTAATAAACTGTTTCTCATATATACCTTTTCTTTGCTATTTTGATTAAGTGATTCAGTTTATTTTTGTATCTTTTGTATTTGTCTTCAGTTGTTTTGTTAGGTCTTCTTATGTAAGTCTTACAGAGTTTGTTTTTTGCCTTACTGATATAGAGATACTTTTAGTCATCCATGGACTTTTGAGTGGGTCTATATTTGTTTTTGATTTTCTTATCAAAGGGAAACTTTTTTCATAAATATCTTTAAACGTTCAAAGAGGTTGTTGTAAGAATCTCTAGGGTTACTATTATGTGTAACATTTCCCTGATTTTGTTTTAATTATATTAATGAAGGATGTAAGATTATAATTATTAATTCTCCTTGTGTAATAGTGATTAGGTTTTTTTGTGTCTTGTTTTTGAGTATCTGTATTGTATGTATGAAATATAGGTAAATTATCTGAAATATCAGTAAAAATTAAACCATTTGTGCTAGATTCAAGTTTTTCAATGTTATTAGTAAAAATATTGTCTATTAAAGTGGCAGTGTGTTGAGTAATTCTAGTTGGTTTTGTAATTAGTGGAGAATAAGAAGATGTAAATAACTGTTCGGCAAATTTATAGGCATAGTCACAAGAATCTGATTTTAGTAAATCAATATTAAAATCTCCCATCAAATAGCATATTTTGTTTTCTTTATCAATTTTACTTAATATTTCACTCATTAGCTTTTCAAATACGTCACATTTACCATTGGGTGGTCTATAGATCACTCCAATAATTATATTTTTACCAGTTTGGGTCATTATCTCAACAAATATTGATTCAATTACTTCATCACGTGTTTTAAATTGAATTATTAGAAGAAGTATAGTAATTTAACAGTTCGAAAGCCAATAAATTGCGCTATCTAAATTGCGACAGCAAGTAACAAGCTCAGATACGAACAGTGTATTTTTGTTATTGGTAAACGCTAACTATAGGGAGCCACCTCAAGCGAGAGTTTTCGTATACGATTATTTTCAAGTGCAATGTACTCGTGTTTACTTTCAGATTTATCTCTTTGAGATTGCGGACCAACCCGTTTAAAAATCGCTCGTCATCTTTTAGTGTAAGTCTACCGCGATCGGCGTCTGCATTTGTAAGCATTGTGAGCGTATTTATGAAGAATCGATCAATACATCGTTGTCAACCACATCATTGACGAACTAGGCAACTGTGGACAACATCAACCCAAAGTCCCAAAAGAAAGAACCACGCGCGTGACTTGCAAGATCGAGCATATAAGTTTCGCAAAGCCTTATGGGAAATATCGCGCAATTTTGTAGATCGCGACACCTCGGAAAATAACGCACAAACAGCCGAAACCCAGACTAGCGTTACCACGGTGGCCCGACTAACATGGAATAGCGTGTTTATTGATCTATCAATATTGTTTTTTCCTGTTCCAACAACCGTGAACAATCGTTACAGTGACTGCATTAGTCATATGACTCATATCTATAATAAATCCCAACGTAATTGGCTTACCTTGTGTTGGTGTACGTGAGCTCTCTTTACAGTAACTTCTCTTTTTGTCTTGCTGGCAGGCAAAGTTAACTAAATAAAAAATAAAAAGTCATTGATGTGAACAACCTTGTTTGTTCAATTATATGATGTCCATCCATGGTGAAATATCGGCTCTTACTTCGTGTACCACACACAGAATATTACATCATTGAAATATTTAGTTTAAAAGTAGGGTTAGTATTCCTTTATTTCAGGGTTAGGACTAGAGTTTTTATTTGGGTTATGGTTAGGGTTTTTGTTCTTGTAAAGCTTCTGAATCCCGAGAAAATAACCTTGGTGTGTCTATGACGTAGTCTGTGTCCATTGTGTGTCCGGTACACGAAGGAGATGCCGAAATATCTTGATAGATAGATAGGTAATTGGACCTAATTATAATCCCAACGTAATTGGCTTACCTTGTGTTGGTGTACGTGAGCTCTCTTTACAGTAACTTATCATTCCTCTTTTTGTCTTGCTGGCAGGCAAAGTTAACTAAATAAAAAATAATAAATAAAAAGTCATTGCTGAACAACCTTGTTTGTTCAATAATATGATGTCCAGCAAGAATCTTATCCCGGCATTACCACCACCATATATACAGAACTCGAGTGACTATAGGCTCTCGGCAACAGCCTCCGTAGCTCAGTGGTCAGAGCACTGCACTAGCATCGCAGGGTCGCGGATTCAATTCCAGCCGGAAGGCCTTGAAGTTGTATTTTTCGCAACTGGTCCCGGTTCGGTCTTAAAATGCATATATTCCAACACTCGAAATTTTCCCTCACCATAAACCCTTAGAGCGTGGTAAAATATCTTGATAGATAGATAGGTAATTGGACCTACACTGGTGTTGATTTTTTCACGGGTTTTGTATGATGTATGGGTGGCTAATGAGACTCACGCCGGTATTGAGACCCCGTTCACACGATGCCGGTACGAAATCGTACCGGCATCAAATCATCACGGTATCAAACTGTTCACACGGTACCGGTATCATTTCATGCAGTTACGGTGTTGCGTTCACACGATGCCAGAATGATTTCGAGTTTTTCATTATTGCTGACCGTTTTGATCGCAGTCACTATTCAATGAGTCACTATTATGAATGAGAAACTGTGAATCGAAAAATACGGCACACGGTAACGCAAGATTACAAATTAAATCTCGACAACCGCCAGGCACATGCTATCCACTCACACGCCAAGTTTGATTTGATTTAAAAATATATACTCTGCGATTGGTGGCATTTTTTCCATTTGGCATTTACAACTTTTGTTTATTATTTACAAAGATTAAAATTCCCGCCACCGCGCTTCATTTACCCCGTAGTTTTTAGCAGAGAAAAAAGTTTCGTAAAACCGTGATGAAATCATTACGGTTAGGTGTTCACATTGCGGTTTCAAATCGTTCCGGTTAGCATTACGGTTTCATGTCATTTCATGCTGGTATCGTGTGAACGCAGGCTTAACCATTTCAATTCGATGTCATGCAGATTTCAATTTGATGTCATTAATAGTTTTTTCTTCATAGTGGTAATATATGTAGTAGGCTTTATCTTATAATGAAACGATGTAATTAGTTTTATAAGTAACATTAAGAATATGTTGTTGTCAGAGCATTGAGACTATTGTATAATGCTCCTAATACGTATTTATTATTATTATTATTATTATGCAGGTTATTCTTTGAGCAGGTTATTCTTAAAGGAGTACTCCAGCCAAAATACAAATGCAGTTCATATGAAAGATCTTACTGACTTTAATTTATTTCCAAAGTTTCAGCATTGCTATCAATTTAGTTAAGATATGGCCAGTTGAAGTTGAAAATTTGAGGATTTTAACGCCATATTTGTTTTGAAAATATGATGTCGGTGAGTGATTGATGGCGATCACATAGTGATAGCTTTTGTGAATGCTCTTTGAACGAAAATTAGTCGAAATCAACTATTTAGTTCCTCATGCAGGAAAGTAGAGGAGCTTCTTAGGCATAATACGAGATAGAATCACTCAACAACGTGGCATATTTTCAAAACCAATATGGCGTCAAAATCCTCAAATTTTCAACTTCAACTACAGTAAAAACCCGCGTGTAAGAACCTAGATTTTTCCAAGTTAGCCTAAAAAGGTTCTCATATAAATGGTGTTTACTGAAAAATTAGGCTATTTAGGTTCTTAAACAGGTTGTTATTTTCTTAAGAGAAAAGCGACTTGGTTTTGGTATAGTATTTATACAAATTATGCATACACTTTCTCCAAATGACTGCAATCTTAAAGGTCTATACCTTTTGAGGTTCTATTTTCTTCCGAAAGATATATCATCTAACTTTGTAAAAGTGAAGAAAAAAATGAATTTCATGATATAGCGCAGGATTTATTGAGGAGTATTTCTTCGGATCTCTTTGCGTTTTGAGAAAAATGGCACTATTACCGGTAACACGTCATAGTGTCATACTGCAGGTAATAGGTTTATTGAACAAAATAATATTCCAGTGCTTGATATTTGGTTTGTCACTTATCACTCACCCAAGAGTAAACAGTATTCCAAACTTCACTAAAATAAAACCAAAATATACAGTATTTTCTAGCCGTGTGACATCATTATGACATCACATACCGGTAGTACCAGGCTTTCTTCCGACGCAGTCGTTGTTCAACTAAGTTTAGCAAAAGGGCTGAAAACTCGATCTTTAACAGATCATAAAAGCAGAACCGAGCAACCAATTTCAATAATTTCTTCGGTTTTGAATTAAACTTTTCGAATTCTAACGAAAAATAGAATAACCTCAAAAGGTATAGTTGACCTTTAAGCAAATAAAAACCCTATATGCACTTTAAAGCTACACTGTATGCACAGCTTACTGTGTGTATAAATTCAATGGAACAAAATAACGTATACAACTGTAGACATATATACACTATTTGTCTGGTTTATTTTCATTACTTTGTAGAGTTTATTTTCTTTGATTTATAATTTTTTTAGTTTTGACTCTATTTGATAAAATAAGAACCTGCTTTTAAATTTTAGCCTAAAACAGGTTCTTATGTAAAGGGGGTCTAAATGGCAAATCTTAGCCTAACAGGTTCTTAAAATCTAGGTTCTTATACGCGGGTTTTTACTGTAGCCATATCTTCTTAACTAAACCGACAGGAATGCCGAAACTTTGGAAATAAACTAAAGTCAGTGAGATCTTCCATATGAACTACATTTGTATTTTGGCGTAACTAGTTTCAATATAGATAGCCGCGTTGTTACGGTTTTCTAGAAGGGTTTTTTTGAACTTTGCCTTACATGATTACAATAATATGTCAATACATTCATACAAATACAAGTTAGATGGCTGGAAAAACCGCAACAGCTGAAGGCCAATTGCTGCGGATCCATTATTACAATATTTTGAATGAGGTACAAAAAACTGAACAGGAAAAATAAATGCATAGAATGAAAAGAAAACAGAAACAAACATACAACTGAGTAAACAAACAAACAAACAGACAGACAGACAAACAATCAGACAACAAGCAAACAAACAAGCAACTAATCAGACAGACAATTACACAAAGAAACAGTCTGAAAAATCACACGAAGTCTTGAAGACCAAGGACACGAGTGTAATTTAAAAACAACAAGAAGGGAGGACCAATAGACTGCGAGTCGAATTACACTTGACACAGACTGTCTTCCATGTACATGTGTCCTCAGCGTTGAATGTTGAGCGTAGAGCAGAGTCATAGTAATTTTTGAGATTATTTTTAAAGTTTGTCATGCAGAGATGTTGTGTCACGGGGCACTTCCTTTGGTAGCGCGTTCATGCATGTCATTGTTGACCTGACCAAGTACGATCTGCTGTATATGTTGATGTTCTGCACAGTCGCTCCTCAAAGGTGGTGCCAGTTTCTCTACTACATGATCTCGTTGATCTCTTGGGTTTCTTTTCTTTGGGTAGGGTTGTTTTATCCAGAAGAGTAAGTTCATTCATAATCTTATGAATGGGCTTACTCTTCTAGGTTGAGCAACAATAATAACAATAATAATAATAATAAAAGACGTATTAGGAGCATTATACAATAGTCGCAATGCTCTTACAACAATATGTTCTTAAACTAATTACAGTTTCATTATAAGATAAAGCCTACTACATATATTACCACTATGAACAAAAAACTATTAATTTTAAAAAAGAAAAGTCTTAAGTGCTGACTTAAAACTACTTAACATTTCAAAGCTTCTAATTTCCTGTGGTAATAAATTCCACAGTTTAGGTGCTGCAACCGAGAATGTTCTGTCTCCATGAGTCACCGTTTTGGATTTTGGCTCAAGTAGCAGATTTCGGTCAGATGATCTCAAAGCACGAGTAGGTTTATATTTAGTTAGCAAATTAGTAATATAAATAGGCGCCTGGCCATGCAAAGCCTTGAAAGTAATTATTAGTATCTTAAAAACAATCCTTGATCTCACCAGCAACCAGTGAAGATTACGTAGCACAGGGGAGATATGCTCCGATTTTTTAACCCCTGCAACAAGTCTAGCAGCTGTATTTTGAATTCGCTGTAACTTGCTCAATTCAGTTTCTGGTAAGCCATATAGGATGCTATTACAGCTGTCAAGTTTTGATGTTATGAATGCATGCACCAACTTCTCACAGTCCTTTTTACTCAAATATTTCCTGATCTTGCCAATATTTCTGATAGCCAAAGTTTCTGATAGCCAAAAGTACAGAACCCTGAGGTATACCATATTGCAATGGTTTGTTTGAGGAATGCGTATTCTTCACCCATAACGGACTGTACCCGATCAGAAAGGTATGAGCGATACCAGGCTAGTACAGCTCCACTAAACCCATAACGATTTTTAAGTCTCTCCAATAGAACGGTGCATGTGGTCAATGGTGTCGAACGCAGATGATAAGTCCAACATTACCAACACTACTTCCTGATTTTCATCAAGTGCGTAAAGGATGTCATTGAAAACACGCAGAACTGTTGCTGTGCTATGAAAGAGTCTATAAGCAGATTGCATTTTTGCAAGGTTATTCTCCATAAGATAACTGTCTGTTGTCTGTCTGGCAGCAATCCGCTCTAATACTTTTGACAAGAAAGCCACGTTAGTAATAGGTCTATAGTTATGGAATTGCTCTTTATCACTAGTAGGTTTTTTAATAGATGGGCAGATGAGACCTTTCTTAAGAGACAGAGGAAATACTCCTGAGGATAAAGATGAATTGATAATGTCAGTAATTGGGGCAACAAACACGTCAAGAGATTCCTTTAGCAGATGTGTAGGTACAGGATCTAAGGCACAGGACTTAGACGAGTACTGTTTGATAGTGTTACAGACAAAGCTTTCAGATACAGTAGTAAATTCACTGAGTGAGCTTTTACAACAAAGAGAGTCAACTGCTACAGATAGCTTCTTAACTGACCTATGTGTACTAGTAAGTTTATCTCGAAGTAACTGAATCTTAGTTGAACAATGATAGCAATAGCGAACATGATTGTTCTATACACATCCCCATTCACCAACCTCGTACCCAGGCTTTTCACCCGCAACGCATGGGTACGAGGTTGCCCATTCACCTCTTTAAATGCCTTTCTACACGATACGATTTGTCGTGTACGATTTGTGATTTTGGTGTATGTGATCAAATTGTACACGCGTGTGTTGATTCACTATCGCATCATAAACAAGAATTATGTTGAAATAAAATCAAAAGTTTGCGGTTATACAGTACACCATGTTTATTTTAAAGATAAAATTCGCTGAGCTTTCGTCCTGTAAACCAGGACTTAAAACAACAATTATTGTTTTACCAGTTCACGTTTAGTCACGCTCTGACGAAACCACCCGGTCACTCCAATATGGCCGCCACGCGCTAGGCTAATTGCGGATTCATAGTTACAGTTATGGAGGCGTAGTTTATGTTATATATTATTATCTTATATATTATAGGAAAACCTTGGACAACTGATTCATTTTAGCATCTTGAAATATCAAAGACAGATAGTATCTGTCGTCTATAGTAAAACTATATAACGTTGGTCCTAACAAGATGGTTTCTCACGAACGATGTTATCGTGAGAGATAATACCCCATCCCTTTTCAACACACTGTTTGGAGATAGCGGTATTTGACTCGCTTACCTTGACAGATAGGTTTACATCATCTACACGCGAGTAACAGTTTGTGAGATTGTGATTTTTGTATTCGGAAGTTCACTTGTAATCTGTTGGGCAATGTTAGCTATATTCGCTGACAGAGTTTCAGGAGATTTCTTCTTTAAATCATTTGTTCCGAGTATCACATGTTCAGGTGATGTTGCAATGGATGGTTTCATATAGTGCTTCAGTCTCTTCAGTGCCAGCTCCTGGGAAGGTTTTGATTGCTATGTTTTGATCTGAGCTCTGTCTCATTTTGGACGGGTTTAGATATTTTTGAGTCACCTAAAATGATAGTCGTTTGGTCGACGTGATAAAGCAGGCCTTCAGATATTCGGGAGCTCTATTTTCATTTGTTCTTTTTCGTCGGCTACGAATTTGGTTCTCTGTTTGGGTTGACTGGGGAGTTCTGGAGGTACTTTGGTGTTCTGGAGACATTTAGGTTCTGGAGGCACTTCCGTTGTGTTTTAGAATTTCGTAGTTGATTCGTGAAATAAGCGTAAGCACAATTAGATCGATAGGAATGAAACAAAGCATTACTTTTCCTCTGGGACTTGCGAAGACAAAACATCGAGAATTTTTCTTTGTTTCGTGTTTTGTTTTGTTCTGCTCTTTGCTTATGCTTAGGCTATGATCTTATGTTTACGACGATCATTATGTCGCAGGCTTGATTTCATTCCTTTGTTTGCCTTTTGTTTTGTCCTTATGCTTATGCTCTGCACGTGTTAATCAGGCTTTAGGTATTTTTGGATGGTCTACAGGGTGTATAAAAAAAAACGAGACCTTTAGAAATTAACCTATTCATGTTGTTAAGCACAAGATTTGATGCTCCTGGGAATTTAAAATAGCTTCTAATCGTATGAAGGAGCAGAACTGCATAACAAATTGTCAAAGTACTAAATTAGTCATATCATCAGTTCGAATAAAAATGGTTCAACTGACCACAGAGCAACGAGCTCTTACTGTTTTACATTATACCGAGACTCAATGTACTTTGAGTATAATGTAAAACAGTAAAAACTCGTTGCTCTGTGGTCAGTTGAACCATTTTTATTCGAACTGATGATATGACTAATTAGTACTTTGGCAATTTGTTATGCAGTTATGCTCCTTCATACGATTAGAAGCTATTTTAAATTCCCAGGAGCATAAAATCTTGTGCTTAACAACAATAGGTTAATTTCTAAAGGTCTCGTTTTTTTTTATACACCCTGTATATCAGACGCCGAACGGTTCCATTATTATTTGATGTCCCTGCATGTTGAATACGGCTATGTTTCTTTGTTTGGGTTTGAGGTTTCTCGCTAATTGTCACGTCGCTTTGATCCGTTATATTCGACGCCGTATCATCAACATTTCTAAACGTCGAACTTATCATGTGCCGAACCTAATACATATTAAGTTCCACCAAGTTCATTCAGTTCACAAACAAACCAAATTATATTTGAATCTCAAGGGATTCCTAAATAGCCATTTTCTACTGTTTGGAATGCAAGAATAAACAAGAATAAATTATAGACTCAGAGTTAGACAATGGTCACGTGTGCGCTATGGTGTAGAAAATGAATGGCTCGATTTCCATATAATAATGGCTAACCCAAACCTTACCCTAATCCTAACCCTAACCCTCCACCTAATATATACTAACCCTAACTCTTACGATAATGTTTTATTTTAGAAATAACAGCTGATTTTAATTTCGACTTTTACTACCGATAGTCTATGTGACGTCATTTCGGGATTTTATATGGAAATTCAACCAAATGAATGATTTATTTATTACACTTTCACCTAATTATACAAGAAGGTGCGGGAAGGCTCCAAATTAGGTACGCTGTTTAAATGATAAATTAAAATGAATATACATAGAGTGTATACATAAATATATATTAGGAATAGAAGGAAGTTAAAATATGTACATAATTATATAAAAGCAATATAGTAAGATACAATAGTATTAGTAACAGCAAGGGTTAGAAGAGAGCACGTTATGTGAAGCGTGACATTTTAAGCAAGTAGACTTCCAAGTGCAATGGTTATCTACGTCGTAATTATTATTTAGAGCATTAGTATAGTGATTATATAGTTGACTTTTAAAATGTTTAACTGAAATAGAATTTCGTATTAAGCATGGTAGATTATTCCATAGTTCAGGTAAACGCGACACTAACACATCTAATTCAGAACTATTTCTGGTCAGTTCTTACTGGAATTTTAGGTTCTACAAATCTGTTAATAGAAATATTGTTGTGACCAGTACGACATTTAAAAACAAGATCATTTAGTTCGTGCCAGTATGATAAGGGCAATATAAAGTAGCCAGGATTGGCGGCTACACTTCAATAACTCCAAGTGTGAAGTCCTTACAATTTCACGTAAAAAAATGCTATTCAATTTGACTACAAGATCGGTCAAACTTCGCTGGTTCATGCTGTAACCCAAAAAGACCTGGGAGTTACAGTTTCAAGGAACTTTAAATAGGACGCGCATATTGACAGTGTTCTAGCCAAAGGCTACAAAATGTTGCGTTTTCTACGGAGACACGCATAAAGGCTTTGATTGCCAGACTAGAAACTACTCTATCTTGCGCTAGTGCGTCCTTAGGCCCGGGTCAAACGTCGAACTTTTCATGAGTCGAACTCAATGTAAGTTAGGAAACTCTTTTGTTTAAGTTCATTTGCATTGAGTTCGACTCATGAAATGTTCGACGTTTGACCTGGGCTTTATCGACAGTATATTGGACATGTATGACCTTTGTTACGCAAGTGAGGTCTGGGCACCCCAGACAATAGGAAACATTGGTAAGGCAGAAAGACTACAACGGAGGGCCACCAAATATGTTTTAAGGTTAAACTGGCAGGACAATATATCATATAATGAGCGTCTGAAAAAACTTTCCAATGCTGAAGACTGTCAAGGTCATTTTGTAGTGAGTGGCAGTCACAGGTGTTCCCAATAATTAGTATTCTTTGCAAAAAACCTATTGTAGTAGCTTGAAAGCTCTAGACACTTCTGAGCCATGGATGCGTAAAAAATGCGGTCTTATACACAGCTGCAAATTAAGATAACTTGAAGTGGTAAGTTGTTTACTATACTCAAGCTTTAACACAAACTCAGAAAATGTTTCTGAGCCCCAGACAGGAATCGAACCCACAACCTTCATGATCTCCGGTTATAGACGCTCTAACCATTGAGCTACCAGAACTCAGATGGCAGAACGAAGGCTACGTTGTGTACTAGTTCGTATAACGTGCGACATACGTACTGCTAATTCAGCAGTCTCGATATGTCTGTATATCTTATCAGAATATTCTCATTTCGTTCAGAATATTCTCAATTCCAATTACGCGGTCGGCGAAATCATCTGGACAAAATTACAAAAACAACTATTTGTCCAAAATATAGACCTCTTTCATAATGGCGACCAATTAAATAAAGTGGCCTCGTTTGTGCATCAGCAATTCAAAAGAACTTTGTTTCCTTACGAGGTTGTAAATTAGATGTGTATAAAAGAATATTTAAAATGCAGCCATTATGAAAGACTGGGTGTGTTTACCGAAGCACGGG
The DNA here is from genome assembly GCA_035772405.1 of Chrysogorgia sp. JL179-B06. Classification (NCBI taxonomy): domain Eukaryota; kingdom Metazoa; phylum Cnidaria; class Anthozoa; order Scleralcyonacea; family Chrysogorgiidae; genus Chrysogorgia; species Chrysogorgia sp. JL179-B06. Next base: position 93,124 of record JAYKKM010000362.1, on the reverse strand, counting down.
GGGCTGCAGCCCTCTCTAAGGCGGACACCTCTCTCAGGCGGCCAACAAATTTGTAAATTTAAATTTTCTGTTGAGTGGTACGATGTGTTTAATTCCCGCTAAAATAGTACGGATCCGCGGGCGATTCAGATTCGTCTCAACAACTTATTCTTGATGTATGTTCATACAGCACGTACAGATGCGCTTGATCAATATGTTTGTTGCCAAAGAATTAGCGACTGCAAACAGCCACCGGCAATTTCTATCTATTCAAGCTAGAGTCTCGGGGAATAATGCACCAGACACCAGACAACAATTCGCGCGTTTTGTTAGGTACAGGGGCTCCACACTTATGGCCATGAGGAGGCTTCGCATTTATTGGTTTGTTATTGGCGATCGAGAGCCCTTTTTAGACCAAATATGTATCACGAGTATATATGTATCACATTTTACAATATTTACAATATTTACAATATTTACAAATATGTATCACATTTTGCAAAATGATCCTGAGACGTCAGCCATTTTCACCGATAACCCTTTGGTATCTTTTCGCCGTAATAAAAACATTCGTGACTCCTTAGTACATAGCGCCCTTAAACAAAATACCTCGGCACCAGCGGGAACATTTTCTTGCGGCCGTTCCCGCTGTAACACATGCCCTTTTCTCAATCTCACTACAGTTATTACTGCCCCCAAATTCGACCACACAATCCGTCATGCTTTTTCATGCACGTCCACCAACATCATTTATTGCATTTCTTGCGATAAATGCCCTAAAAGCTACATCGGTGAAACTGGGCGACGCCTTTCAGACAGATTTGCTGAACATTCCGTGAGGATCAATGATGGTGACAAACCTGTAGCCCGCCATTTCAACAGCTCCAACCATTTGGTTTCGGACATGAAAGTCTGCGCCATCCTTCCCATCTCAGGTGGTAACGCTAACCGCAAACGGCAAGAAAAGCGTCTCATTTTTAAACTTGGCACCACACATCCTCTTGGTCTTAACGAACGTTTTTCTTTTATTTAATTTCCTACAAGTTTTTGGTTATTTTAGTTTGCTTGGAACCTTTATTATTATTATATATTTTTATTATTCGCGTATGCACTTTCATTCCTTTTCAAGTTTTTGTTTCTTATGCTAATATTATCGCCTAATCCCCTTGAATATTGGACCTGTCATTTCTCCCACCCCCTCAGTCTGCTTGCTGATCGACTGTAAAAATAGCAAATGATCTAACGTTTCCCATCTCATTAATTATTAGTTTGTTTATCTCCCGTGCATTTGATTGGATAATTTCTACTTGTGACACCCTTTTGGCATATATATATATAAGCCCTATTTATTTCATTTCATCTCGTCTTACACTGATGAAGGGCTCCGCTCGAAACGTCAGTGTCTCGTCACTAAATTCTTGGCAGTTTACCACCTTTTCACTTTGTTATTTTATAGCCTTCTTCGGCACGACGACCTTGAAACACCTTCCTACGCCTCTGCTATACCGGCAGCAGCGAGGCACTGACGAGAAAAATCCACATAAAAATTCCTAGATGCAGTTTTGAGAACTTAGCAGCTTTCGTATTTATTCTTAATATCGTATTTGGTGTCTAAAGCACGTTAATACCACGTCGTATCCCGCGTCTCCAATTTAAGCCAAAGACAAAAAGTTTTTTATTCGTACAAAGGGTCTTTTACCAAGTCAATAAAAGACAAGGAATTCTTTCAAAATAATCTATTTTTAATGCTGAATGAATAAATTAATCCTTAAATAGCTTTTATTTATCACTCGAGGACGATATCATAATTGTCAAGAGTGAGCGCAGCGAATTACGAGGCCGGACAATTATGATAGTCGTACCGAGAGGGATAAAACTAATGATATCACCGAGTCGCGAGTGTGATAACCTTTTTATCACATACTACTACCTTTACCCTAACTATCTGTTATCAACCTCATAAAGGAAGTAGTATTTTAAATATATATATATATATGTATACACAAACTTTTCGTGAGAAATGGATCCCTGCCGCGGCGAGATATAAATCACCCTGGCTTCGCTTGCGATCGAAATTCTGAAAACGTCAAAGTGATTCGAAAACGATTTCTAAACGATGCGAAATAAAATCGGAACGCTTAGCGCTGCTTTTCTGTAACTAGAAACATGTTAATTGGCTGAACCCCACTGTCCAATTTACATACTTAACCAATTAATCTTTAACCAGACTACAGGATATAGCTTAAACGATGAGTAACATCAAATTAGTGTCCGGATTTTTTGCAATTTTCTGCATGTTGTTCATTTCGTCGTACGTGCTCTTTCGGCACTTGGATGTGAAGACAGAAATACATCCTTTACCAAGTGGGGAATATGAAACTGATCGTCTTTTCAAGGCACTGACGAACCTTGGACCTGATCAGGAAGTTGGTGTCGAGATAATGTACGATGGCAAGTATCCGATGAGAACAGAAAACCTCTCGTTTAGCTACACCATACAACATCGATTTCTCCAACGATACACAGAGGCCTTGGCGATGGAAAACAAAGTTATAAAGCGAAAGAACCCGATAAAATGGAATGGCTATTTTAAAGTCATAGCGGTTGGTGAAGAACTGTCAAAAGGCATGACCAACTTTATGAGTCTTGCTTATCTCTTGTCTCCAGGTATGGGTCAGATGAAACTTGTTGCCCCATACTATAAAAACGGTCATCTGCATGCGAGTGGTGTTCCATTTGATATGATCTATGACTTCGAGTACCTCAACCGAATTCTTTCAAACCATGGTTACGCGATTCTAGTAAAGGATGACGAATACGAAAGAGCGTGTAAAGATGAAACGATTTATTATGTTCAGAACTTTGTTGCTCATGAGGCGAAAAGGGGACTTTTAACAGAACAGGTTTATCATGAGTTATTCGAGAAAACTACTGGAGGCAAAGACTGGTTGGAATGCGGTCAAAACAAGAGACCTATGATCTGTACGAAGAATTTCAATATGACAATGCTGCGGGAGACTGCTCTTAAAAATGCTAAATGTGTTGTAACACCAAATTGGGTTGATCATCATGGTTATATTCGCACGAACATGGGAGCCAATCGCTTGCATGTAGATAATATTTTTCGGTTGCTAATAAAGCCTAATAAAATGTTGAGGGAAGAAGCAAAATTATTCTTAGATCGTTTCTTAAAAAGACCGTACGTTGCCATCCATATTCGTTCTGGACACATCAGAAAGCCGCCCAGCACTGTACGGCGATGTTTTAACCTGGCGTTGGAATTTGTCAAGGCTCTGAAATCAACAAGAAATGTGAAAACTGTTTTCCTTTCCACGGACATGACGGAATATGGTTCTCAAATTGCACGTCTACATATTGAAGACGAACTTGCGGCAATGGCGGGAGCTGTAACCTACAGTGCAAATGCGACGGGAAAGCTAAAGGTGATAGTAAAAACCACGGTGTCCATCACGGACGTATTGCTGATGTCGCAAAGCGATCATCTTATTACATTGGGATCAGGTAGTTTTCACGGCTATATTGTGGACAGATTTCTTATGCATCACGTTAAGATGGATCCGAAGACATGGTCTTTGATTGAAGTATGCAAGAAAACTAGAGGATAAAGGTGACATATTACAATATACCGGTGATATAAAAGTGTTGTTCTAGTACGTGTCGTAGGCAGTGTAGAAATACAATTTGAAAACTCTAAAAGGTTGAAATATATATATATATACTGGCGGCTCGCTGCGGGTATCAAAAAAACCTGAACCGGCATAAAATTAATTAGTATTTTGGCTAACTTTATATCATATCATGAATTGAGAATCTTGGTAATAATATGATATAATGTAAACAAATCTTACTTTATATCATATCATGAATTGCGATTTTTGCTAATGATATGATATAATGTAAACGGCAAACAGTTAACATTATATCAAACATTCTTGGCGGTTCTCTATGTTATAAGTATGCTATAAAGCAGCAAAATAATAGTTAAGTAAAGTAGTTCTAAAAATATGAATATTTGTGGTTTATCTAGAACGTTGACCAGAGTATTCCATATTCTCACAGATCTGTTGAAGAATGATTTCTGAAAAGTAGTAGTTTTACATTTACGAACAAAGTATTTGGATGCTTCTGCAGTTATAATAATAATAAAGATTTATTTTGAATCACGGAGTTCAATCACAAAACGTGGTTTTCCTAGGAGCCGTGCATTTATCTAATTACTTTACAGAATATGGGTAGACTACTGTAGCTAATACTAATATAAATATATACATAAAGTTTAAAAAATAGAACAAACATAATATATACAACAACAAGACATTGGACACTATAACGTAGACTTAAATTGACTTAATGAAAAGGCAGATTTGTTATTATTATGGAGACTGTTCCAAAGGACAGCTCCCCTATAACTAAAGCTTTTCTTACGAGCTTCAGTTAAAGGTCTAGGAACAAAAATATGAACCGCGCAGATTATGTGCATGCACTGAATTTGGATGTGTAAATTTAGCAGACAAATAAGTAGGAACCATATTATTATTCATTGTTTTAAACATTAGAATTTTAAGGTGCCTAGAACGTCTTTCCTCAAGACTGGTCCAATTTAGTAGAGATAGCTCTGTGGACCTGACATTGTAATCAGCCCCTCGGTTTAATGATCGCCGATTTGTGTCGCAGCTGCGCATGCGGGCGGTTGTCTTGCTAACTTGCTTTCCTTATATCTTTATATCTCAACCGAGCTCGTTGTTCTAAATTTCTTGTATTTAAAACGTTAAACGGAGATAGTTAAGTCGAAGGTTACTTTTACAATACCAAAGGGTGTTGCTGCTTGCTTTAGCGAGGATTCGCAAAAATCCAAAGAAGAATAAACGTAAAAGATGGGTAAGGGAGATTTTCCAAGAGCAAAATAATCTTGGCCATTACTATATACACGTTGGTTCAAGAACTAAAGCTTCACAACCGAGAATATTTCTACATTGTCGCGAAATTCAAGAGAAGACCTTTTGTAAATGGCTGCAGGGTACTCGCGAATGACATCCATAAAGCAATCCTGCAACTTGCTTGGCAACGGCGCAACTCTTGACGCTGATTGGTTATTAATATCACGTGTCATTTTCTGTCGGCGACAAGTGTTCCCATTAAAAGTTGATGCATCGGCGATTGTTGTAATTGTTGCAGAAATTGAACCTGATTCAACTTCTACAACAGTCGCCGATCAATTGCCGATAGAATTACAACAATTACAACTCGTGTTCCCATTAAGTTGTAATTGTTGTAAGACTTAATCGGCGACAATCGCCGACTGAATTTCAACAATTACAACTATATGTGAACCAGGCTTAAAGGAAGTATAGTATGTTTTAAATATATTGTATATATACACAAACTTTTCGTGAGAAATGGATCCCTGCCGCGGCGAGATATAAATCACCCTGGCTTCGCTTGCGATCGAAATTCTGAAAACGTCAAAGTGATTCGAAAACGATTTCTAAACGATGCGAAATAAAATCGGAACGCTAAAGCCTGGTTTCCATATGGTCGCTGCGCTGTCTTTACGGTCGCAGAAGTGAAGCAGTGAAGCGTGTTTCTTTTGTTATGACAAAAGAAACACGCTTCACTGCTTCACTTCCGCGACCGTAAAGACAGCGTAGCGACCATATGGAAACCAGGCTTTAGCGCTGCTTTTCTGTAACTAGAAACATGTTAATTGGCTGAACCCCACTGTCCAATTTACATACTTAACCAATTAATCTTTAACCAGACTACAGGATATAGCTTAAACGATGAGTAACATTAAATTAGTGTCCGGATTTTTTGCAATTTTCTGCATGTTGTTCATTTCGTCGTACGTGCTCTTTCAGCACTTGGATGTGAAGACAGAAATACATCCTTTACCAAGTGGGGAATACGAAACTGATCGTCTTTTCAAGGCACTGACGAACGTTGGACCTGATCAGGAAGTTAGTCCATGATCAACCCACTTTGGTATATTACGACACATTTAGCATTTTTAAGAGCATGAGTCTCCCGCAGCATTGTCATATTGAAATTCTTCGTACAGATCATAGGTCTCTTGTTTTGACCGCATTCCAACCAGTCTTTGCCTCCAGTTTTCTCGAATAACTCATGATAAACCTGTTCTGTTAAATGTCCCCATTTCTTCTCATAAGGAAAAAAGTACTTAAAAAAATAAATCCTTTCATCTTTACACGCTCTTTCGTATTCGTCATCCTTTACTAGAATCGCGTAACCATGGGGTTTGAAAGAATTCGATTGAGGTACTCGAAGTCATAGATCATATCAAATGGAACACCACTCGCATGCAGATGACCGTCTTTATAGTATGGGGCAACAAGTTTCATCTGACCCATACCTGGAGACAAGAGATAAGCAAGACCCAGAAAGTTGGTCATGCCTTTAGACAGTTCTTCACCAACCGCTATGACTTTAAAATAGCCATTCCATTTTACCGGTTTTTTTCGCTTTATAACTTTGTTTTCCATCGCCAAGGCCTCTGTGTATCGTTGGAGAGATCGATGTTGTATGGTATAGCTAAACGAGAGGTTTTCTGTTCTCATCGGATACTTTCCATCGTACATTATCTCGACACCTGCTTACAAAAACATGGGAGCCAATAGTTTGTCTATAGATACGATTTTTCGGTTGCTAATAAAGCCTAATAAAATGTTGACGGAAGAAGCAAAATTATTCTCAGATCGTTTCTTAAAAAGACCGTATGTTGCCATCCATATTCGCTCTGCACACATCAGAAAGCCGTCCAGCACTGTACGGCGATGTTTTAAGCTGGCGTTGGAATTTGTCAAGGCTCTGAAATCAACAAGAAATGTGAAAACTGTTTTCCTTTCTACGGACATGACGGAATATGGTTCTCTTTCTGCACGTCAACATATTGAAGACGAACTTGCGGCAATGGCGGGAGCTATAACCTACAGTGCAAATGCGACGGGAAAGCTAAAGGTGATAGTAAAAACTACGGTGTCCATCACGGATGTGTTGCTGTTGTCGCAAAGCGATCATCTTATTACATTGGCGACAGGTAGTTTTCACGGCTTTATTGTGGATAGATTTCGTTCAGAATATTCTCAATTCCAATTACGCGGTCGGCGAAATCATCTGGACAAAATTACAAAAACAACTATTTGTCCAAAATAGACCTCTTTCATAATGGCGACCAATTAAATAAAGTGGCCTCGTTTGTGCGTCAGCAATTCAAAAGAACTTTGTTTCCTTACGAGGTTATAAATTAGATGTGTATAAAAGAATATTTAAAATGCAGCCATTATGAAAGACTGGGTGTGTTTACCGAAGCACGGGGGGCTGCAGCCCTCTCTAAGGCGGACACCTCTCTAAGGCGGCCAACAAATTTTTAAATTTAAATTTTCTGTTGAGTGGTACGATGTGTTTAATTCCCGCTAAAATAGTACGGATCCGCGGGCGATTCAGATTCGTCTCAACAACTTATTCTTGATGTATGTTCATACAGCACGTACAGATGCGCTTGATCAATATGTTTGTTGCCAAGACCCCCTGCCGCACTTATGGCCATGAGGAGGCTTCACATTTTTTGGTCAGTTGTTATTGGCGATCGAGAGCCCTTTTTAGACCAAATATGTATCACGAGTTGTTATTTTATAGCCTTCTTCGGCACGACGACCTTGAAACACCTTCCTACGCCTCTGCTATAGCGGCAGCAGCAAGGCACTGACGAGAAAAACCCACATAAAAATTCCTAGATACAGTTTTGAGAACTTAGCAGCTTTCGTATTTATTCTTAATATCGTATTTGGTGTCTAAAGCACGTTAATACCACGTCGTATCCCGCGTCTCCAATTTAAGCCAAAGACAAAAAGTTTTTTATTCGTACAAAGGGTCTTTTACCAAGTCAATCAAAAGACAAGGAATTCTTTCAAAATAATCTATCTTTAATGCTGAATGAATAAATTAATCCTTAAATAGCTTTTATTTATCACTCGAGGACAATATCATAATTGTCAAGAGTGAGCGCAGCGAATTACGAGGGACAATTATGATAATCGTAACGAGAGGGATAAAACTATAATGATATCACCGAGTCGCGAGTTTGATAACCTTTTTAATTTTTATCACATACTAGTGCCTTTACCCTAACTATGCTGTTATCAACCTGATAAAGGAAGTAGTATTTTAAATACATATATATATATATGTATACGAAAAAAACGTCAAAAAATACTGAAAACGTCAAAGTGATTCGAAAACGATTTCTAAACGATGCGAAATAAAATCGGAACGCTTAGCGCTGCTTTGCTGTAACTAGAAACATGTTAATTGGCTGAACCCCACTGTCCAATTTACATACTTAACCAATTAATCTTTAACCAGACTACATGCAGGATATTGCTTAAACGATGAGTAACATTACTAAATTAGTGTCCGGATTTTTTGCAATTTTCTGCATGTTGTTCATTTCGTCGTACGTGCTCTTTCGGCACTTGGATGTGAAGACAGAAATACATCCTTTACCAAGTGGGGAATACGAAACTGATCGTCTTTTCAAGGCACTGACGAACCTTGGACCTGATCAGGAAGTTGGTGTCGAGATAATGTACGATGGCAAGTATCCGATGAGAACAGAAAACCTCTCGTTTAGCTATACCATACAACATCGATCTCTCCAACGATACACAGAGGCCTTGGCGATGGAAAACAAAGTTATAAAGCGAAAGAACCCGATAAAATGGAATGGTTATTTTAAAGTCATAGGGGTTGGTGAAGAACTGTCTAAAGGCATGACCAACTTTCTGGGTCTTGCTTATCTCTTGTCTCCAGGCATGGGTCAGATGAAACTTGTTGCCCCATACTATAAAGACGGTCATCTGCATGCGAGTGGTGTTCCATTTGATATGATCTATGACTTCGAGTACCTCAATCGAATTCTTTCAAACCATGGTTACGCGATTCTAGTAAAGGATGACGAATACGAAAGAGCGTGTAAAGATGAAAGGATTTATTATGTTCAGGACTTTTTTCCTTATGAGAAGAAATGGGGACATTTAACAGAACAGGTTTATCATGAGTTATTCGAGAAAACTGGAGGCAAAGACTGGTTGGAATGCGGTCAAAACAAGAGACCTATGATCTGTACGAAGAATTTCAATATGACAATGCTGCGGGAGACTGCTCTTAAAAATGCTAAATGTGTCGTGATACCAAAGTGGGTTGATCATGGACTTGCTTACAAAAACATGGGAGCCAATAGTTTGTCTATAGATACGATTTTTCGGTTGCTAATAAAGCCTAATAAAATGTTGACGGAAGAAGCAAAATTATTCTCAGATCGTTTCTTAAAAAGACCGTATGTTGCCATCCATATTCGCTCTGGACACATCAGAAAGCCGCCCAGCACTGTACGGCGATGTTTTAACCTGGCGTTGGAATTTGTCAATGCTCTGAAATCAACAAGAAATGTGAAAACTGTTTTCCTTTCTACGGACATGACGGAATATGGTTCTCAAATTGCACGTCTACATATTGAAGACGAACTTGCGGCAATGGCGGGAGCTATAACCTACAGTGCAAATGCGACGGGAAAGCTAAAGGTGATAGTAAAAACTACGGTGTCCATCACGGACGTATTGCTGATGTCGCAAAGCGATCATCTTATTACATTGGGATCAGGTAGTTTTCACGGCTTTATTGTGGATAGATTTCTTATGCATCACGTTAAGATGGATCCGAAGACATGGTCTTTGATTACAGTATGCAAGAAAACTAGAGGATAAAGGTGACATATTACAATATACCGGTGATATAAAAGTGTTGTTCTAGTACGTGTCGTAGGCAGTGTAGAAATACAATTTGAAAACTCTAAAAGGTTGAAATATATATATATATATATATATATATATATATATATATATATATATATATATATATATATATATATATATATATATATATATATATATATATATATATATATATATACTGGCAGCTCGCTGCGGGTACTCGCATGGTTTCCACTGTATAGTGTGTATCAAAAAAACCTTGAACCGGCATAAAATTAATTAGTATTGGCTCAGAGGTGTCTAGTATATATGGAACTGTGTCCAAAAATTATTTAGTGTAAATTATATGATATAATGACTAGAATTGTCATTATTTATAAACAATGAAAAAAAAATCTTACTTTATATCATATCATGAATTGATATGATATAGATAGATAGATAGTTTAATTAATATCACATCGCAACCTTTAGCGTTGAATTACGTAATTTCTATTTACAATATATAACCAATGATAAGCTATCAAAACTATTAAAACTACATACACATTGCGTTGATAAAAGATTTCTTTGCTCTGTCAGTGCGCATATGTGGGGTGTTAAAAAGGCGCTTTTGCCTAAAGTTATAACTTGACTCGCGTGCTTAGGTGGCAGCAGGCAATTAAGCTTATGTAAAGGATCGGACTTTACAGCTTCAAATAACTTAATACGCAATTTATTACGATGTTGAATTATTGGCTCGATATTTAATCTAACTAAAGCTGACTGATAGTCTGTGTTTGGTTGGATAATTGCCGTCGCTCTTTTTTCTATACGTACCAATTCGTTCAATAGATATTTAGGCAAGGAATGGTGAAAGATTGGAGCAGCATAATCCATTACAGATCTTATACATGATGTATAAAAAAGCGTTAAAAGTCACATGGAGGCACCTTGGCTCGCCGCAACTGCACTAGATAATATAAACACTTAGCTGCTTTCTTAACTACTTCCCCTATATGGGCATTCCATGTAAGGTTATTGCGTTCTATGTAAGGTTATTGCGTTCCATGTAAGGTTATTGCGTTCCATGTAAGGTTATTGCGTTCCATGTAAGGTTATTGCGTTCCATGTAAGGTTATTGCGTTCCATGTGAGGTTATTGCGTTCCATGTAAGGTTATTGCGTTCCATGTAAGGTTATTGCGTTCTATGTAAGGTTATTGCGTTCCATGTAAGGTTATTGCGTTCCATGTAAGGTTATTGCGTTCTATGTAAGGTTATTGCGTTCCATGTAAGGTTATAATGTAAACAAACAGTTAACATTATATCAAACCATGAATTGCCATTTTAGTCACGATTTGATAAAAAGACGGTAGTCGCTTTATTTGAAATAATGAATTGCCGTGTAAGTCATGGTTTCATATAAACGACCATAGTAATGCGCCATTTCGTTTTATTATTTATTTTAAAGAATTCGTGATCGCTGATTGGCTAACAGCCAACGGTGAAATCGTCATATCAACTCATTGCCCTACCAAATATGGAGTTGTGACATCAATGGTGCAATATGACAAAAGATTATTGCTGCACGATTGACGTCACCTGGTGCAATATGAAAAACTAATATTACACACGCTAGTATGACGTTTTTCCAACGATGCAGTTGTTAAATAGTTGATAAAGTTAATATTTTAAATAAATAATAAAACAATTATTGAATTCGGTTTTCATGATATGAAGAGTTATCAAGACCTAATATATATTAAGTTCGACCAAGTTCATTAAGTTACAAACAAACCAAATTATATTTGAATCTCAAGGGATTCCTAAATAGCCATTTTCTACTGTTTGGAATGAATAAACAAGAATAAATTATAGACCCAGAGTTAGACAATGGTCACGTGTGCGCTATGGGATGATCAACAGCTAGTGTGTATAGAAAATGAATTATTTATTTATTTTATTTATTTATTACACTTTCACCTAATTAATACAAGAAGGTGCGGGACAGTACAACAGAGCTACAATCAATTTTAAAAATCGTTGGGACACCTGAGATTTTCTAACATATACTTGATCTACATCATCTATTTGACAACGGGGCTACTTTCCCTCCCTCCCCCTCGCTTTACAATGTTGTCTAGTGAAACAAGTTATCATTTCGACGAAATTCGCTGTAGATATGGCATACAACATTGAACAGGGGCCCGGGGAATCACAAAAAGGGGGAAATGAGTCATAAATCTAGCGATTGTCCCAACACTTTTGAAAATGATTGTAGGCTCCAAATTAAGTACGCCCTTTAAATGATCAATTAAAATGAATATAAATTATACTAATAGATACAATAACTGCAGTACATAGAGTGCAAACATAAATATATATTAGGTATAGAAGGAAGTTAAAATATGTACATAATTATATAAAAGCAATATAGTAAAATACAATAGTATTAGTAACAGCAAGGGTTAGAAGAGAGCACGTTAGGTGAAGCGTGACATTTTAAGCAAGTAGACTTCCAAGTGCAATAGTTATCTACGTCGTAATTATTATTTAGAGAATTAGTACAGTTATTATAAAGTTGACTTTTAAAATATTTAACTGAAATAGAATTTCGTATTAAGCTTGGTAGATTATTCCATAGTTTAGGTAAACGCGACACTTATAGGAACTAACACATCTAATTCAGAACTATTTCTGGTCAGTTCTTACTGGAATTTTAGGTTCTACAAATCTGTTAATAGAAATATTGTAGTGACCAGTACGACATTTAAAATAAAAAAACAAGATCATTTAGTTCGTGCCAGTATGATAAGGGATAAGTATAGTTTTTCAGACACTCATTATATGATATATTATATTGTCTTAAAACATATATATTTGGTTGTCCTCCGTTGTAGTCTTTCTACTTTACCAATGTTTCCTATTGTCTGGGGTGCCCAGACCTCACTTGCATAACCAAGGTATATAGTAAGGACGCACTAGCGCAAGATAGAGTAATTTCTTAGTGTATCAATCAAAGCCTTTATATGCGTGTCTCCGCAGAAAACCCAACATTTTGTAGCCTTTGGCTAGAACACTGTCAATATGCGCGTCCCATTTAAAGTTCTTTGAAACTGTAACTCCCAGGTCTTTTTGGGTTACAGCGTGAACCAGCGACGTTTGACCGATCTTATAGTCAAATTGAATAGCATTTTTTTCACGTGAAATTGTAAGGACTTCACACTTGGAGATATTGAAGTGTAGCCGCCAATCCTGGCTCCAATGCTGAAGACTGTCAAGGTCATTTTGTAGTGAGTGGCAGTCACGGGTGTTCCTAATAATTAGTATTATACATTCAAACTTCATTCTCGTTTCTTATTGGTCATACTCCAGTGAATTCTCAATGTCCGGCAGGCGCGACGTCATTTCCGTCGAATACTGGAGGTGTCCAAAAAAAAATTATTGGACGCTGATGACGTCACTAGGAAAAGCGCGCGAAAATTACAAAATAAAAAATTGCTTGTAGTAGATTACTACCAGACTGTCACTTTGTTTGTATATTTTTAGTAAGACTATTTTGAACAATGTATAATAAAACAATTATTGGATTTGGCTTACGCATGCCATCAAGAATTATCCAGACCTCGGTCAATGTTATCCGCCTCAGCTTTCGGCTTCGGTAGATAACATTGACCTCGGTCTGGATAATTCTTGATATCATGCTCAGCCTCATCCAATAATATTCTCAATTCCAATTACGCGGTCGGCGAAATCATCTGGACAAAATTACAAAAACAACTATTTGTCCAAAATAGACCTCTTTCATAAACCAATTTAAATGTTCCTTTATTGCCTCGTTTGTGTATCAGCAATTCAAAATAACTTTGTTTCCTTACGAGGTTGTAAATTAGATGTGTTTTAAAGAATATTTAAAATGCAGCCATTATGAAAGACTGGGTGTGTTTACCGTAATAGGGGGGGCTGTGGTTAGGGTTACGATGAAATTCCAGGTAGCAGCCCTCTCTAAGGCGGAAAACAAATTTGTAAATTTAAATTTTCTAGTGTTGAGTGGTACGATGTGTTTAATTCCCGCTAAAATAGTACGGATCCGATTCAGATTTGTCTCAACAACTTATTCTTGATGTATGTTCATACAGCACGTACAGATGCGCTTGATCAATATGTTTGTTGCCAAAGAATTCGCGACTGCAAACAGCCACCGGTAATTTCTATCTATTCAAGCTAGAGTCTATTCAAGCTAGAGGGAATAATGCACCAGACCCCTACAATTCGTGCGCCCCCTGTGGCCCCCTTCGCGAGCCCCTATGGCCTCGCATTTATTGGTTTGTTATTGGCGATCGAGAGCCCTTTTTAGACCAAATATGTATCATGAGTTGTTATTTTATAGCCTTCTTTAGCACGACGACCTTGAAACACCTTCCTACGCCTCTGCTATGGCGGCAGCAGCGAGGCACTGACGAGAAAAAAACGCACATAAAAATTCCTAGATGCAGTTTTGAGAACTTAGCAGCTTTCCTATTTATTCTTAATATCGTATTTGGTGTCTAAAGCACGTTAATAAATAGCTCTCCGCTCTTTCCCGTGTTTTAATACAATAAAAGACAAGGGATTCTTTCAAATGATAATCTATTTTTAATGCTGAATGAATAAATTAATCCTAATAGCTTTTATTTATCACTCGAGCTGACGATATCATAATTGTCAAGAGTGAGCGCAGCGAATTACGAGAGACAATTATGATATCGTACCGAGAGGGATAAAACTAATGATATCACCGAGTCGTGAGTGTGATAACCTTTTTATCACATACTACTGCCTTTACCCTAACTATGCTGTTATCAACCTGATAAAGGAAGTAGTATTTTAAATATATATATATATGTATACACAAACTTTTCGTGAGAAATGGATCCCTGCCGCGGCGAGATATAAATCACCCTGGCTTCGCTTGCGATCGAAATTCTGAAAACGTCAAAGTGATTCGAAAACGATTTCTAAACGATGCGAAATAAAATCGGAACGCTTAGCGCTGATTTTCTGTAACTAGAAACATGTTAATTGGCTGAACCCCACTGTTCAATTTACATACTTAACCAATTAATCTTTAACCAAACTACAGGATATAGCTTAAACGATGAGTAACATCAAATTAGTGTCCGTTTTTTTGGCAATTTTCTGCATGTTGTTCATTTCGTCGTACGTGCTCTTTCGGCACTTGGATGTGAAGACAGAAATACATCCTTTACCAAGTGGGGAATACGAAACTGATCGTCTTTTCAAGGCACTGACGAACGTTGGACCTGATCAGGAAGTTGGTGTCGAGATAATGTACGATGGCAAGTATCCGATGAGAACAGAAAACCTCTCGTTTAGCTATACCATACAACATCGATCTCTCCAACGATACACAGAGGTCTTGGCGATGGAAAACAAAGTTATAAAGCGAAAGAACCCGATAAAATGGAATGGCTATTTTAAAGTCATAGCGGTTGGCGAAGAACTGTCTAAAGGCATGACCAACTTTCTGAGTCTTGCTTATCTCTTGTCTCCAGGTATGGGTCAGATGAAACTTGTTGCCCCATACTATAAAGACGGTCATCTGCATGCGAGTGGTGTTCCATTTGATATGATCTATGACTTCGAGTACCTCAACCGAATTCTTTCAAACCATGGTTACGCGATTCTAGTAAAGGATGACGAATACGAAAGAGCGTGTAAAGATGAAACGATTTATTATGTTCAGGACTTTTTTCCTTATGAGGCGAAAAGGGGACTTTTAACAGAACAGGTTTATCATGAGTTATTCGAGAAAACTGGAGGCAAAGACTGGTTGGAATGCGGTCAAAACAAGATCTG